>OY804599.1:2612968-3014780 GCA_963680895.1 Fragum sueziense | reverse complement strand
CATAGTCAATTACTGCATGGTCATCTTCAACTACTTTAAAATTGGAGCAGTCTTTGCCATTTTGGCAATGTCTGTGATGATGCCCTTAATGATCCACTTTTGCAATCACAAAAGTCCTGATTTGATCCTTGCCTCTCCATCTTGGACTTTTCCTCTGCCTTCAGGTAACATTGGCACAAACTAGAAGAAATCCAAATGTGTTTATAGCTAAGTTAAGAGACCTTGTCATCAAATCAATTTTAATTAAAAGTGAATATACTTTTATCAAAGTTAGTGCAATAATTAAATGCACAAATCATACAGACATTAAAGAAAACTTTGCTTACTATTTCCTTTCACTAACAGTTAAGAAAAAACACCTAAGAATGGTATTCCTGTTGTTTAATCTTAATGAGGCTTACAAAAGCCATGTTTTATCCATAATAGCAGAGCAAGAATGGCTTAATAATTTCTGCCTCGCTTGAAACAGATCTAAAATGTTCCTTTTTCTATGCCGTACCGAATGGTCAAAAGTCTAGATACCAGGTGCACCTCTAAAAAAATACAGGTGCACCTGTATATTTTGAGGTGAACTTATAAATTTTATACGTGCACCTCCATTTTTTAGAGGTGGACTTGTATTTTTTATAAGTTCACCTCAGAATATACAGGTGCACCTGTTTATTTTAGAGGTGCACCCGTATTTTTAGCCTCGTTTTATGAAAAATACAAGCGCACCTGAATTACCCAATCAGAACTTTCGTTTCATCCAACAGTTTGTCCATATTTTGAGTTGCCTAAAATGGGGGGGGGGGGGGGGGGGGGGGGGATATATTCGATGCGGGACTTCCATTTCCGTAGTAACATGTTGCCAAGTTAAACAAAATCTGATAGACCTAGATCTATACATTTTTTTGAGTAGGCTATGCACCCCGACAGATTTACCTACCTTTTTCATATCTATGCGTGAATCCAGACATATCCCAAGATGGGACACGTGTTTTGAAATGGGGGGAAGGGGCGGGGCTCTGAATCAGCTGAAATCAGCATATTTTCTCTTAATTCTTCAGTATATATTCTGCGTTACAATGTAAACAAATTCAACATAACTCGTTCATTGCTATGCGGCGCACCAGGATTTCTTTTAGGGGTTCGAACATACAAATAATTAGGGGGTGTAGTTTTCCTACTAGATCTGATTACACAATTTTGATTGAATTTCTGTATGAAAATGAAAAAAAAAAAGTATCAGGCAACAGAGTGGGTTCAAACGACCACCACCTCTGTATCCGCCACTGCTGCTGCAGCTTGTAAATTGGAATAAATCCGGTCAAATTTTTGCCGTTTAGGAAAGGTTTTTACGAAAATTGTATTTTGATCCAAATTGGTCTCAAGTCTATTCGGCCCGAATTTTTCCAGACTAATTATACATGCCTGCCACAACAACAACTCAACGGTGTCATGCAAAATTAAACATCAAATATTATGCCAAAACGGGGTAAGTATTGCTGTTTTAACCCAGAACTCTCTCCTCTATCAGACTTTCGAATTACATGTCAGGATATGTGTGTTTGTCGTAGTCAGGAATGCATTGTGGACAATAAGTAATTGGTTTTCGTGTTTGACGTTTGGGAAAGGGTTTTAGACTAGCATTCCTATATATTGCTTATGTACAGGCATTTGAATACTTCTTCAAGTGTTAAGATATGGGATGATATCAAAGTAAGAGGCATTCACGCATTGATGCCATACTAGTAGGATTCTTCACTTAAGTTTAAGGTAGTACGCCTCCACTGGTAATGAGATTCACAAGAAGTCAGAATTTGTTGGACATTGTTAACATTGCTACATATCGGACATGTTTTGGAGACATCTAAAATTCGACGTTTGAATGTTCCAATGCTGAATATTTACGACTGTCGACGGACATCACCCAAATGACTGCGACAGCGCATGAATTTCATTAGGGGATGGACTAGGGGAGATTCGGTATAACTCGGACACAAAACGTAGTCTCTGACAGGACACGATGGATATGTCACTCTCTCGGATGGACAAGATTCTGAATCAACAACGAAAACAATAAAGTATTCCAATTCTAAACTAATTTCATAGGCTAAAACAGTTAAAATAAAGCCAAGGCAGATAATTTTACGAAATAAAATATACTACCAGAGTAAGGTAAACTCGGACATTGAACAGGGAATCTCGGACGCAACTGTTGTTTTAACACATTCCAAAACGGTAAAGTTTTGCACACTGCTCCAATTTGAAAGCTGTTGCAGTCGACATCATTTATTTTGCTAATTCGCACATGAAAATCGGATAAACATGGAGAAAACCTTAGTGTCCGAGTTTAAAATAGCTAAATACGATTTAACGTCGGACACTACGTCACAGAAATGAATAAACTTCCCCACACGTCACGATACATGTCACGTGGTGTCATCTATTCAGGCACATTCGATTGATGACGCGTTATACCTATTAATACAGCTGATTTTGGGAAATATTTAATAAAGACTCTTTATTTATAAAGAGAAACATCTGGCTGTCCGAGATTACCAACATGTCCGAGAAATCTCGAATCTCCCCTTTGGTACTTTTAAAAACACGGTTAAGGTCTTCCTTTTGTACAATATTGTGTGAACATACACAATATATAATACTATTATGATTTGTAAACTTTCATTCCAAGTTAATGATTTTTGAGGATTGTTCCTCTTCAGCTTCTCTCTTCAGCCCTGGTAAAGGACTAGAATTTTTTGTTGTACATTACATTCAGTCTGGCAGTGCTATTATTCAGACAGGAATCTACTAAACGTTCATGAAACATTTTGGTGGCAATGCCCATATTCGGAGTAAACTCCGAGATCTATACATTGAAAGGCGTCATAGCCAGTAATTCAATTTAACTTCTGTTTTTTTTTTCAGGCATGGAAGCACTCATCAAATCACAGCCTTTGACCTGTCAATCTGTACATCCTGCGTTACCACTGCTACACCAAATCATTTATTCTTCGGATGAGTTGATGAACAATTAGCAACAGCAGCGATAGGCAGCATAAAAAACCGTGAACAATGATACAATCACTAGGTGTTTGACAGTCTTAGAACACATTCGTTACTTTTGATAAAGCTGGATGAAAGAGTCGGTACAGAATTTGTCACCTAGGGACCAGGGCTAGGAAAAAGAAATTTTGAGAAAATTTAGACTTGGAAAATATTGAAGGTGATATAACATGCTTGTCATCTCAATAGAATCTGAGGGATAATAATAGCCTCTATGATGGTTGAAGAAAACTTAGACAGTATTGTTATAGCTGTGAAAACTTGTTTACAAATAACAATTAATTTGACCGGTAACAAAACGTTATCGGCTAGAAGAGATTTGAAGTTAAGACAGTCTCGATCAGACATAAACATCTTTAATCAAAGCGAAACATCATGTTTGCTCCATAATAGAGCATAATTATTGCCATGTGCAGCTACTTCAGAATGAAACCTTTCAAAATATGTATGTTTTGTGAAAAATATCTGGTTTGCTCTGTGGTTACTTATCCCTTTCCCAAACAAGACCTGGTTTTGACGTCCCTAATAGAAACTGCTTGGGAAAACATTGAAACAAAAGAAGAAACAGCTGATAACCAGCAGTTTCTCCTTTTGTCTCAATGTTTTCTATGCCATATTTTACACAAATCTTATCTTAGATAACATCCATTTTGTCATTTGTAGCTGTTTTCGAAGTGGATAACCGTAAAATTTTGTCGTTTGGGAAAGGGTTAAGGGGAATAATATTCTCCTAAGAGCACCCATGTTAATTAGAAAATCTTTCGTAGATAGTTTGTGTCAAGTACAGACAAACAAAAAGAAATTTACAGACTATCGAAAAGTCTATCAATCAACCATAAACAATACAACATGGAAAATATTGATACAAAAGGAGAAACTGCTTCTTTTGTTTCAATGTTTTCCCAAGCCATTTCTTTTAGGGACGTTAAAACCAGGTCATTTTTGGGAAAGGGTTAACAACAAATTCATCATTGGGACAAGGGCCAACCCATTGGCTTAAAAATGCTTACTGGGGCATATTGTTTTTTTTACTTATGTCCTTCCATCTGTCTGTCTGTCTGTCTGGCTTTGGAAAACATTGTGGAATATGAAGAAATTGCAAGCAATTTCTTCATCTCCGACAATGTTTTCTTTCATGAAAGCAGAACACATCTTAAAATTTGATTTTCTTAACATTGTTGTCTGCAACATCTTCAAATACGGAAAAGTCTGAATTTTTGCCATTTGGGAATGGGTCAAACTCCCATTCAATAAATCAATTTAGAAAAAAGGTGTTAATGGTATTTTAGACAGAGTGAGACATGGATTTACGGTGTTGAATCTAGAGGGGGCCATGGCCAAAATGGCCCCCTAAAATCTCAAATGACCCCACTGAGAATGAAGCATGGGTCAAATAACGGTAGCTATGTATTTGTATTAGATGATTCCCTTGACCAAGAGCTGTGGGCTCATTGGGCCCCCAGAAAACTGGATTAAGATCAGTCTGTAGACATGCACAGTCCAATTTAGATTTCACACATTTACTAAGTAATTTACTGTAAAGTGATTTATGGTTCTTTTAAAATGCTATGCATAAGGGCCGCCATTTCCCAAGATCCCAGGTCATTTATATGATCAATAAATTCATTAGAATTCACAAGAACTAGACGGATCATAATCAAATGTTTTTACGCCCTCGTATGGAAAGATCAGGGGCATATTGAATTGCAAGTGTCTGTCTGTCCGAAAACACAGTCATTTGAGGGCATTGGTGTGTTACAGTCACATCTTGTTTCACATTAGAATAAGTACAATGAATTTGAAATTCCTTAAGGTAGTCCACCTGTAACGAGATTCATGTGACATCACAATTTGTTGGACATTGTTAACATTAAATTTGTTACATACCTGACCTGTTAAGGCGACATCATGAAATTTGATGTTGGAATTTTCCAATGCCGAATGTTGAAGACAATGCCTGAATAATTCTGACATGGCATGAATCTCATTAAGGGTGGACTACCTTAACAGTAACATCCTCATAGCTCAGTAAGGTAAGAGTCTTATCAATCAAGGGGGTGTGAGTTTTAAATTCATTTGTCTCTCATCTATGTATGAAACACTTCTGATTAAAAAAGACTGTGTTTGTTGCAACTTGTTTTTGTGTCTAACTTGTGCTATAGAGAAAAAAAATGTCATGAGCAGGGTTCTTGGAAAATTGTCTTTAGTTTATTGCATCTACTAGGACTACCTGAATACTATGTTCCCAAATCAGCTTATACCCAAGTGCAGCCTGATCAGAGAGCAATGATACTTCCTGATAGTTGCTACAAGTAATGAAGAAGCAAGAAGAGATCAAAATGGATCTTAATCAGACTTGGTATATGCACCGGCTGTACTAAATTCTTGTTGATCACAAATATGTTCACCTGCTCCCAAGGCTTGAAGCAACAACATATTAGACCAGTTTAACCCTTTCCCAAAGGACAAAATTTTGGGGTGTTCAAATTTGAGAGCTGCTGCAAACAACAAAATATGTTATGATAAAGTTTGAGTTTATTGGGGTTTTACGCCGTTTTCAACTACCAGGGTCATATCGCGGCGGCTGGAGCACCTAACCGTGGGTTCCTGGTATTTCTAGCACCAGTACAACCACAATATCCAAACCGAGCCTCCAGCTGCTCTCTCACATAGATGATTCACACCCATTGGTGAGAGACAAATGACTTTTGTCAAATGTCAGAATGGATACTGGCCGAGCCGGGGTTCGAACTCGAGACCCCTGGATGTTATGATAAAGATGGGATTTGTGTACAATATAACATAGACAATATTGAGACAAAAGGAGAAAATGCTGGTTTCATTTGTCCCAAGAATACTAGTTGATCTGAGTCAACATGGCTTTCCAACTGACTTAACTCCAAGACAATACATGGTAGTTTAACCACAACAATCTTGTTTAACCCTTTCCAAAATAACAAAATTTTAGGGTGGTCCAATCGGAAAGCTGCTACAGATGACAAAATGGATGTCGATAAAGATCAGATTTTTGTATGATAGAGCTGAAAAAATATTGAGGCAAAAGGAGAAACTGCTTGTTATAAGCAGTTTCTTCATTTGTCTCAACGTTTCCCCAAGCCATTTCTATTAAGGAATTCAAAACCAGGCCCTGGTTTCTCTAAATAAACTTAAGTAAATTCTCATGAGAACATGCTCAACTTCAAAGGAATACTCTCCTACCTTGGAGGGTATTCGATTGAAGATCACGTGAATTTTGTGCGATTTGAGCACAATGCTCAGATTTGAGCATGAGAACGTACTTAAGTTTAACGACAACAATGCTGTTTTACTGGAGTGATATTGAGCGACTGGTGCATCTAACAAACTCAATATTTTAGTTTAAGGTTTACGAACTGAGAATGAAATGCAAAGCCAGAGGCGAAATTTGAAAAGTGCCAGTTATTCCTAATCTGTGTTACATTTCCATTCCAAATACAAATATAAGCATTTTGTATGGTTTAGAATTTTAAAATTATGCATATTTATGGAAATATTTGACAAAAATGTTTAAAATTACCTCCCTTGCATATGAAAATAGAGTAAAATAATATTTGTGAAAAATTTTTATGCTCTCAGAAGGGAGAGCATATAGTCGCCGCTTTGTCTGTCTGTCCGTCCGTCCGTCCGTCCGTCCTGTCCATCCGTCATTCCGTCCGTCCGTCCGTCCGAAGCCATTTCTCCATAACCCTTGGGCCAAATCAAATGAAACTTACCATGTGAACTCCCTATGACAAAATGCCGATGTACTTTTCCCGGTTTTTGGATTTGAGGCCTCGTCATGGGAAAAGGGGACTTAAGGTTAAAAACAGTTTTTCTCTAATTTCTCCTAGTCTAATGGTCAGAATTTGATGAAATTTCATATTTGAGTAGCAAATCAGATGGAGTGATATTGAGCTGCTGGTGCATCTAACCAAGTCAATATGGTAGTTTAACTACAACAATGCTGTTTTACTGGAGTAATATTGAGTGGCTGGTGCATCTAACCAAGTCAATATGGTAGTTTAACGACAACAATGCTGTTTTACTGGAGTAATATTGAGTGGCTGGTGCATCTAACCAAGTCAATATGGTAGTTTAACGACAACAATGCTGTTTTACTGGAGTAATATTGAGTGGCTGGTGCAGCTAACTAAGTCAATATGGTAGTTTAACGACAACAATGCTGTTTTACTGGAGTAATATTGAGTGGCTGGTGCATCTAACCAAGTCAATATGGTAGTTTAACGACAACAATGCTGTTTTACTGGAGTAATATTGAGTGGCTGGTGCATCTAACCAAGTCAATATGGTAGTTTAACGACAACAATGCTGTTTTACTGGAGTAATATTGAGTGGCTGGTGCATCTAACCAAGTCAATATGGTAGTTTAACTACAACAATACTGTTTTACTGGAGTGATGTTGAGCGGCTAGTGCATCTAACCAAGTGAATATGGTAGTTTAACGACAACAATGCTGTTTTACTTGAGTGATATTGTGCGGCTGGTGCATCTTACCAAGTCAATATGTTTTTTTAACAATGACAATGCAATAGAATAATCCTTAAAATAAGATTGACTTTTTTTGTCAAGACTACTGAATAAGATTTGTAAAAAACATTAAAGAAAAGGAAAAAATTAAGAAAATACAGATAGAATTTAGATTTAACCTTAATAATAATATTTGTGAAAAATTTTTATGCTCTCAGAAGGGAGAGCATATAGTCGCCGCTTTGTCTGTCCGTCCGTCCGTCCTGTCCGTCCGTCATTCCGTCCGTCCGTCCGTCCGTCCGTCCGAAGCCATTTCTCCATAACCCTTGGGCCAAATCAAATGAAACTTACCATGTGAACTCCCTATGACAAAATGCCGATGTACTTTTCCCGGTTTTTGGATTTGAGGCCTCGTCATGGGAAAAGGGGACTTAAGGTTAAAAACAGTTTTTCTCTAATTTCTCCTAGTCTAATGGTCAGAATTTGATGAAATTTCATATTTGAGTAGCAAATCAGATGCCCTTGACAATAAACTATTTAAAATTTGCGTGTACAAAATATGTCGTGCAAAAAGGGGGCTTAACATTTGTTAGCTTTATATTAGCTCTGCATGGCATATATTTATTGTGACAATGCCTTATTCGGGGAGCATTGTCCGTCTCTGACGGCTCTTGTCTTCTTGAAGCATAATCTTGAAATCCGGCCTGGTGAATCAATTTATGTGAAGTGTTTTTACAAGTGTGTGTAATTTGATGCATTTCGTATTGCTAGAAAGTGGTGTTTTCATTCTAAGTTCGTAAACCTTAACGGCAACAATGCTGTTTTACTTATGTGATATCGAGCGGCTGATGCATCTAACCAAGTCAATATGGTAGTTTAACGACAACAATGCTGTTTTATTTGAGTGATATTGAGCGGCTGGTGCTTCAAACCAAGTCAATATGGTAGTTTAACTACAACAATACTGTTTTACTGGAGTGATATTGAGCAGCTGGTGCAGCTAACCAAGTCAATACGGTAGTTTAACGACTACAATGCTGTTTTACTTGTGTGATATCGAGCAGCTGGTGCATCTAACCAAGTCAATATGGTAGTTTAACGACATCAATGCTGTTTTACCGGAGTGATGTTGAGCGGCTGGTGCATCTAACCACGTCAATGTGGTAGTTTAACGACAAAAATGCTGTTCAAATCGAATGAAATCGAGTGGCTGGTGCATCTAACCAAGTCAATATGGTAGTTTTACTACAACAATGCTTTTTTATTTGAGTGATATCATATTGAGCGGCTGGTGCATCTAACCAAGTCAATATGGTAGTTTAACTACAACAATACTGTTTTACTGGAGTGATATTGAGCTGCTGGTGCAGCTAACCAAGTCAATATGGTAGTTTAACGACAACAATGCTGTTTTACTGGAGTAATATTGAGCGGCTGGTGCAGCTAACTAAGTCAATATGGTAGTTTAACGACTACAATGCTGTTTTACTGGAGTAATATTGAGTGGCTGGTGCCTCTAACCAAGTCAATATGGTAGTTTAACTACAACAATACTGTTTTACTGGAGTGATATTGAGTGGCTGGTGCATCTAACCAAGTCAATATGGTAGTTTAACTACAACAATACTGTTTTACTGGAGTAATATTGAGTGGCTGGTGCATCTAACCAAGTCAATATGGTAGTTTAACGACAACAATGCTGTTTTACTGGAGTAATATTGAGTGGCTGGTGCATCTAACCAAGTCAATATGGTAGTTTAACTACAACAATACTGTTTTACTGGAGTGATATTGAGTGGCTGGTGCATCTAACCAAGTCAATATGGTAGTTTAACGACAACAATACTGTTTTACTGGAGTAATATTGAGTGGCTGGTGCCTCTAACCAAGTCAATATGGTAGTTTAACTACAACAATACTGTTTTACTGGAGTGATATTGAGCTGCTGGTGCCTCTAACCAAGTCAATATGGTAGTTTAACTACAACAATACTGTTTTACTGGAGTAATATTGAGTGGCTGGTGCAGCTAACTAAGTCAATATGGTAGTTTAACTACAACAATACTGTTTTACTGGAGTGATATTGAGTGGCTGGTGCCTCTAACCAAGTGAATATGGTAGTTTAACGACAACAATACTGTTTTACTGGAGTGATATTGAGTGGCTGGTGCCTCTAACCAAGTCAATATGGTAGTTTAACTACAACAATACTGTTTTACTGGAGTGATATTGAGCTGCTGGTGCATCTAACCAAGTGAATATGGTAGTTTAACGACAACAATGCTGTTTTACTTGAGTGATATTGTGCGGCTGGTGCATCTTACCAAGTCAATATGGTTTTTTAACAATGACAATGCAATAGAATAATCCTTAAAATAAGATTGACTTTTTTTGTCAAGACTACTGAATAAGATTTGTAAAAAACATTAAAGAAAAGGAAAAAATTAAGAAAATACAGATAGAATTTAGATTTAACTCCATATTTAGCAAGGACCCTTTTGCGTTAAGTTTGATCTTGTGCCATGTTCTATCCCGAAGGCACATGGCACATGCGCAAGCTTAGACGCAAACTTGTGTTCTGATTCCAATTGAATAATTGAATGGGGGCTAATGCCTAGCTGTTATGCATGGTCATAGCGTTGCAGCTTGAGCACATAACCATGGATTCCTGTCGTTTCTCTCATAAGTATTACTACAACATCCTTTTGGAGTCTCTGAAACTACTTAAGATCAATTGCTTAATTGAATTGGGGATAAAGCCTAACAGCTATGCATAGTCATACCATTGCAGCTTGGGCACCTTACCATGAATTCTTGTCTTTTTTTTTTAAAGTACTACCACAACAACCTTTTTGGAGTCTTCGGCTGCTTGCCCGCATAGATTTACTGTTGTCCAGCCACTCGCCACTCGTAGGAGAAAAATGGCATTTAGGACATTTGCTATGGCTTCGCGTTCAAAGCCAATGAGATTCAGACTCTCTACCGACTGCGCTATGGCCACAGCATGTAAATTAATAAACAAGAAGTAGTTTACGGATTGATAGCCAGACTCATAGCGCATGCTTTGAAAGGTTTCCGGATAGAAAATGGTACAATAAAACATAGATTCGTGTGTTTATATGTCTGAAGCAGTTTTATGTTAATATGATTTAAAATTGGCTTTCAATGCAGATTAAGAATCCATAATGAATATTTTAAATGTCATAAGCATTTTCCATGTGCAGAAAGAGTGATTGCGAATTGCATAATAAAGCTGATCATGTATAAGATTGGTTTAAATATAATCCAACAGTTTGGTATGTTAGTTATCTATTGTTTTTCTATGCACTATCTGCCCCTGTGCAAGTTCTATGAAAATCCCCATCATTTTATTGTCTTTCCAGTGGTATCTTTTCAAAGATTTGTGGCTCATCATTTGGTCTTAAAAAATGGCAACACTTTTATAAAAGAAATTTATATGAATTAAGTTCAAAACTTTATAGCATTGCTAAACCTGTGGGCCCATTGTACAAAATCGATGGTATGTCTAATATTGTAAGCGTGGTAGTAAAATATTTGGTGCGAAATAGTTAGGGTACGAATCACTCGTGGTTCATATCAAATTCGACTCGGGTGTAGATCGATGCCGTTTTTAATTAAAATATATGTGAAAGAATAATATTGATAGAAGGAATAAATTGAACATTCATTTTCTCTCTTTTTTAATGTTTATCTTCAATTAATTTGAGATAAGGATCGCTGCAGAACAACTGTCCCCAAAACAAGATAGGAAAAATTATAGATTTATAATTGAATCTAGATCTAGTTCTAAATTTTCAAATTTATTAAATAGTAGGGAGTTACAAATCAATTATAAATCTTTTTTTTTATCTCTATTTAGTCTCCTAAAGAAATCGACAAAATGTTGGATATAACGTACATTCTGATTGGATGAAACAGGTGCGCTTGTATTTTTTATAAAACGAGGCTAAAAATACGGGTGCACCTACAAAATTTACGGGTGCACCTGTATTCTCCGAGGTGAACTTATAAATAATACAAGTGCACCTCTAAAAAATACAGGTGCACCTGTATATTTTGAGGTGAACTTATAAATTTTATACGTGCACCTGTATTTTTTAGAGGTGCACCTGGTATCTAGACTTTTGACCCATTTGGTACGCCATATTTTTCACAGATTAAACCATCTGCTCCAGTATATCAGTGGTTGATGTGTTGGCTTGAGTAATCTTAACACTTTCTCAAAGAAAAAAGGATTGCAAAGAATAAAACTATAGTATAACAAAATTTAGCACCATATTGCTTATAAAAATAATAAAGCATAAAAGTGAAGTTTAAAAAAAGGGAATGCTCGCTCTCAGCATGTTCTTCTCTGCTATCTGTGGTGACTTGAAACAAACTTAGCTTCATTAGGTGATTGTTTGAGAAATGTTTAGTTTCCTGAGGGTCTCTTGCTTACAAGCTTCCAAATACATGAAATGGATTAGACATGTAGAGATTTTGAATACTTGTACAATTTTATAGTGTTCCATTATCGAGGCAGCCTTGATAATTAGCATTTTCATCTTTTCCCTCAATTCAGCTCATGCTATTACAGTTATAATTTGCACATCTTGTTACACATTTTCTCCGTCTCCTGCGTCACTTGATAATAGGTCTACCTTAATTATCTGGAAAAGGGTTAAATGTTTTATTAGCTGCATTAAGAACATCCATTTATATAATATAAATACCAGAAAAAATGATTTTACAAGAACATGAATTATATTAGAAAAAATGATGTACTTCATACCAAAGGAAATACCAACATCCAGTTTTCATTAATTGTTTGTTTTTCATTATTTGGTTGAGGGTAATGACTTTCCTCACCTTTGACTTGAGTGGGCTTTATTTTCTAACAACAGAGATAAAAGCTTATCACTTCCAGAGGTAACCACAAGACTTTTGTTAGGGTATTTTGCATTGTTAAAGCAAAACTATTGTAAATGTGGAATGATCAGGTCAAATCAAAGGTGATGCACTCAGAAGACATGTCAAAACCATGATGCATTGGTTTGGGTAGATTAACTTAGACCAATAATTTTTTGCCAGTATTTTAGGTTTGTTTCATGATTATAATATAATGATAGGGACCAATTTTAACCAGTAAATTGTGTCAGGGTTTAACTGGATAAAATCGTTCCCTATTGTATGGTGTTCACAGCTCAGTTCATGTGGTTACACTGGTCAGAGAGTAAATTGTTTTGATGATTCATAACTATAATAATTAGCTTACAGAATGATAATTATAACTGTCCAAATTGATCTTCTGAGACATATGAAATCTCCATTACTTATAATGATGCAAATTCCAGGAGGGCTAACTTAATTGGTGTTTCTGAACATTGTCTTTAATTGACCTCCATTACTGGAAAACAGTGTTTTAGACTTTGATACATTTACAGATAATATATCTAGTATGAATTTTACACAAACTGTTTAATTTTGATTTAGAAGAGGATACAAATAATACTTAACCCTTTCCCAAACAAGACCTGGTTTTGACGTCCCTAATAGAAAAGACTTGGGAAAACATTGAAACAAAAGAAGAAACTGCTGATAACCAGCAGTTTCTCCTTTTGCCTCAATATTTTCTGTGACATATTTTACACAAATCCTATCTTTAATAACATCCATTTTGTCATTTGTGGCAGTTTTTGAAGTGGATCACCCTAAAATTTTGTCGTTTGGGAAAGGGTTAAGCTACTCTCCCAGCTGTTTTCCAGTATACCAGTTTGGCTTGACTCTGCAATTTCAGGCTCTATGAAAGGTTATATATAATCACGTGCAAGACTGTTTCTTTACGCATATCTGTTTATGCTATTACTTTGAAACTTAGCACATAATTGTGATGAAAATGGTCCAGACATTGACAATTCAGACTTGTTATTCCTCTGGTCCCCCACAACTACCTGTTAATTTGCTCAGAACCACCATTTAGATAATCTCAGTTAGAACTTATCCCTGATAACCTAATGCTGATAATGACAAGTGGTACCCAGGGTTATCTTATCTACAAACTCTCTACCTCTCAGCGTCAAACACTGTAAATGTTTTTGTTCTGACCTCTCAGCTATCAGCATCTGGACAGATCGAATTATCACTTGTTTTATCAGAGAAGAATAAGGATAGGGAAAATATTGAGGGAAAAGAAGAAATTACTGAAGATCAGCAATTACCGGTATATAAGGTATTGTTTATAATACAGGCTTTTGTGCCAATTACACAAACAGTACATTTATCTCAGATACAGTGATCATGCTCATGATTACTTTCACAAATCAAATCTTGTATCACATACGTATTGTAAATGGTATATCGTCGTTGTAAATGCAAAACATCGTATCTCGTTTTTGGAAATTTTTAAAGGGGAGGGAAAAAAGTGTAATAACTTTTAGCAAACTGGAATATTTTACTTGAAATTTGGACAATTTGTTCACAAATGATTTGTCATTAATACTGATTAGTAAAAATATCTCAAAACCTGCAAGAACGGTCTTTACCTGGGCACACATTAGTTTGTACTTTGAAAATGGCAAGAATCGACATACGAGGTTTTGCATTTACACCGAGGATATCAAACAAATGTACTGGTTTTTAGTAGCAACAACTTGTTGGTCACATTTAAAAATGCCATTACTACAGCTTAAATAATATGGAGTTTTCAAACATCGTCAATAAACAGCATTGAACACTGCTTTTCAACAAAAACCTCATAATCGCAGCTTAAAACAAGCTGCGGTTACAAGGTTTCTGCTGAAAGCGACGATATATCATTCCAGGACATATGCAATTGCATAAATTAGTGCATCTTAGTACAAATGCACTGAAAAATATCCATGTTATATTCTATCAAAGTTTGTTATGTACGGGTAAATGATGTTGAAACATCTGGTAATTTGGGTGGAACTTCTGTAGGAAATCAGTTGTCAAACTTGAAGTAAACATTTTCTCATTATACAAACTTGCAGTAAATGGACCATGCTTTCTTTCTACATGTCTGCTGACCTTGTTTAAATACAGGGGTCAAATCGTTGCTTTTCAACAAAAACCTCGTAACTGCAGCTTGTCTTAAGCTGCAGTTACGAGGTTTTTGTTGAAAAGCATTGGTATACTCAGTAAGAGATCAAAACACTGTAACTACAGATTGAAAAAGTTGTAGTTATGAGGTCTTGATCCCCCACTGTTAACAATATTGCTAAAGTAAAAGCAGTGGTAACTGAAAAATTAATAAATGCAGAAAGTGTTGATTAATTCATTGTAAAGTATTAAACTCTGTTTCATCATTGTTGCCCTAGAAGTTTTATGACCCTCTCTGTCTGTCTGTCTGTCTTTCGCGCTGAGCCATCGCTATAGGTATAATAAATTTGTCATTTAACACCCAAATCTTATGTTATGGGTACTCATTTTAATTGTCTCAATGAGACAATTCCAATGAGTACTCAAAACATAGGGTTTGATAAACAATAAACGAAATATTGAATTTCGAAAACGGAGAATATAACATGTATGTAAAATCTTTCTAGTAAATGTATTTTGTTGGTTATACTTCAAAAGTATATCAACCGCTGTTTGAATAAGCTATATTTACAACATTTTTGACATAACCAAGAGTAGATCTATACTATATAAAATTAAACCATAATTCAAACATTTCCTCCCCAACGCTGCATGCCTACTGACAGATTCCGCCCAGCTGAGCACTATAAACTTAAATAAACCCTTTCCCAAACAGCATGATTTTAGACTGCTCCAATTTGAAAGCTGCTAAAGATGTCAAAATCATTGCAAATGATTTTAATATTTATGTACAATGTAGTACAGAAAATATTGAGGCAAAAGGAGAAAATGCTGAATCAGCATTTTCTTCTTTTGCCTCAATATTTTCTAAAGCCTTTTCTATCAGGGACTTCGAAAACTTGTCTTGTTCGGGAAAGGGTTAAAATCCCCTGATTGCTCAAGATCAAAGAATTTCACCTGTATTTTAAGAGATAGGAATGAACTCTCAATACTTTGATCTGTTGAAGATCCGCCTCTACAGATGCACAAAGGTAAAAAGTTAATTAAAATGTTTTCATGACTGATGATTGACATGGAGATATCTCCTGGCTTATCCTTTAATATCATTGCAATATCACTGCAAGATGTAGTGTAATATGAAATAAAATTAACCCGTTCCCTGTAACACATTGACTCTGTTTGACTCTCCAGAAGATAAAACACTTTGGAAAACATTGTGAAAAATGAAGAAATTGCTTGTCACAAGCAATATCTTCATTTTCCACAATGCTTTCTTCTATACAAGGTGTAAAATTTTGAAATTTCATGAGGTACTAAATGTCGTCTGGAACACCTTTCAATTTGGAATAGTCCAAAATTTTGCCGTTTGTGAAAGGGATAAATGTTTTCATGGCTGATGATTGACATGAAGATTTCTCCTGGCTTATCTATCTATCATTGCAATATCACTGCAAGATGTAGTGTAATGTGAAATAAAAGTAACCCGTTCGCACACATTGACTCTTTTAGACTCGCAAAAAAATAAAAGTTTGGGAAAACATTGTGGAAAATGAAGAAATTGCTCATGACAAGCAATATCTTCATTTTCCACAATGCTTTCTTCTATAAAAGGTATAACATTTTGAAATTTCATGAAGTACAAAATGTCGTCTGCAGTGCCTTTCAATTGAGAATACATCCAATATTTTGCTATTTGTGAAAGTGTTAAAATGTTTTGATGGTTGGAGATATATCCTGGCTTATCTATCTATCATTGCAATGTGACAGCAAGATGTACAGGTAATATGAAATAAAAGTTAAATAACTGAAAACGGTGATGGTAAGGGAATGCCACATCATTACAGAAAATTCATGCCTATTACTGTGTTAGAGATCTCAGGCTTGCCACGGTGTGATGTCATAACGTCTAACATAAAGTTTTTCAAGATTGGGAATGATCAGAAAAGACATTTGAAAGACGAAATAAAAAGGCTGGTCATGTCATGTTTAAAAAATAATGAAACTTGGACACTTGCTTATTAGGAAGGTGTTCTTGTTGGAGGTTTAGGGTTTAATGCTACCAGTCAGGGGACATTTTAAATCTCACAGGTATATCTATATAAAAAATGTGGTCTGCAACAACCATCCATCTGGAACAGTCCGGGATGTTTTGTGTTTGATTAAATGTACTTATTGTGGCCTATTTGTATATTTTCAGATGAGACGATTCTAAGTCAGTTTTTAGACCTGGGCGTTGCCGCGTCCGTGGGTATCATCGTGGGGGGACTGATAGTTATAATATTTTGTACAGCAGCGGTAGTGTGTTGTTGTAGAAACTCGTTCTGTAAAAATGGTCGCGGAAGTAGTAGTAGTAACAATCATTCATCGACGACGACGTCCATCGTGGCTAACGGGGGACCAGGTAGTCATCATGGGAGCACACACGGGAGCCAGCATGGCAACCATCAAACTAACCATCAAGGTGAGGCTAGGATTTTTAACCGACAGATTGAAAATTTCATCAACAGTAATGATTCATACATCTTATTTATAAACTCAACACATGTTTTAGAAAAAAAATAATATTATAAGATATTTGTTTGGCTCAAAGCCTTTAAGATCACCATTCTTTAAGATAGTCAAACCCGAATGAGATCTTATGCAACAAAGGAATTATTTTGCAAACATTCATAAAGATTCGGCAGTGGAAAGTGCCAATTGTTTTACTGGGAATGTGTCTCTATATAGAACGAATATTTGAAAGATGTTCATGATGGTGCCCAAAAATTCTGATGTAGCGTGAATCTCATTTAAGCAGTGGATATATACATAATGGAAATGGCCAATTGGCATCCTTTCTATTTACAGGCCACAGTTTATATCATCATCACCCCACCAGCCCATTTCACAACCCCACCCACCAAGGGTACTTCCCCATGCAGCCCGTGTACCCGTCACCCCACGGATCCGTGTACTCTGGGTGTACTCAAAACTCCGCATTTACTCGGGACTCCGGGTTCATACACAATAATTTTGGACACACAAGTAGTGTATACTCATCTCAGGCTCCCTCGTATCACCGCTCACATACGCCGACGAGCAGCAAGTCGGGAAAATCTCATCATTCAAACACAAGTGTGACGTACACTCAGAATACTGATAAAGTGATGTTGCCGGTTAACTTATAGTGTGTGTGTGTGTCTATAGTGCTGAAAAGGGATGAAATCGTGTTGCCAGTTATTTTGCAATGTTAACAGTATGAATAGGAACAAGATTAATATTGTTGGTGTTATTTCAAAACCTTGTATCGCCAGAGATACGAGGTTTTGCAATAACACTGATGATATGTGTTGCCATTTCAGCATCAATAATGCTGTAACTATACAGTCTGAATACAGACAGAGTCATGTCGCCACCCCTGCGAAAAAAGTTTTGGAATGCATTTCTAGTTCTAGAACTGTTCTATAACATTCTAGATCTTTAAATGGTAATTCTAGAACAGTTCTAGAACTGCTATTTAATGATCTAGAAAGTTCTAGAACCGTTCTTGAACTAAAATTAACTCGCAGGGGCAGTTAGCTTGTGGCATGTAGAGTGTGAATAGGGATAAATCTGTGTTGCCAGTAAACTAGTGTCTGCAGTTCTGTACCAATAGAACAGATAATTTAGTTGTGATCTGGCTCTTAACTCTTTCCCAAATGATAACATTTTAGGGCCTTTCTATTCAAAAGCATATGCAGATGAAAAAATGAATATTGATAAAGGTAGAATTTGTGTATAATAAAACACAAACATATTTAGGCAAAAGGAGAAAGTGCTGCGAATCAAAGTTTTTTCAAGCATAATCAATTAAGGACGTCCAAACCAGTTTGGGAAAGGGTTAAATAATGTGAGAATACCATGTAACTTTTACATCAGCCTATGCCTAAGGGCAGTCTGATCATGTTGCTTTCTTACAGTTACTTCAGGTCATGAAGAAGCTATCTGAGAACAACATGGCACAGATCCTGTCTAGACTTCTAGATATATATCTATATTATGAGCTGGGATCTGGGAAATGACCCATAAGGCATTTGAGGCCAAAATGGTTCAAGATCAACCTGCATATCGCTGGTCACGTTCAAAAATGTCGTAACTACAGCTTATCAAAGCTGTGGTTATGACATTTTCAAATGTAACCGACGATATATACCCAATCTGATCAAGAACCATGTCCTTTTCCGACAGCTTATTGGTGACCTATAGCTACTGTATGAGAGGTGCATGGATCCTGATCAGATTGCACATACACACATGCTGATCTAGAAATGTTGTAGTCTTTTAACCCTTTCCTGAACGACAAATTTTTGGGTTCTCCAATTCAAAAGCTGCTGCAGATGACTAAATGAATGCTAATCAAGGTTGGATTTGTGTACAATATTCCTAAGAAAATATTGAGGCAAAAGGAGAAACTGCTGGTTATCAGCAGTTTCTTCTTTTTTTCTCAATGTTTTCTCAATTCATATCTTCCTGGAGAGTCAAAACCAAGGCTTGTTTGGGAAAGGGTTAAATGCTATATGGGGCTTTTTTCCAGATATTCAACATGATATAGAAAGAAGAAATTGAATGTTTAGCCTTTTCCAAAACAAAAGTTTCATACAGAATCCATGTAAAAGCAGTTGTCTATAATGACAAAACTATTGATGTAAAAGGTGGATAATGTGTATGTCTATGTGAAGAGAATTTTAGGGGAAAAAGAGAAGTGCCTAGTTACCAGCAATGTTATTTATTCTTTTCTCTCAATGTTTTCCAAACCTTCCTTTGATAGGGAATTATAGCGGGTTGTATGTGAAAGAGTTTAACTTAGAGCATTTGTTACATGAATTTCTTGTTTTTCTTTTGTTTTTCCTAATCACTTAAGGTTGTGGAAGCTAAGGGTTGATGTGATCTGTCGAATTTTAAAGGAATGAGGATAATTTGAAAATATTTTGACAGAGAAATAAAATCCTGCAAAAATTCTGAATAAATATATCAAATTACCTGAACACTTTACCAAAGGAAGAAATTTAAGAATGGTTCAAATTGAAGTCATATGAAAACAACATTTTAGATGTTCACTTAGTTTTTTCCCAAGTGAAACAAGCTTAGACCGGTCCAATTTGAAACTGTTGCTGATGATGAAATAGTTGTAGATAAAGATTGAATTTGTGTACAATTTAGCAGAGAAAGTATTGAGGAAGAAAGAGAAAATGGTGATGATCAGCATTTTCTCACCTTTCCACAATATTTTCAGTTCTATATTGTACACATGACATATCTTTAAAAACACCCAGTCTTATGTCTGCACCAGTTTTAAATTTGGAACTGTCCATATAAGTCCATGCAGGAAATGTATTAACAAGACCTAGTTTTGATGTCCCCAGTAGAAACGTTTTGGGAAAACATCAAGAGAAAAGAAGAAATTGTTGATAATAGAAAAATTCTCCTTAATGTTGAATAATTTTTATGCTAATTAACTTGTACTGTGACACCAATTATTCTGTTGTCGGCAACTCCATTCAAATTGTAACAATCTATTTGTTTGCTGTTTGTGAAAGAGAAAAGACATTTTGCAGAAGATTCCTAGTTAGAACGTGTGAATTACCCGAATGATACATGAGAGTGGTTTTGTGGAAGACAGAATGTAGAAATAATTGATGATTAGCACTGAAATTGCCTGACACAGCCCGAACCCTTTTCACAAACAAGATCAAATTTTCATGTTTTTGATGCAAAATGTTTGGGAAAACATTGATGCAAAAGAAGAAAATGCTGGTGACCAGCATTTTCTTCTTTTGCCTCAATGTTTTCTATGCTTTACTGCACATAAATAATATCTTTTACTTTATAAACAGCCATTTTGTCATCTCATCTGCCGTAGCTTTAAATTGGGATCAATCTAAATTTTAATTGCTTCATGGTAAAGGGTGAAAACTATAATTTTTCCAAATATGGTAGTGTCTCTGTTTCCCACAGGCAATAGTTGGGAATATTCTACTGGAAATTTAATCACCATTTTGTAATTAAAATTTTGAAATTCTACTTCACTGCGTGCTAAAGATGTCTGGAATTTCATGCTATATTTCAAGGATAAATTGTAGATGATGTTAATCCATTCCCACACAATGACTCCTTTTGACTCCCCACAAGATAATGGCTTTGGAAAACATCATGGAAAATGAAGAAATTGCTAGTGACAAGTACCAAAAAGACAAAAAATTAAACAGTTTAATACACTTGAAATTGTCGTCTGCATGATCTATGAAATGGGAATAGCCCCAAATTTTACCATTTGGTAATGGGTTATATGATTACAAATTCTTTTGATGAAATAATTCTAATAGTAAAAGTAAACAATGTTTTACTTTTTCATGGAAAATTGACATTGGCGAAAAAGCAGACAGTGCTGATTACCAAACCTTTGCTCCTTTTCACTCTATGTTTTCTGCCTTTTCTAAAAACATTTTATTAAAAAGATACTTACAATGATTATATATGCAGGATTGACTTTGATGAAGACTTTTCTTTAAATAAGTTGCACATGTTTTCAATAAAAGATTTTAGATTTAAAGCACTTTCCCTTGTCGCAATTTTATCATCATATCAAAGAAAGTATTCATTCTGATAGTTGGATGAATTTTGTCTTTGAATTTAGTCTGGTCCAGATTTTGTTGTTTAGAAAATACCTAGGATTAATTAAAAATTATAAATCTTTAATAATATACTATTACAGTGTATTAATTTTTGTTGCTGTATATATGTATTATAAATATTGTACAGAAATCCATTAATTGTATTTAATTTTACTGTGGTTTTGCAGTATTTTCTTCGGACAATCATTTTACTCAAAAACATTTTATTGTTTTATTCTTTTGGCCATATACTTGTAAATATTATCATTTTAAATATCTCTTCTCTCATTTTTATCCCCTCTACCTAAACCCATTCACACATATTTATGCCTAACAAGATGATGGCTTTGAAAAACATTGTGGAAAATGAAGAAATTGCTTGTGACAAGCAATTTCTTCATTTCCCACAATGTTTTTTTACCCCAAAAGACCAAAAAAGGTAAAATAATGCAATTGAAATTGTTGTCTGCAACACTTTTGAATTTGGACGAGTCCTTAAATTTGACGTCTGGTAATTGGTTAACAGGATTTGAGACACATTGTGTAACGTCTGTCTGTGTGTCTATTCATCTGTCTGTGTGTTAACTTGCCTGAGTATTTACAACATTGCCTAAACAATTTCAATCTAAAACCATTACCAGATGATGAAATTTTTGACTGTTCTAATTTGAAAACTTTTGCAGACGACAATTTCGAATTGATAAAATTTTGAGATTCTTTCCATTTTTACAGTGTAGAATGGAAAATTTGAGAGAAAATGAGAAATTGCTGATATTCAGCAATTTCTTCTTTTCTCTTAACCCTTTCCCAAACAAGACCTGGTTTTGACGTCCCCAATAGAATTGTCTTGGGAAAACATTGAGGCAAAAGAAGAAAATGCTGATAATCAGCATTTTCTCATTTTGCCTCGATGTTTTCCATGCTGTTTTGTTCACATATTTTAACTTTAGTAACATTAATTTTGTCGTCTGCAGCAGCTTTGAAATTAGACCACCCTAAAATTTGTCATTTGGGAAAGGGTTAATGTTTATTTTCTCTTAATAATTCTAAATTCCTTTTTGATCATTCTTTAAAGGACCTGAAAACCCATGCTTGTTTGGGAAGGTCTTGAAGAAGAATTCTATTTCTAGGGCATCTTTTCTTGCATGTAAACATTTTTAAAACCTCCCTGTAAATATTTATTATACTTTTGCCCCATTTGTCCTGATATTTAAATACCATGTATACCTCAACTATATTCACAATGGTTGTAGAACTCTCATTTTATCTACAATTTGTCATAACCCATTACCACACAGTGACTCTTTTTGACTCCCTAAAAGATAATGGTTTTGGAAAGCATTGTGGGAAATGAGGAAATTGCTTATGACAAGCAATTTCTTCATTCCCCAAATGTTTTCTACACAAAATGACCAAAAAAGTTTAAACTTCATTGACTTGAAATTGCCATCTGCAACATCTTTAAATTTGGACCAGTCTAAAATTTTGTTGTTTTGTAATGGGTTAACCCTTTCCTAAACAAGGCCTGGGGCCAGTTTTATCAACATCCCTATTAGAAAAGGCATTTCTCCCTTTTGTCTCAATATTTCCCATGCTATATTACACACTAATCCAATCTTTATCAACCTCCACTTTTCAGATGGCAGCCCAAAAATATCGCCATTTGACAAACTGTGAAACCTGCCTCAAACGGAATGTAGGACGCTTCAACGAGAAAACTGCTGCTGATGACAAAATGAATGTTGATACATTGAAAAATTGTAATGTTGTGATGAAATTATCAAATTAAAAGGTGAAAGTGCTTGTTATAAGCATTTTCTTTTTTGCCTCAATGTTTTTTTCCAAATTTTCTCTGTTATACACATGACAGCCAGGTCTTGTTTAGGAAAGGGTCGATAAATTTGCTTCCTTATTCTTTATCAGCTATAGACAAACAAAATACAATACATTTGCAAAGGTCAATTTGCTCTGTGTATGACTTGTTGGTCTATGTATAGCTCATGATAAATGATCTGGCAGAGCATCTCTAGCTAATAGCTAGAGTTGATCTGCCAGGCCATAAGTATTATGAGGAATACTTTAAGGCTCTTGCCATGTTAAGATTACATTTATTTTAAACTTCTGTTATATTTTCATGTATATAAATTGAGTTATGATCTAGAAAATGTGTCTTTCTTGCATTTTGATACCACAATGGAACAAGTTTGTTTGTGCATGAATTTAGTCTGATCAGAATCCATGTTAATGTATTACAATAGTTGATGCAAATAATTACAAGACAAGACAACATCCCATTACTACATAGGGACGCCTTTTGAATCTGTCACAAGAAAAGACTAGGGAAAACATAGTGGAAAATGAAGAAATTGCTTGTGGCAAGCAATTTCTTCATTTTCCACAATAAAAGACTAGGGAAAACATTGTGGAAAATGAAGAAATTGCTTGTGGCAAGCAATTTCTTCATTTTCCACAATGTTTTCTATCCCAAAATTGAAATATTTTTAAAAATTCATCAACTTGAAGTTTTATATCTGTAACATCTTTCAAATTGGAACAGTCCAAACTTTGTTGTCTGGTAATGGGTCATGATCAGACTGCATATACATAGCCCGATCAGAATCCATGTTGGTCTTAAATACGATAAGAACCCTTTTCCAGACTATGGCTCATATATTTTAAGCTGATTTTTGTTCTTAGCTCATTTTTCAACCATATTTATTGTAATATTTGTATTGTATGTCATGTTTTTGTTTTAGAAATCATGAATTATTTCAAGGGTAATAAATAAAGTACAGTAAAACACTATTCTTTTGTTGAAATGTCCTCATATAACCCTGGTGGCATTTGTGACTTTGGCACTATCTGTCCACTCAATGACAGTCCACAGAGTGATTGAATTCCAGGTCAGAATGGAGAAGCTGGAAATCATGTCTCCATTATGTTATGTGATTGGGCCTTATTATGGAGAAATTTAGAAAGCATTAGAGAAAGAAAATGTTGATTACAAGACTTCCCCTTTTCTCAATGTTTTTATGCTCCCCGAAGGGAGAGCATATAGTCGCCGCTTTGTCTGTCCATCCGTCCTGTCCGTCCGTCATTCCGTCCGTCTGTCCGTCCGAAGTGATTTCTCTATAACCCTTGGGCCAAATCAAATGAAACTTACTATGTGAACTCCCTATGACATAATGCCGATGTACTTTTCCCGGTTTTTGGATTTGAGGTCTCGTCATGGGAAAAGGGGACTTAAGGTAAAATACAGTTTTTCTCTAATTTCTCCTAGTCTAATGGTCAGAATTTGATGAAATTTCATATTTGAGTAGCAAATCAGATGCCCTTGACAATAAAGCGCTCTCCATGGCATACATTTATTGTGACAATGCCTTATTCGGGGAGCATTGTCCGTCTCTGACGGCCCTTGTATATGCAAAGAAGAAAAAGTTTCTCGGTATTTGTGAAATTATTTTTAACATCTTTCAACTGTGACCTTTCTTATATTTTGTGTTTTGCAAAGGGTTAAGAGCTGGTAGAATTCTACAGAACGGGTCTCAAACTCTAAACGGGTGTTGTTGTTTTTTCAGAGAATCAACAGACGATAAATATCTTAATCTTGACACACGAAATGTATATCTAGCTGAAGTAAAGTTAGAAATCATCGTATGTAAAGGAGAAATGGCTGAATACAAGTTAAAGAGTTGGTGCGCTTGATACTCACTTGCGAGATGTGCTGATTCTGACCGAGCATTCATTAATGTCCAACTTCCATTAAGCCTTAAAACATATGCGCAGAAATGGACGGTCAACATTTTAATTCGAAAGCCGTTTACATGAATTCATGCAAAACGTATCCAGGGATCACCGTTATCAATTAAAATATCTATTGACCAATACCATACCCCCACACCGCCACCAACAACAACAACGACAACAACGACGTCGACGTCATTCTTAAATGAAATTTATTATTTTCAGTAGATCTAATTATTTTTTTTACCGAAGTTGTGGTTATCTACCTTTAACTCTTTCCCAAACAAGACAGGTCTGGTTTTTACGCCCAAATAGAATACAATTTTGGGAACAGTGAGACAAAAGAAGAAAATGCTGATAATCAGAATTTTCTCCCTTTGCCTCAATATTTTGTGCAAGTTTGAACGTAAACCCTGCCTTTATCAACACCCATCTTCTTGTCTGCAGCATCTCTCAAATTGAGCTATCTTAAAAAGTTGTCATATGGCAAAATATTAAATGGTACATGCAGTGGTTAATTATCGCGTAGATCTAACCTCTTTTGGGAACAATGGGAACAATGCGGCAAAAGAATAATATAATGCTGATAATCAGCATTTTCTCCCTTTGTCTCAATATTTTGTGCAAGTTTGAATGTAAACCCCTCCTTTATCAACACCCATCTTCTTGTCTGCAGCATCTCTCAAATTGAACCATCTTAACCCATTACCAAATAGCAAAATTTTTAGGTTAATCCAAATTCAAAGATAGTGAAGACGGCATTTTCAATTGAATGAAATTTTGCATTTTTGGCCGTTTTACATAGAAAACATTGTGGGAAATGAAGAAATTGCTTGTCGAAAGCAATTTCTTCATTTTCCACGATGTTTTCCAAAGCCATTATCTTGTGGGGAGTCAAAAAGAGTCATTGTGTGGTAATGGATTAAAATGTTGTCGTATGGCAAAAGGTTAAATGGTACATGCAGTGTTTAATAATCGCTTAACCTCTTCTCTAACAAGAACTGGTTTTGACGTCTCTGATAAAAACATTGAGGCAAAAGAATAATGATGATCATCAGCTTTTTCTACTTTTGCCTCAATGTTTTCTTGTACACGCTACATTGTACACAAATCCAATCATGATTTCCATATCGTTTTTGTCCTCTGCATCAGCTTTTGAATCCGAACACCCTAAAGTTCTGTCGGTATGTCAAGGGTTGCCATTTCCATTAGGAATTCATCATTCTAGGAATTTTAAAAATGAAATGAGAGAAAAGAAGAAGTACCTCGACTTCTCTCGACAATGATCTCTTACACATTTTACCAATTTAGTTCTTTTCATGTCGTCTGACCAGTGCAGGAAAAGGCTACGTTTGGAAAGGTCCAAATTCTGGCAGTGTCACCCACAATACGAAACATCGTATACGGGAGGTAAGTCAAATATGATCTCGTGACATTAGTGAGACAGTTGTTCCCCTTGGAAAAGATTGTAGTCTAATTATAGAAACTGACATCATACGATTTAAATAACCTACGGAAAACCCCCGAAGTACTATTTTTAGTTTAGTGTCTGGACTCGGATGTTTAGATATTTGCTTCTAAATATCAGTTTGGAACAGATCGTGAAATGTGAAAGTGTTTTTTGACGTTTTATTAGTTAAATCATTGGATTTTCTCAAGGTATGTTGAACTAGATATTTACTAGTTTCTATTGAATAGTAGGCCTAACTTCACAGGATGAAAACACGCATTCCTTTCGACCATTTAAATATTACTACTCGTGGAATCCGAATTTCTAGAATGATCGGTAGGAAGATCTAATAGAAGAAAAACCAGCCAGTGGGTATTTAAAAAAAAGTAACGTACTCGCAAACCTAATATTGATGGTAGGCTTATGCCTACTCACGTAAAATGCTGAGACGAAAAGGTTCGGCTACATTGAGTATCAACAGCCCACGTGACACATAATTATAGAAATCTATGGCCTTGGTAGATCTCATCTTCGCAAGCCAAGGGTTACTACCTCCACTTTGTTCCTTACGAACGTGGAGGTAGTAACCCTTGGCTTGCGAAGATGGGTAGATCTACTCATTCACACATTTTCTTGGAATGGAACCAAAAAGGGTTCAATATAGATTTACGCTGAATGTGTTTATATAACCGTGTTTGTTACAATCTAGATCTACATGGGCGGATCTAGACATATTCCTTTGAGGAGGCCGCGGTCCCGGGGAGGTGGGTTGGGCGGGGCTGCTATAGCTGTATCAATTAGCGCATGAAAAATCAATTTCATTAACCTTTCTTTACAATTCGAAGCCGGCCACACCCACATCCCTGGATCCGGGCATAATCAGTGACCTTGGTTTACCCTTGAAAAATATCCTAACCTATGACGCAATGTTACGACTACAATTTCTGGGATTTTTAAAATAGAAATACAACTTCATTGATAATAAACGTATACTATATAATGGGTTATTCGTGCTGTATAAGCTAATTTCTAGGACAATGATGATGTCATGAAAAATGGCTATTCCTTTGTGTAAAATAGGCCCTATCTTATATCCAGAGCAGAGCTGGATCTATATGATAACGGCTTAGGTGGGACATTAACATTATTGAAATTTAACAGAAAGGGCTCGGGAAAACATTGAGACAAAAGAAGAAAATTCTTATGAACAGAATTTTCTTCTTTTGCCTCATTATGTTCCGTGCTATATATTACACAAATTATCATATATAGTTTACCAGCATTGATTTTGTAGTCTGAAGATATACCGGCTTTCAAATTAGAATAGAACATTATTTTTTCCGTTTGGGAAAACCTATTTCATTAGCCTTTTCGTTATATAAGTATCACTGGTGGTGAACTAAAACAATTTTCGCTACAATAAGGTATAGATATTTTGCGTTAAAATGTGAGTTTATAGATTTTTTTTTCTAATGACAATGAACTTGTTCTAAAAACAGACCGGGTTTACCGTTTCGTATTGACAAACTGTCGGTTTTGTTATAAAATCTCGTAACTACATGAACTACGGCTTTCATATTTTATAACAACACCGACGGCATACATTGATCGCGAAAAAACGTCCCTCGCTTTGGCCGAGTTAGCCACCAGTGCGTATGAAGGGCCGTAAAAGTTATGGTCGTATTCACAAACAAGTTTGAATCAGTCGTCTTATTCTAAACTACATAACAAGCAATTTGATTTATTTTCTATAATACTGTACGTTTTATAGATATTGATTGATATTAAATGTTGATGGAAATCATTCTTGCAAGTCCACAAACTCAAGTGTCTTATCATTGTCTATTCATTCTGGAAAAAAGGAGGAAATGATGCTCACCAGCGGGTTTTAACCCATTACCAAACACACTTTTAGCCTAGTCAAAACGCATAGGTGTTGCAGACGACAAGTTCCATTGAACAAAATTTAACATTTTTTGGTCTTTCTTGGTAGAAAACATTGTGGGAAATGAAGAAATTGCTTGTCACAAGCAATTTCTTCATTTTCCACACTGTTTTCCAAAGCCTTTATTTTGTTGGGCGCCCAAAAGCGTCAAAGTGGGAAAGGGTTAAATGTTCTCTCTTCAAAACGCTTTATTTTACATTCTTCTAGTAGGCCTATAGATCTAGATCTATCCAGCTTAGTAAGAACAAACCTGCAGATTTCAAAATATATCTCGCCCAATAGGCCTAGACATAAAGTAATTCGATCTCTAATACAGTGGTTGAAACTGGCTCGACCCGGATCGGAAAGGAGTGGCACGACTGACACCGCGCGTTCTCACACATTATCAATGCACTTGTAACTAGGAAGTTAGTACATTTTTGTAGGATATTTTAATTGGAGATATTTAAAAACTATTGGTAAGAGATGCGTTTATTGAATTTTTCGTCTAGCGCTAATAAATAAATAAATAAATGATAAACGTGTTACACAAGAAACTTACTTTCTGAGAAACGATTTCACCACGAGGGTTTAGCGCAAAACTATGGTAGATAGGAGCCTGTTACTCTCCAAAGCCGAGGTCTATTGAAATATGATATCATAATGGAATGAAGAGAGAATGTGCTCTGTTCTTAAGAGAGTAGGGACCTGCGTACAGTTTATAATTCGTTTTTTCGCGATCGTTGTATTCCGTCGGTGTTGTTATAAAATATCGTAACTACGGCTTCGATAAAGCCGCATTTATGAGATTTTATAACAACGACGGTTTGTCAATACATATCGGTAAACCCTGTCTATTTTTAGAACAAATTTATTGTTATTAGAAAAACTATCGAATCAGATCTTTAAACTCACATTTAAACGCAAAATATCTGTACCTTGTTGTAGCGAAAAACGTCCCTCGCTTTGGCCGAGTTCACCAACAGTGAACTTGTATGAGTGCATTTGAACGGGGGTATGGTGAAAACGTCTAAATTATGACATTTGATTAACCATAGGTCCTGATCGGCATTCGGACAGACGCAGTCTGACTAAGAACCCCTCTAATTACGATCGACAAGTCATTGAACTTGGCAACTGTCAGTTATGGGTGCAAGCAACCCTTTCCCAAACAAAACCTGGGTTTGACGTACCTAGAAAAAGTTTGGGGAATACATTGAAGCAAAAGAAGAAAATGCTGATAAACAGCATTTTCTCCTTTTGCTTCAATATATTCTGTGCTAAATTTTGCACAAAACCTTTATTCACCAACAACCATTTTGTCGTCTTCAACCGCTTTTAACTCATTACCAAACGACAAAATTTTGACTTGTCCAAATTCAAAGATGTTGCAGACGACAACTAAAATGAATGAAAAAGTACCTTTTTTAATCATTTTGTATGGAAAATATTGTGGGAAATGAAGAAATTGCTTGTCACAAGCAATTTCTTCATTTTCCACAATGTTTTCCATAGCCAGTTTCTTGTGGGGAGTCAAAAAGAGTCACTGTGTGGTAATGGGTTAAATGGTAAAAGTTTAAAATTTGGCTGTGTGTGAAATGATGAGATAGCATGACTAGCTAATCTGGATCTCCGGCTGTTTCCAATGTCATAACGACATTTTCTATGATATGATGAATAAGTAAATAATAATTATTATATCTGTTGAAATTTGAAACCGAATCATGACACAACATGGTCATTCCATTAAGACGGTGTCTTCAAACAATGCCACGTTTAACAGACGGACAGACAATAAATAGACCGGAACGGACATACAGACAAACGGACAGACGCGGACAGATACTGCATTTGACGAATGTTAGGTTAAAATTCGGTTGTTACTATTTTTAGCCATTACTAATGATCATCAAAGTTACCGAACGTGAAGGTTCACAAATTGTGTTACTTGTACGTGATAGATAATGGCGATTAATTTTGTGCTAAAAATAGACTAGGTTTGCTGTTATGTTTTGATAAACACTCGGTGTTGTTATAAAAAAAATTCGTAACTATTAGTAACTACGGCTTGAATCAAGCCGTAGTTACGAGATTTTATAACAACACCAACGAAATACTATTGTTTGTCCGAAATTACGTCACGGTTAACTGGATAAAATTGTTCCCTATTTTCAGAGCAACAGGTAATAGGGCAAATCATAATGCATTCTATAGTTCGTCTCTTTTCAACAAAAACATCGTAACTGCAGCTTGTTTTAAGCTGCAGTTACGAGGTTTTTGTTGAAAAGAAGCGATTTGCTCTTTTAGATACAATACAATTCTAATGTTGTGGGTACCGATTGGGATGGCACCAAGAGACCATTCCATTGAGTACTTACACTGTAGGGTTTCATGGGCGGATCTAGAGGGGGTCGGGGGTTCCGGACCTCCTATAGATTTGGTGTAATATTACACATTTTTTTTTACATTTTAAGCCATAATTTGAGCTTGGACCCCCCCCCCTCCTCCCCGGAAAAAATTGTGCTTGGACCCCTTATCCGCCCTTGGGTTTGATAACCCACGACATTGGATGATAGTTTACAGTATTTTGACAAGTAATTAGCCACTCTTTCTATTCAGCTCTGAATTTAGGGATCAAAAGCACATGTGCCTGGCACGTACAGTGTACAACATGAATTCACAAAAAGGTGTTTTAGATGGGAAAAAATACATTTTAACACTTTTTGTGTGAATTCGTTTGGGAGGAGAGACCAGGGTACGTGCCAGGCACATGTCATCAAAAGTAAAGGATTCTAAACGATATTGTTGATACTTCATCGATTACTCTTTCCGAAACCACATACTCACAACAGGTCTAAATGTAACAGGAAGTTGCGGTTGTTAAAGAAAATATAATTTCAAATGCACAGAAACATGAAATCGGTAATGTAGAAAATACTGAGGGTAGAGAAGAAAAGGTTTATCAACTGTAAGGGTAACCGGTTGACAAAATTCTTCACGGAAAGACGTAAAATGTAAACATTTGTTCTCATGAAATTTTCGTCTGCAACATCTTTGATTAGGACAAGGCTGAGAATTTTGACGTCTGATAAATGGGCTATTATGTCGGTCAACTAACATTTTATAATTCTCTGAAGATAAACATTCATAAAATCAGCTGATCGCGCTAAAACGTTTCTAAACCCCCAAACGGTTTCCCAGATATCAGCACATCTAGCGATGGTTGCGTAATTGTGCTACTGTTACTGTACCATCGTATGATAGGTAAAAATCGCGGCACTTGTAGTTGGTTTGGTTTATTGGGGTTTTACGCCGTTTGTCAACTACTAAAGTCATATCGCGGCGGCTGGAGCACCTAACCATGGATTCCTGTCGTTTCTCAAAAAAATTCCAATAAATTATCTTCCTTTTACCCTTTATGTGTTAGAAATTTGTCAAAACGACATTGTAGAAGCTACCTGTACAGGGGCGGATCCAGGATTTTTTCCCGGGGGGGGGATGTCAAAGCCCAAATGATGGCTTTTAATAAGAAGTTATAAAGTCAAAATTCAATTTTCAACCAAGTCCAGGGGGGGGGGGGGGTCATGATCCCCTGACCCCACCCCTAGATCCGCCCTTGCTGTATTTGAACAACTGATAAATTGACTGAATCAGGGTTTACACCACTTTCAACAGTTTACTGCATTTGGTCTTATCGTAGCGGCTGGAACACCTAACCTAACCTGACTTTTCCCTCGCCAGTTATACCACAATATCGTCACTTTTCAGCGAAAACCTCGTAACTACAGCTTAGTTAAGCTGCAGTAACGAGATTTTCTATGAAAAGCAGGGATATCTAACCTGATCTTCCAGCTTAGATGGTTCATAAACAATTCATCAATTGATGATAGACCTATGACTGTTGTCAAATGTAAGAAAAGATATTGCCCGAGTCGGGCCTCGAACCCACGACCTGTATCTATTATTAATACACTCCGACTGACTCATCGGGCTCGTCGGAGCCACTACCACTATCTATGGCGTACCAAATGGGTCAAAAGTCTTCTTTTAGCGTGCACCCATAAAATATACGCGTCGACGCGTAAATTTATGCGTCGACGCATAAAATATACGCGTCGACGCGTATATTTAGGCCACCAGCCAATCAAATTACGCGACCAGTTACGAAATTTATGCGAGCAGTCGAAATTTTTCTGGCCCAAATGAATCAGCCAATGGGAGAGCCTGTTACAATCGTTGTAATTACCATATTTGGCAAACTCTGTGCGGGACAGTTATCTCCTAAGTAACATGTCCATAAAACAATTTACCCACAAGACTTGTTTTGACGCCTTCGAAGAATATAGAGTCAATATTAAACATCGAAGGAAAAGAAGAAGATGATGAAATCCCCGTATTTGTTTTGTATTCTCCATTGGGTAGACATCACAATTTTGAGAGAAAAGGAGAAGATGATAATAAGCAATGAAAATGTTTTACAGTGGATAATATTTCTAATTTGCCAGAATTGAAAATTCAGACGACAAAATCAAGGGTACTTATTAATTTTGCACTTTCTTGTCCCCAAAATGAAAGATGTCAGCATTTCGTCGGTGTTTTTAAGCTGGAGTTACGAGGTTTTGCAATAACACCGACGATTTTCTATATCGTTGTTGTCTTAGTGTTAGGGAGTGGTTAAACATTTCCCTAACCGGATTTGAAAGGTTTCAGTAGTCAGACGACAATATTATGCGTCGATACAGATTGGATTTGTGAACATTACATTACAGAAAATATTGGGACAAAAGGAGAAAATGCTGGTAATCAGCATTTTCTCCTTTCACTTCAATGATTTCCCATGCCTCTTTCATTATGGGTTTCTTATCCAGATCTTGTTTGCGAAAGGGTAAATCTAGAACGCTTAAAGTAGTAAACATGCACTGTATGCACTTTATAAACCACAAATTCTTATCCTAAAACTAGTACGGTTTGAAATGGGGATGTTTGTCTGTTATAACTGCCGATTATTGCCAAAAAGATAAAATCAAATTTTTGCGTATGCAGCCCAATTTCCCAAACGGCAAGAATTTAGACTTGTCCAATTTGAAAGCTGCTGCGAACAACAAATTGGATTTCGCTAAAAAGGATATGCCAAAAATATATAGATAAAAAAATAAATTGATAATACTAAATGAATAAATAAACGAAAAAATAAAGAAAACGAATGAATATGTGTACAATAACAAAATGTTTTGTACAAAACAGAAAACATTTACACAAAAGGAAGTAGATCTAGATGTTTTTGTCAACAGCATTCCTTCTTTTTTTGTCAATGTTTTACCTATCGTTTTCCATCGGGGATGTCGAGATCAAGACTTGGCTGGGAAAGGGGTAACAATTTGACTGTTTTAACTCAATCTACCAGGGCTAATCGAATGGAATGCTCTGCCAGGTATATTCTCGTCTGCTATACAACCCTATTTAACCCTTTCCCAAACAAGACCTGGTTTTGAGGTCCCTATGAGAAAAGGCTTGGGAAAAGATTGAAACAAAAGAAGAAACTGCTGATAATCAGCAGTCTCTCTTTTTGTCTCAGTATTTTCTATGCGATATTTTAACACAAATTCTATCTTAAATAACTTCCATTTTTTCATTTGTGGCAGTTACTGAAGTGGATCACCCTTACATTTTGTCGTTTGGGAAAGGGTTAATCGAACCATTTCACAAAAAATCCCCTGTGGGAAAACCCGTAATACTTTTTTTATATTTCATATCTCGTTTATTTAAACTCTTATATTCTTACAGATCGTGTTTAATACATCAGTACTACAGATTATCAGTGATCGTTTGCAGCAATTAAACCAACCCTGGTTTGTTGCTTTTTGATCCAGGGGAGATAATTCAGTCAGCGCAGACGAAATACCGACAAAAAGTCCGCAGGGAAAACCCACTAACTGCGCACCGTCCTACATACACTTTTCACACTTCCCGTTCCCGACCGCTTGGATGGTATCGAAGATGGAGAGGATGTTAGGTCTTGTGTTTGTGGGCGTGATACTCGTATCTCCAACAAGTGCATTTGGTAAGTAGTTGACACATCTTTATTCCTATTCACTTTTAATCTACTGAACGACAAAAATATTTGACTGGTCCATCAAAAAGGTTCAGTTCACGGATTTGCTTGACGTTGTATATCTTTTAACCCTCTCCCAAACAAGACCTTGTTTTGACTTCTCTAATAGATAAGGCTTGGGAAAACATTGAGACAAAAGAAGAAAGTGCTGATAATCAGCACTTTCTCCTTTTGCCTCAATATTTTCTGAGCTAAATTGTACACAAATCCAACCTTAATTAACATCCATATTGTCGTCTGCAGCAGCTTTCAAATTGGATCGCCCTAATTTTTTGTTGTTTGGGAAAGTGTTAAAAAGAAACAGATAAAAAATCTTGACAAGTAGGGTCAAAGAAAAAGTTTGCTCGCCAATAACTTTTTTTAATCAAGTGCTATGTTAAAGTTCACATCCAGCAGATCCCAGACATCTTCCAGCCTTCCCTGCTTCAAACGAAATTCAAATCACACAAGTCACCTATTTTCAGAATTAGTGAATATTTTCTGCAATTGTTGTTGTTGTTGTTGCAGGTCCAAGTCCAAATGACGACTTAATACATGTGTTGTATAGCTAACGTTATATGTGAATGTTAGCCGTTATTGCATTCTTAATTAAGATTAAAATTTGGTTGGCAAAACTCATGGAAACGCACAAATGTGCTTTGGTTTTTGTAAGTCAAATTTTGATTTCAGCATATTTTTCACAGGGGTCCGGTGAATTCCAGGGGGGGGGGGGGTTGCAGACTCCCTGACCCCCTCTAGATCCGCGCATGCAGAAGACAATTTTAAGTGAATGAAATCTTGCATTTTTTGGTCTTTTACGTAGAAAACATTGTGGGAAATGAAGAAATTGCTTGTCACAAGTCATTTCTTCATTTTCCACGATGTTTCCCAAAGCCTTTGGCTTGTGGGGAGTCGAAAGGAGTCACTGTTAGGTAATGGGTTAAAGTTTGTAGAAAATCAACCCCGTGTTTGGTAAAGCGTGGTGGGAAATCACTTGACTCAACAATTTCAGAAAATTGTCAATAGGTTTATTAATTTTTAATCAATTTGATTTCGGTTGAAGTGGAGACAGAGGGAAAAGCCAAAATATATGTATAATGAAGTGGTACATTTTGGTTGGTGATCAATAACATTTTAACTGCTGATTTTTAACGAGCCTCGATTTATGTCCGGGGAGCTAATGTCACAGCTCTAGTGTTGGCGTTGCTCTCCGTCGCGTCTTCACTTTTAAAAAAATAACCTGGTCTATACATCAGGCACTACGGTATAAGAGATACAACCTTACTCTTTCGCACATGGATACTTTCCGCCAAGACATTTCATTTGGGGCCACGATATTTGGTCTAGTGACCTTGACATTGCATGGAGTTTGACCTACTTTTAAAAACACTAAAACCTGACCTATGTCTCATGTACTTTTACCGATAAAGCCTTGATATTTCAAACATGAATACCTCCTGCCAAGACCTTTCATTTGGGTTAATGACTGTTGACCTTGGAGTTTGACATAGTTTTAAAAAACTTTAACATGTCCTATATCTTCGGCACTCGTAGAGATTGGGCCTTTATATTTCATACTAATATACCTCCTGCCAAGACCTTTCATTTGGAACCATGACCTTTGACCTCTTGAGCTTTAACTAGGAGTTAACCTATTTTTTGTGACTAGCTTACGTATAGGCAAACTACGTTGTCCGCGGACAATTCTTGTTACAACATCCTTCGCATTTAGCAAATCCCTGACGTTTTCCCCACCTTCTCTGCTTGTAATATACGTGGCCTTTATCAGCTGAATACAGGTATATGGATATGACGTCACTCTATCTTATCTCGTGATCTCTTTGTCCTTATTTGGCAATGGAATTTCATTCGGTAAAATTACCAAATATGGGCATAGAGGTACCCGTTCACCCATTCCCAAACAAAACACTTTAGGCTGTTTCAATTTAAAATGTATTGAAGACCATTGACTCGTCGCCAGTCTATTCTTTTGGTATTCAGTCTAACATTCCAAAATGGACTGACTGATTTGGCGCATCACTTTATGAACACAATTATTGTAGTGCCAGTACTTTAGATACAAAGTTAATAGATGTTAAATTTGTTTCTTTAAATGTTTGCGGGTTAATTTCCAAGTTAATCATTCCAGAATTTAAATCATTTATTTCTGATTTTGATATAATTTGTTTGTCTGAAACTAAACTTGATCAGTTTGACAGTGTAAATATTGATGGTTTTAGGTTTATATTTGCCAACAGGGAACGCGCCAGACGAAAATCAGGTGGAGTTGGCGTGTTTATAAGAAATGACTTGTGGCCGTATGTTAAAATTCTTGATGATAAGAATGAAAGCTGTTTATGGTTCGAACTAAATTTAAATTCTGATAGTAACAGAATCTTAGTAGGGGCTGTCTATTTGCCTCCTGAGGGTTCTCCATATAGCTCTATAGAAACTTTTGATAGGCTCGAGAACGATATTTTAAATTTTGCATCTGACAGAAGCAGTTATGTGTGTTTATTGGGCGATTTTAATGCTCGAAGTGGTATTTTGACTGACTTTACAGAGTTTAATGATAATATCACAGAGAGTCTTTTTGATTATGAATCACAGCTTAATTTAAGCAAAAATAATTTGCTTGATCTAGGTTTTCCAATTGACAGATATTCAAAGGATCTGCAAACAAATAATTATGGTTTTAGGCTAGTGGAACTTTGTAAGGCTTTGGATGTTCATATTGTAAATGGCAGGTGTGGGAAGGATGCATTTTTAGGCAAAAATACTTGCAAGGGAGTAAGCCTGATTGATTATGCTATTATGTCACCTGAACTGTTCCCCATGGTCAGTAATTTTGAAGTCTTGGATTTTGATCCCTTAATTTCTGATATTCACAATGCGGTTGTATTTAACATAGTGCAAAAGAATTCAAGCATCCCTGTATCACTGCCTGCCACTTGTAATGATGAGGGCCAGACTTACACAAGAGCCACTTGGAATTCCAATTCTTTAAATGATTTTAGAAATAACATTGATAATGATCAAATTTTACTTTTATCTAATGACCTTGACCTTCTTTTACAAGGTAATGATGAAAATGTCAATATTGAGGCAAGTGTAAACACTATGTGTGGTAAAGTTTCGGAGGTACTTGTGTCTGCTGCAGAGAAGAGTGGTTTAATTTTTACAAGGCATATTAATGGGAGACATAAAAGGGTAAATAGGCGAAATTCAAAACCATGGTTCAATGAAGATTGTAAACTGAAACGTAATTCTTATTTGACTGCAAAGCATAATTTTAGGAGAGTTAGCTCTCAAAGAAACTATGATGAAATGGTTTTAAACAGTAAAAACTATAAGAAACAAATAAATAAAGAATTTCATAAGTATCAAAAAAGTATAACTGATAAACTCAGAAATTTAAGACATTCTGATCCTAAATCGTATTGGAACATGTTAAACAAGTTTTCAGGGGAAAGAAAGGAAACTATGAAAAAGGTATCCACGGAAGTTTTTTATGAGCATTTTAGCAAATTGAATTTAGTCAATACCCAAGATGAGGAGGTATTTGATATAGCAAATATTTCACAGTTTAACAATGAGCTGAATTGCCCCTTTACCACTGAAGAAATTTCCAAAACTATATCAAATTTGAAAAATCAAAAAGCCTGTTCGGCTGATGATTATATTTTAAATGAATACATCAAATATACAAAGGACCTGCTTGTCCCGGTTTATTGTAAATTATTTAATTTAATATTACAAAATGGAGTTGTACCTGAGGCTTGGTGCAAAGGCTATATACTTCCAATTTATAAAAACAAAGGTGATCCGCAAAATGCTGACAACTATCGAGGCATAACAATCCTTAGCTGTTTTGGTAAATTGTTTACCAGTATTATAAATCAAAGAGTTAATACCTTTTTAGAAAATTCTGGGTTGCTGTCTGAAGAGCAAGCTGGTTTCCGTAAAGGTTATGGGACCACAGACCATATATTTTCCTTGAAAATGCTGATCGATTTGTATCTTTCTAAGAAAAAGCATCTTTATTGTGCTTTTATAGACTATAAGAAAGCTTTTGATTCTGTAAACAGAATAGCTTTATGGTATAAATTATTGCAGAACAACATTGATGGAAATGTTTTTAGAGTTATTCATAACATGTATGAAAAAGCCAAATCATGTGTCATGTCTGGTAATGACTTTTCAAGTTTCTTTGGTAGCTCAGTTGGTGTACGTCAAGGAGAAAACTTATCTCCGATACTTTTTTCATTATTTTTAAATGATCTTACACAGTTCATGTCCAAATCTTATGAAGGTCTTAAATTACTCACTGAGGAATGTCACTCGATGTTTGATAATGAAGATATTGAAATGTATTTTAGGCTGTATTTGCTTCTTTATGCAGACGATACCGTGATATTTGCTGAATCAGCAGTTGATCTTCAAAATGCTCTTGATGCAATGCAAAAGTATTGTGATACTTGGCATCTTGCAGTTAATACATCCAAAACTAAAATTGTTATTTTTTCAAAAGGTAAAATAAGGAATAAACCTAATTTTATATTAAATAATGACCGTCTTGAAGTTGTAGATGATTTTGATTATCTTGGAGTAAGATATAACTTTAACGGGAAGTTTGCTAAAAATAGGAAGAGACTAGTTGATCAAGCAAGGAAAGCAATGTTCGCTCTTATGAAAAAATCAAGAAAACTTTCATTGCCCATTGATATTCAGTTACATTTGTTCGACAGTATGATAGTTCCTATTCTGCTATACGGTTCTGAGGTGTGGGGCTGTGAAAATGTTGACATTATTGATCAGTTTCAGTTGAAGTTCTGTAAAATGTTACTTGGGTTAAAACAGTCAACACTTAATATTATGATTTATGGTGAGTTAGGAATCACCCCTCTTAGCCTAAGTATACAAAATAGGATTTTGAATTTTTGGGCAAGGATAGTTAATGGTAAACCTGATAAGATATGTGTAATTCTTTACAAACTTTCTTATGAACTTCATAAAAGAGACATTTTTAAGTCACCATGGATTTCTTATGTCCAGAATTCCTTAGATAACTTGGGATTTTCTATTAATTGGCTTTCCCAAACTGTTAATAATCTACATGCATTTAAATCTCGAGTGAAGTCGGCCTCAAAAGATAATTTTATACAATCATGGAGAAGCAAAATTTTTGAATCTTCGAAATGTCTTAACTATAGAATTCATAAAGATATGTTTAAGTTCGAAGATTACTTTAATATTCTTCCTTTTAGATTAGCTAAAGAAATGTGTAAATTCCGCTGTTCTAGCCATAAACTACCAATTGAACAAGGACGCTTTTTTGGTATAGAGAGGAACCAACGTTTATGCACATTATGCAATTCAAACCAATTAGGTGATGAATACCATTACATATTTCAATGTAAATTTTTCTCTGCAGACAGACGCAAGTATCTCCCAAATTATTACAGACAAGCTGCAAACACATACATGTATGCTTCTCTAATGAACTCAACAGATTCAGCTGTTTTAACAAAATTAGCACTGTTTATGAAAAACATTATGTCAAATTTTGATTAGGTGTTCATTATGTCATCTTCTCCTAGGATGTTTAACATACTTTTCCAGCAGTCTGTTAGATAACATGTTTGTTTAACCCTTTCCCAAAAGACCTGGTTTTGAAGTCCGCAGATGTAAATTCTTCAGAGGTTGTTGGGGCAATGGAGGAAAGTGCTGGTAACCAGCATTTTCTGCTTTTCCCTCAATATTGTCTGAGCTACACTTAAAACAATGCCTTTCTTCTGCAACATGTATTTTGTTGTCTTTAGCAGCCTTCAAAATAATATAGGCCTAGTCTAAATTAATTCCATGTGGGAAAGGGTTAATGAATAAAAGTATTTCTTTTCGCTTTGCGAATTGTCTTACAGCATTTGTTGTATTACATTGTATTTGTTCTAGTCAACTCTGATGCCTATAATGGGCCAGGAGTAATAAATCTTGAATCTTGAATCTTGAATCCTATTTTGGTTTAACTACGCAGTTGGCATAACACCGGAATCCCGTCGCCAAAAAGTAAGGAGCAGAAAATTTTAAAAAGTTAAAAAAAAGTTTTAAAAGTTTACTTTTCGTCTCTATTTTATCGAATAAAAGAATTATTTCAAATCAGATTATTCACTTTACTTGAAGCAAGCGTGTGAAGCAAATGTGCCGCGTGACAGTATGCATTTTAAGGGCACTGACATCTTGAAAGTAGTTAGCCCAGAATACCCAAACAAGATAGATGTTAATAGACTTTAGCGACCTCTATCGGTAGATATTGAATGAAGACAATACGTTATACATGTATGTTGATTAGATGGAATTTGTGAATTTTCTCTTCTTGTCTCAATATTTTCTGCCCAAACTCTCGTAACAAAACTATTGAAGATTTTCTGAAATTGTTGTGTCACGTGATTATCCACCGTGATAAGAACAACTAGAAATGTTATGTAAACAGAATAATAACAAGAGATGTTTGTATAACATATAAAGCAAAGAGAATTTGAGTCAAAGAAAGGAGAAAATGCTGATTTTCTTCATATGTCTGAATGTTTTTCCAAATACATGTATATGATTAATTGTTTATCAAACCCTATATTGTGGGTACACACCGGAATCATCTTGTCGAGAGGAGTAAAATGAGTACTCACAATAAAAGGTTTGGATTTTAAATGATACATTAGAAAAACTTTGTATGCACTATGCACTGTAGAGACCACATTTTTACCTGATCAACTTGAAATTTAGTCAGAATAATTGTCTTGATAAAGTTTTTGATTAGTTTAAAATTGGGTCAACTGGGGTCAAAAACTAGGTCAAGGGGTAAACTCTAATAAAACAAGAATTGTCCGCGGACAATAAAGCTCGCCCAAACGAGAGCTTGTCACAAAGAAAAGTCATTTCCTAGGTCGAGGTAAAAAGGTCATGGCCCAAAATGAAATTTTGTAAAAGTAGGTCAAGCTCCATGGTCAAGGTCACAAGGTCACAGGTCATGGTAAAATGTGAACTGTGTTGGAATGAGGTGTCCGTGTGTGAAATATTAAGGCTGTAGGTGTAAAAGGACATGAGTTATAGGCCAAGTTAAAGTTTTCTGAAAGTAGGTCAAACTGCAAGGTCAAGGTACAAGGTCACCGTCAAATGTGAACTGTGTTGGTAGGTGTCCATGTGTGAAAAATTAAGGCTGTAGGTGCAAAAGGACATGAGATATAGGCCAGGTGAAAGTTTTTTAAAAGTAGGTCAAACTCCAAGGTCAAGGTCACCAGGTCCAAGGTCATGGTCAAATGTGAAAAGTGTTGGTAGGAGGTGTCATTGTGTGAAATATCAAGGCTGTAGGTGTAAAAGGACATGAGATAAAGGCCAGGTTAAAGTTTTTTAAAAGTAGGTCAAACTTCAAGGTCAAGGTCACCAGGTCCAAGATCATGGTCAAATATGAAAGGTCTTGGTGGGAGGTGTCCATATGTGAAATATGAAGGCTGTAGGTGTAAAAGGACATGAGCTATAGGCAAGGTAAAAGTCTTTTAAAAGTAGGTCAAACTCCAAGGTCAAGGTCACAAGGTCCATGGTCATGGTCAAATGTGAATGGTGTTGGTAGGAGGTGTCCATATGTGAAATATCAAGGCTGTATGTGCAATAGGGCATAAGATATAGGCCAGGTTAAAGTTTTTTTTAGGCCAGGTTAAAGTTTTTAAAAGTAGGTCAAACTCCAAGGTCAAGGTCACAAGGTCAGATGTCATGGTCTCAAATGAAAAGTCTTGGTGAGAGGTATCCATATGTGAGATATGAAGGCTGTAGGTGTAATATGGCATGAGATATAGGCCTGGTTCAAGTTTTTTGAAACAGTCAAAAAGTGGGTCAAACTCCAAGGTCAAGGTCACAAGGTCAAAGGTCATGGTCTCAAATTAAAGGTCTTGGTTAGAGGTACCTACAGGTGAAATATGAAGGCTGTATCTCTAACAGGGCATGAGATATGGGCCAGGTTAAAGTTTTTGCGGACGCTGACGCCGACGCCGACATCCGGGGGGTATGACAATAGCTCTTCCGAGACTATCGTCCCGGGCGAGCTAAAAACTTTGTATGTACTCTAGAGACCACATTATTTGCCAAATTAATCCGAAAGTTGGACAGAACGATTGTCTTGATAAAATCTCTGACTAGTTTGAAATTGGATCAACTGGGGTCAAAAACTAAGTCATGACGTCAAATCTTAGAAACAACTTTGTATGCCCTTTAAAGGCCACATCTTTTCCGATTGACTTGAAAATCGATCAGAATGATTGTCTTGATCAAATCTCAGACGAGTTCGAAATTAGGTTAACCGGGTCAAAAATTGGTCTAGGGGTCAAATCTTAGAAAAACCTTCTATGCACTCTAGAGGCCACAATTTTTGCTTGATCAACTTAAAATTGGGCAAAGTGATTGTCTTGATGAATTCTTAGACGAGTTCAAAATTGGGTCAACTTGGATCGAAAACTAGGTCACGGGGTAAAATCTAAGAAAACCCTTCTATGCACTCTACATTCCACAATTTTTGCTCGATAAACCTTAAGTTTGATCAGACTTATTGTCTTGATGATATCTCGGATAAGATTTAAATTTAGTCCACTGGGGTGAAAAAAAGGTAATTGGGACAAATCTTACAAATACCTTGTATGCATTCTAGAGGGTTTGTCCAATCAACTTCAATAAAGAAATCAAGACTGTAAAATTAAGTGAGCGATTAAGGGCAACTATGTCCCTATTGTAATATAATTTCCTCAAATGTTTCAACAGTTTCTTGTTATCACAAATGTAACAAGACTTACAGTGTTTCGGCAATGAACTAGATAATATAATAAATCTATGTACAAGAGAATGGAGGAGGTTTGACAATGGTATCCGTTTAATCCTCTCCCAAACGACAAAAATCTTAGGTTGGTCCAATTTAGAAGCTACTGTAGACACGTTGGTTGTTACTAAGGATAAAATTTGTGAATTAAACAACTCAGAAATATTTAGGCAAAATCAGAAGATGCTGATCATAATAAGCACATTCTTCTTTCCTCAACATTTTCCAAAACAATTCTGTTAAGGACAAGATATTGTTTTGGAAATGATTAAGAGATGTTTCTAAGTTGAATAAGGCTTTGGAAAATATTAAGGTAAAATAAGAAAATTCTGGTAATCAGCATTTTCTCCTTTTGCATCAATATTTTTTACTATGATATTCACAAATAAACAATCGCGTATTACCCATTTTGTTATCGTCAACATTTTTCCAATTGAAACAGTCTTCTCTTTGCCGTTCTGGGAAGGGCATACAACTAACTCAGAGTTACTGATAGCTACAAAACAGATGCAAAAAGGTAAAAAATGGCTTTTCAACATGCAAATTATGTCAATGAGTATCCACCAAACTCTATGGCATGGTACCATGATATACTCTCTAAGAACAGAGCACATTCTCTCTTCATTCCATTATGATATAATGATGCTCTGTTCACGCGGGGTCATTTCACGTCTAATCTCGGGGCCTTGGCGGGATTTCGGTATCCAATCGTTGGCTTTACACAACAAAACAATTTAAAAAGCTGATACAAACTTTCATTGGCTGAAGCTTCAAATTACCGGCTTCAGCCAAAAATAGAAGCGACATAATGTATACGTAATCAAACAAGATAAAACTGAATAATTTTGAGTCGATAATTCAAATGTTACCGGCTTCAGCCAAAAATAAAAGCAACGTTGTCGCCACATCGTATGACACGTGTTTATGTTTTCTTTAACGTTCAATTACATTTGAACAAAACATAAACATTGTGCCATACGATGTGGCGACAACTATAATGATCATGCAAGATAAAACTGAATGATTTAATTCGATTATTCAAATGACATGCTATAATTAGATTATGACGACCAAATAGGCTGTTTGTGTACCAAAAACGGCAGAGAACATATTTGATGGTTAATCAATAGACCACGGCTTTGGAGAGAAGGTACCATATAAAATCGTCTCGATAATGAGTGCACACATCATAGAGTTTGGATTTGAAATAACCAATTTAGAACCCTCTTCTGCCACTGGTAGTGAACTCGGCCAAAGCGTGGGACGTTTTTTCGCGATCATTGTATTCCTTCGGTGTTGTTATAAAACATCGTAACTACGGCTTCGATAAAGCCGTAGTTACGAGATTTATAACAGCACCGACGATTTGTCAATACATATCGGTAAACCCGGTCTATTTTTAGAACAAATTCATTGTTATTAGAAAAACTACCCAATCATATCTTTAAACTCCCATTCAAGCGCAAAATATCTGTACCTTGTTGTAGCGAAAAACGTCCATCGCTTTGGCCGAGTTCACCACCAGTGAATTTAGAACCCTCTTTTACGAGTATAATATTTGTTGCTCTGCCCTACTTCTTATTGAATTAAGGTAGAATACCCGTAATGTAGCATTTTTTTTTATTCATAAAACATCGGATTTTTTTTTCGAACGGCGTCGTTACGTATCCGAACCTATTCGGGCGCGGTCGTAAACATTGGGCGGCGGAAAGGTCCACCGCCGAATGTTTTCGACTTCGCCTGAATAATTCCAACGTCGCGCGAATCTCATTAGGGGTAGACTACCAAAAATATAATTTTAACTACAGTTCTACAACCTCATTTAGTTTACAATCCGACCCAATGGCTTGGGTAATAATCTTCATTTCTGTAAAGCTTAGCTAGAAACGAATTCGGTTCGGGATACAATTTATAATAGACAACCACGCCTGTTTCGTTTAGCCACGCCCCCATCCAACTGTAAGATCCAGAAGTAACTATATTGTGATCACACTGAGTCATTAAACAAAGATCCCTTCCTACGTCTTTAAAAGGAGAAATGAAAACATTACCTCCCTTTATATGTATATTTTGTTTACACCAGACTTTATCGTCACTTGCTACAATTAAAGAAAAATTTGATGTTTCCAAGTGTTTCGCCATGTAAGTGACTGAAGCATTAATGTATTCTAGGCTTGCTACACTGAATCCTTTCCTGAACGATTTCTTTACAAAATCGCCTCGACGAACGTGCATGCAAACCTTCGGCCTGTTGTGGAATGTTTTCTGTCTAAGATAAGCAATGACGTCACGCTTGATATTGGGTTTGAATTGGAATGAAGATCGCACATATTCAGAATAATTCTGAAAATATTTATAACTCTGTCTGAACCCTTGTAATGTCCAATTGAAGTTTGGTGTGATTTTAGAGGTTATATTTGGATCGAACTTACCAGCCCCAGTCTCATTCAAAGTTTTGAACGAACTTGTATTTTGGACTTTTTCGACATTTTGTAAATCAAATATATGGCCTATGAGGTGTGAATGCGTCATAACTGGTGTATAACACATCGACTCTGTGATACCAAGTAAAGCTGCTATCTGAAATATCTGATTTCCTGTCCGACCGTTAAACTCCACCGTCATTAAATGGCGGATCCGGAAGTCATCGGAACAGCTCATCGACCGTCCCGCCATTCTATTGGACAATATTGAGACACCGGAAATAGTTGGGTTGTGGTACCGAGGTTGTGTAGGGCTACTTGTGTTTGTACTGCCCCGTCGCTGTAGTACAGTATATAAGTGAGTGTTGGCAATGTCAAAATACATCGTGATGACGAGAAATGTTACTCCGAGAAACCCGGCTATAACACGTAGATTGTGATAGTTTTGAGGGCTGTCGTTCCACCATGGCTTTCTGTTTTCCTGCAATAAAGGTGAACAATAATCAAACTTCAGCATTTTGTTCGTTTGTCTCATTTTGTTCGTTTGTACATATTGTCAATAAGATTAATCTAGCTATCTTATCGTAATAACAAAAGCTTCACGGAGCGGCGTATTAACGCCCGATATGATCTTGTCATTCAATTTCGGCATCCTTTTTCAGCAGATAATTCGATCTAATTTAACGAATGATTGTTATGTCAGATTTAGACGCCATGAAGATTCTGTGTATTAAGTTTGTTCAAATTCCTATCGAAACTTTATGAGTTAAGCACAAGCACACATACATATACTATAAATGGACATCAAGTCTTGAGCCGTGACGAAAGGTTACGGTATATTCCAATACATGTACCGTAATTATTCTAATAAACGCCCATATTCTAATAAACGCCCATCCCCCACATTTCGGCTGAAAATGTGCTTATTCCAAGCACAATTTTAGCGAAAAAGGGTGGTTCTAATAAACGTCCATCCCCGATTCCGGATTCAATTAATATAAGTTATCAACGAAGATCTATCATTTCCAAAAGCAATGAAAAAGACGATTACCAGCCCTCAATCTGTCTGCAATAAAGGAATTTCATCCAAAATCGTATTTCACAATCCTTATAACAAAACTTTAACAAATTCAACTTGCTAAACTTCAAGTCCATGAATTGACTCTTGATTTGCAAATGTTGATTGACAAAATTAGAATACCTCTAATAAAGGCCCACCCCCTACTTTACCATCAACAATGTTTCTAATAAAGGCCCGGGCGTTTATTAGAACAATTACGGTAAATAGGGAGGAGTGCCTATTTTCCACTGAATAAAAGCGAACAATGACAGGTATTGCGTGCTGTCCACGATGTCGTGTGAGTTCAGTAGCTGTATCCAGATAGTACTTCGTCGATTTATTACAGGGAGACGGGTTCGAGTCACATATTTTTATAATTCGAAATTCCTCTTCCCCCGTCAATTTAGACTCGCTCATCTTTGATCATTCACAGGTCGTTGTCTATCTATATATGTCGGTATGTACAAAATTGGGGGTCGGCGTGTTTTGATTTATTATTTGTGCCAACAACTGTTTTGTTATTGCAAAATCTTTGACCGGAATAGCAATGAATTCTGTGCTAAAAATGAACTTGGTTTACTGCTGTGTTTTGATAAACAATCGGTGTTGTTATAATATCTCGTAACTACGGCTTAAATCAAGCCGTAGTTACGAGATTTTATAACAACACATACGAAATACTGAGTTTGCCCGAAATTACATCACAATTTATTGAATAAAATTGTTCCCTATTGAGACTTCTTTGGCCGTTGTTGTTATCCATCCCATAATGCACAATCTCCACCGTGGCTATGTCGAGCTCGGAATAAATCATTATGATTAAAACCAAATTAATGATGCTTGTGAAAGAATAAAAAAGTTCACTTACACACATACTCGAACAAATATCCCCTTCCTCGGACAAGAACACCTTTCTAATAAGCAAGTATCAAAGTTTTGCTATTTTTAAAACGTGAACAGTGTTCATAAGAACAAGCTGGCCTTGAAGCATGATTGACTCAAGAGCCATTTTCCTAGATTCCGACCCATTTGTATATGATGCGTGGTACTTAATAACGTCGCGTTTTAACGAAAACCTCGTAACTGCAGCTTGTTTTAACCTGCAGGTACGAGGTATTCGTTAAAAAGCAGCGACAACAAAAACTTGTAACTTAACTATATAACACTGGGTAGCCGACTACCGATTCAGAATAGCAATGAATTTTGTGCTAAAAATAGATTAGGTTTGCGTAGTTACGAGATTTAGAAACAACACCCACGAAATACTTTGGTTTGTCCGAAATTACATTACGATCAACTTAACCCTTTCCCAAACAAGACCTGGTTTTGACGCCCCTAAAAGAATTGGCTTGGGAAAACATTGAGACAAAAGAAGAAACTGCTGATAATCAGCAGTTTCTCCTTTTGCCTCAATATTTTCTATGCTTTATTGTACAGAATACCTATCTTTAATTTCATCTATTTTGTTGTCCGCATCATCTTTCAAACTGGACCACCCTAAAACTTAGTCGTTTTGGAAAGGGTTAATTATCGGATAAAATCATCCCCATTGCCATGCCGGGAGAAATCGTATATACACGAAGACATGTGAATGAAAGTTTTTTAAGCCTGTGCCCTGTTATTCCAAAGTCTCACGAACCCAATTTTCTGAACTTCAACGCAAGTTTTTGTGAAAAATATGACCATAGGCCTACGCTTAAATCTTTAGAAACGCTGTTTATGGGTTCTATAATAGAACGCAGCAATAATTGTATGTCGATCGAGCATGTCGATTTTACAAAATCACCTATGAAATAACATTGTTTGTCCAAAATTGCGTCACAGTTAACTGGATAAAATCGGTCCCTATTTTATTTCGACCACAGTCATCTGAGAACGGGATGGTAATAGCAATGATTTTGTCCTAAAGATAGATTCTTTTTACCGTTATGTTTTGATAGACCGTCGGTGTTGTTACAAAATCTCGTAACTACGGATTAAATGAAGCCGTTGTTACGAGATTTTATAACAACACCTACGAAATATAATTGTTTGTCCGAACTTTCGTCACCGTTTACTCAAGATAAAATCGTTCCCTATTGTGACAGGGTAACGTTAACCCATTACCACACAGTGACTCCTTTTGACTCCCCACAAGATAATGGCTTTGGAAAACAACGTGGAAAATGAAGAAATTGCTTGTGACAAGCAATTTCTTCATTTCCCACAATGTTTCCTACACAAAGAGATCAAAAAATTAAAAATTTCATTCACTTGAAATTGTTGTCTGCATCATCTTTGAATTTGGACTAGTCTAAAAACTCGCCGTTTGGTAATGGGTTAAGGTTGCATGTTAAAATAGTTTAAATAGACAAAATAAGAAACTCGGTATGAGTGACATCATGTCCTTCTTAGCACGTTTACGAACGGCAAGAAAATATTGAGGCAACAGAAGAAATTGCTAGTCAACAGCATTTTCTTCTTTTGCCTCAATGGTTTCCAATCCTATTCAAATGGGGAAGTCAAAAGCAGGTCTTGTTTGGTAAAGGGTATATACTAGTAGGGCATGTATGTGGTGCAATAAAAAGAAGAGAATGCTGATTTTCAAATTATTTTTTTCGCAAGGATTTGTCACTAAAATATTTTTCTTTCTATTACAGCAGCGGAGACGGACCATCTTGTCGTTATCGACGCGCCAAATGATTACATCTTTAAGTTATCCATCACCGCGATACAAAAATTCGACTTCGACCCTGGAACAAAATTAACGGTATTCTCGACGTCACACAACAAGCTTCTTCTCTCCCGTATCTCATTCAATGGTAACGACAACACTTGGAAATCTGTATTGGCAAGTCAGAAGTTTGAATCGCCGAACCGCTTAGATTTACCACAATTGAATAACATTGTAAACGGTCATTTTAATAATGACGGAAAAGATCACGATATTTCAGAAATAGTGACGTTAATGACCGGATACACGTGTATATGTGGCGATATGTCCTTTATTGACGTAATACGGAAGAAGAAGATGTTTATAGTTGCGGCTGGGTATAAAAAGTCGGATTTCTGTCCAGTATTTACTAGACTAGCAGCTGACACAGACCATGAGATGGAGATTAGAAATGGGTCTGATATTGATCCTTTCATTGACGTTTACAGAATACAGTATTTCAAAGGTAAAATATAAAAGTATAATTATTTTATTACATTTTACATCTTTTGACAAGCATTTTTTCAATTACCTTTCATGAGCCTATGTTCAGTTTTTTAAGACGAGAAAAAATTTATGACTGGAATTTCATGATGGACGTTGTAAATTAATAACCCCAAACGACAAAATTTTAGGGTGATTCACTTCAAAAACTGCCACTTCAAAAACTGCCACAAATGACAAAACGGATGTTATAAAAGAAAGAATAGGTGCAAAATATGGCACATAAGATATTGAGACAAAAGGAGAAACTGCTGGTTATCAGCAGTTTCTTCATTTGTTTCAATGTTTTCCCAAGCCTTTTCCATTAGGGACGTCAAAACCAGGTCTTGTTTGGAAAGGGTTAAACAATGTTCTTGAAAAGGACCATTAAAGTAATTTAGACTATGTCGTCTTACCATATTAAACTGTGGTTAGATTTGGTATTATAAAGATCCATGCTGCTTACTTGCAGTTGCTACTAGTAATGAAGAAGTTAATAAAGAACAGCATGGATCTTGATCAGACTGCACAGGCTGATCTGGATCCGTGTCGGTCTCACAAATCACAAAGACTCCTAGCAGAGCTTCCTTTCCAAATCTCGACTCCATTTTATGTTATATTTCAGATAAGAAGCACACATGCGACACAGATAAGTTCATACCACCGGGACTAAAGCTATGCGCGAGCGGCGACTGTTCTCGTTCTTGTTTTACAAAAATTGTGCAACACACGAGCTATTGCATGTCAATTTGTCCATGTAAGTACTTAGTCCATTGCAACCATTGTATCGTCGCTTTTCAACGAAAACCTCGTAACTGCAGCTTGTTTTAAGCTGCAGTTACGAGGTTTTTGTTGAAAAGCAGCGATATGTTAGTCCATTATTAATATCTGTATTTTGCAGAAGCAAAATATCGTAAAAGACAGATTATGCTAATCATGATTTCCATAAAACGAACACCGTTCTCGGGTTTGTTAGATTTATTCTCTTGGTAAGATGTTCTACGAATCTGTTTAAATATCATTTTACTTTCCACTATAGATAACGGGTCCAGTTGACCAATGAGATATAAAAAAATTCTCAGCTTATCTTGCTATATTTCGGGAGCTTTAGACCTTTTCCGCAACAAGCACTTTATTGGTATGTCGTATTTCAAAGATGTTGCAAGTGACATAATTGATATTACGAAACCTTAGATTTTTTAACATCATAGCATGGAAAACATTGCCTAATAAAGAGGATTGGGGACATTGGGGAATGCATAGACCTAATAGAAGACAACATAGAACAAGATAAGCCTGTAGATACGCGTTGTCTTTATTGTAATAGGTACATGATTGGACTAACTCCATGACATTCTAATATTCTTATAGACTTCAAGAGTAAAAATGCTCTAGTTCCACACCAGAGTTGTGACCCACTTCAACCTCGTGCAGACGCTAGCAGGATTGGAGAGAAGACTCCCGATGGCGCGAAAAACATTCGATTGGTAGTTATACTGAGTGTGAGCGGAGTTGCAGCACTATTGATTGTTATTGTGGGCTTTCTAAAGAGAAAATTATTAGTTGAGCACGTTAAGGCGTTCTACAGACACAGACGCCAGGTACATTTTTTTTATTATGTTTATTATATCCCGGCAATCAAGGTGTGGGGGAGATTTATAGGAACCACCGTGTCTATTTGTCCCTAACTTAACACATCTCAAAAGAGTTTTATGAATTTGATTTAATATTCTGTGATACAACAACAACAATAACAACAACAACAACAACAATTATAATAATAATCATAATAATAATGATTATAATAATAATAATGATAATTTTACAATTAGTTTTTGTCAAAATGACATGTTAATAATGCGGTTTAATATAATGTAAAATTTGAGAAAATATATCTATGAAATGTCGTTTTAATCATTAGCATTTCCTTCTTAGTCTTGCTCTGTACTTCACAATTATTGTGTTTGAACAAATTTGTAGGCTGTACCCCAAGATGAAGAAGACGCAGAAGCAGCAGCAGAAGAAGATGGAGAATATAATGAGGAAGAAGAAGAAGAAGAAGAAGAAGAAGAAGAAGAAGAAGAAGAAGAAGAAGAAGAAGAAGAAGAAGAAGAAGAAGAAGAAGAAGAAGAAGAAGAAGAAGAAGACAGACCTCTGATTAATAGGGAGAATGCCGGAGAGGGAGGTGGTATACAAGAAGTCGGAGAATTAGAAGAGATTGTTGTCCATCCTAATACGGACAGACAACCAATTACAGATGATGATGATGATGATGATGATGATGATGATGATGATGATGATGATGATGATGATGATGATGATGATGATGATGATGATGATGATGATGATGATGAAATCGATGATGACGTTGTCAATGACGATGATGATGATGATGATGAACAAGGTTCTGATTCTGATGAGGAAGACAATGGTGATGATGACGAGGAGGAGGAAGTAGACGATCGTGATGAGAATGGTGGCGGTGGTGGATTGGATGATCAGATCGACGATCTTGGTAATCTGCCAAAACGTATTCAGCAAAGTAAGTGAAGTATTTCACTGCTTTTCAACGAAAACCTCGTAACTGCAGCTTGTTTTAAGCTGCAGTTACGATGTTTTCCTTGAACAGCGACGATTTGTGACATGTTCAAAATTGCTAAAAAATTAGACTTTTCCAATTTGGAAGCTTCTTAAGACGACAAAGTTGATATTAATGGACAAATTCGTGTACATTTTATCCATTAAGATATCGAGAGAAAACGAGAAAATGCTTCTTGTCCATCAATATTTCTCAAAGTCTGATAAAGCATTGAAGGGACGGCATACATAAGAAGGCATTGATTTGGAAAATGACAAATTTTGCTAAAGGTTAGCTGATGCTATTAAACTTTTCCATCCGTCATTAGATATCTAACACTTCGTGCAACTTCGGGCGTCCTCTGTCACATCTGAAATTGACGATGCATTCCTTCGTACATTTCCAGGCACAAAATTCGTTGCTATTATTTCAGATGTTGAGACGTTAGATGCGCCTATGAACAGTATACATTAGTATAAACAGGGGTTGTATACTAGTGCACTGAACAACCGTTGTTACAAGTGAAGGAACAAATACAAGAATCTGAATCAACTGCTTAAAATCAGAGCTACAGATAATAGGGGTAAATGCATTATTAATTTACCATTTCAGATCCAAATTCTATGTTGTTGGCACTCATTTGAATTGTCTCGTAGAGTTCATAGCCCATAGCGTAGGTTTTGTTTAAAAATTGCAAGAAAATGTACAATTTGAAAAAAATACCCCCTCTTTTCTATAGCTGTGAAATCTGTTTATTATTGCTATGTTGCTCTGTTGGGATATCTATTAACTCCCAACATTGAAAGATAGGTCGCTGAATAATTGTAGTGTTTTTCCCAGTCTTATTAGTCCATATCGTTGTTTTTCTTCAAAACAAGGTATCTGCAGCTTAAAACAAGCTGCAGATACGAGGTTTTCGTTGAAAAGCGACGATATACGTTTTTACATTTGACATAACTTTAATTAACCCTTTCCAAACTAACTATATTGGGATGATCCAATTACAGAGTTGCTGCAGACGACAAAATGGTTGTTATTAAAGATGGGATTTATTTACCATAAAACACTAGAAATATTTAGGCAAATGAAGAAAATGCTGATGATCAGCATTTTCTTCTTTTGTCTCAATGTTTGCAAAAGCCTTTTCATTAAGGGCGTCAAAATGAGGTCTTGTTTTGGAAAGATTTAATGTAATCTCCCATTTTCTAAACAATTTGTCCAAAATTCCATATTACATTGATAAAAAAATAGAGAAGAATGGGTAAATAGATAAGCAACATGTACATACGCGCTATCTAAGTACCGATTGCAATGTTACGTATATCACATTGCTCGTAAATCATATACATGTAGTTCAAAAGAACTTTTAAAAGATTTAGTCATTTGTCAACTTTATTGCGCAATTAAATTGAGATCAGTTTTAGACATAATTAATGGTATGGTGTTACGAGTGAAACTTATCAATTAAGAAATGATTGTCTTGTATGTGTTAGCCTTTTAAAGGTGACAACCTCTTTTCTAAAGCAACATCAAGTCAAAACAGCCCGTGAGCATTGCAGCCCTGATACTCTTTATTTAGCTTATAAATGCAAAACATTCATTAAGTGGCAAGGTATGGTAGATCTACTAGACGATACACAATGTGCATAATGTGTAGATACTATAGTTGATTATTGCCGACAGAGACACTAAAACATTAAAACTGTTATTCGAATAGCAGTGCATTTACATATTGTATTATTTCAGAGAAAGTAACCTATTTTCAAGTGTTTCTCTACATGAAATATGAATAATTTTTCATTGTTTTTTTTTAAATAATATATGACAAAGAGACACAGTGACCAAAACTATTGTTTAAACAGATCTATTGACCACAGTCATAATGATGGTAAATACCCATTTTTGATATCACAGAGCATTCACGAAGGACAAAGATGCATGAACGCCCGAGTTTAGAGCTTTACAATCGGGCAGATACGCATTTTATGGTATCTTTCGAAATGTCTCAAAAATGTGAGTTACACCAAAAAGAAAGACTGTTGGTTTTGTTATCTGAATACAATAGTTACTGTCTTGAACACAGTTCCGCGCTTAACATCGGTATATTACCCGTTTTTCATACGGTATATTATGTTCCGCGATGCGCATGTTCTATATTGTACTGTTTACACGTCGTACATGTTACATAATAAACATGTTATGTAAGACATATTTATTAGCAATGGAGGCAATTGTTCAACAAACATGCCTTCCAAACATAATTGCTCACCCAATGCTATAAAAGCATTGTCAGTAAAGCTCACACGAATCCCATAAAGTTGACCATGTGGTCAGACTCAAGCGTGTACACAACCCAAGTACATTATTTATTTACAAGACGGTCTCTATCCTAAAAGCTAGAAATAGTTCTCCCTTCTTTCTGAGGAAAGTGTATTGAAATAGATCTATAAGAAATGCATGTTATACCTGTTATGCCCAGTAATTTGTATATGCAAAACCGACTGTATGCTCAAATGCTGGAAGGGTCTACCTTATCCTTACCCTTATACGTACAAGATTTTTAGTGCATTCGTTTATTATGATGCGCATTGATATCTATGTATGCTAAAAAGTCTGATATATAGAGTTTAATGATTTATCATTTGTACATTGGTTTGTTAGATCTCTCACACTGCCTCTATGCTCAAATTCTGAAGATAGTTGATACTTGTCAAATGCCATATAAAACTATTGTGATTATAATTTTGTAGACAGTTATTTGTATCTGTAAGATTGTCCGTATAACATATAGCTAGAATTTGTTTGGTCCGAAACCCTTTTCCAAATAACAAATTTTGAAACTGATCAAAATGGAAAGTCATTGCAAGCAATAGAAATTAACTATACTAAATGTGAAAAAGAAGATATCAAATAGCGCGTATGAATATGTGATATGATTTGTCCATAACTTCATGCTCCTGGAATCACTAAATGGTTTAGTCATTGGGAGATTACATTAAACCCTTTCTCAAACGGCAAAATTTTAGGGTGATCCACTTAAAAACTGCCACAAATGACAAATGGAAGTTATTAAAAATAGAATTGTGTAAAATATGGCATAGTAAATATTGAGACAAAAGGAGAAACTGCTGGTAATCAGCAGTTTCTTATTTTGCCTCAATGTTTTCTCAAACCTTTTCTATTAGGGACGTCAAATCCAAGTCTTGTTTGGGAAAGGGTTAAGCCTTCTCATGCTGTTCACGTCAAGTTAAGACCCAAAGCTTTTGCAGACTGTATAGACTAAAATCAGCCTGCACAGACGTACAGTCTGATCTTAGCATAATACTTCCGGCTTTCTACTTAATTATTGTGATATAAACTGATTGAAATGTCTCTTAAAGTGACAATTTGTTTGGATCGAAATTTAAAGTCGACTTGGCATGGGTTAATTAAAACTGAGTGTGTACATTTCATCTTCTTACCAAAGAACTCATGTATTTCACGTTCTCACGCGAGAAGGCATTTGAAAAACAGAATTAATAACAAGAGTTGTCAGCGGACAACATAGTGTGCCTAGAATGGAGCTGCCCACAAAAAAGTCAAACTTCAAGACCAAGGTCACAAGCTCAAAGGTCATGTCCCCCCTCCCCCCCCCCCCCCAAAGAAAGATCTTGGCCAGAGATATCCATGTGTGAAATATCAAGGCCCCATCTTCAGTTTTTTTTTCTAAAAAAGTAAGCCAAACTCCAAGGTCAATGTTACAAGGTCAAAAGTCATGGTCCCGAAGTGAAGGTATGAGCAAGAGATATCCATTTGTGAAATGTCAAGACTCTTTCTTTAACCGTGCCTAATATATGTTTCATTTATATAAAAGTAGTCAAATTCCACAGTAAAGTTCACAAGGTCAAAGGTCATGGTCCCACGTGAGTTGTATTGACAAGAGTTGACAGTAATAAGTGATAAAAAATCAATGCTCTGTTATACTGTTCAAAATATAGATGAAGATAAAGTTTTTGAAAATAAGTTGAAATGCCAAGGGCAAGGTCACAAGGTCAAAAGTCTTGGTATCAAATGCATGGTTTTGGCAGGAGGTATCCCTATATGATGTATCAATGCTCTATCTGTTAATTGTCCTAAGATGTAGGTCAAATTAAAGGTTTTGAAAAGTATGATGAATTCTTAGGTCAAAGTCACAAGGTCAAAGATCATTGTCCCAAATGAAAGTTCATGGCAGGAGGTATCGATACTGTATCAGTAATAATGTCTACGATATAGGACATGTCAAAGTATTTGAGAAGTAGGTTTATATTCCAAGGTCACCGTTTATATAAAAGGTCATGGCCCCAAATAAAAGGTCTTAGCGGTTTCCATGTGTGAAATATTAATGGTGTACATCTGTAAGTGTGCCTTAGATGTAGGCAAAAATTAAGTTTTTGAAAAGTAGGTCAAACTCCATGGTCGATGTCAAAGGTAATGTCCCAAATGAATTTTCTGACAGGAAGTGTCAATGTGTGAAATACCAATGCTCTGCCTGTAATAATTCTTAGGATAAAGGTCAATTTGACGTTTTTTTAGATAGGTCAAATTCCAAGCTCAAAGTCATTATGTCAAATATCATTGTATCAAATAAAATGTCTTGATACAGTTTACAGTTTCTTTATTCAACAGTAATATAAGGCCTTTGGCCCATCATACAAATCAAACATGTTTACAATTACAAATGAGAGTAACAAAATGACAAGTGATGTTACCTAACAGTTTTATCTCAACTGAGTGAATGGAAAAAAGTTAAAGCATTGTGGCAAAAGGTGAAAATGACAGATTTTCTGTATTTTCGTCTCTTATCTCAATACTTTACTGATTTCAAAGAACCAGATATAATAATATTCATATTATATAAAATTTTCAAATAATTATGCGACTAAATATTGGAATTAGAATTGCAGATGACAAAATTATTTTGATCTAGTACTTTTATGTGCGTGTTTATACATTGAAAGCACAGGGATAAAAGGAGAAAATGCTTAATTATTTCGCATTTGCTCCTTTTCTCTCGGTATTTTCTTTATTTTGAAAGTAAATAATCTTACACTAATGTACGTTAATGTTTACAGACGCATATATATTTTTGAAGTATAAATGAATGTAGATTTCCTATACATGATGAAAGTTTTATACATCCACTTGTAATTGAAAAAGACAAATAGATTGTACAACAAAAACGTTTGTATTTGTTGTCTTTATGTATGCGTTGACTAAACACCAATACAAAAACAATTTGTATTAATATGAACATTTAAATAAAGTGGTATTTAAAGTGATTTCTTTTTAGGTTGTGAAATTTTGATAATATTAATCAGATGTTTGTAAAAAGATGTCTCTTTCTTTAAGAGCGAAAGTAATAAATCTTGACAATGAAAATATTTGATCTACTGTTTTACAGTTCATTATTTGACAAAACGATTCTCTAGTAGGTAGCAGATTTAGCCATGATTTCAAAAAGTACATTTCTCGGGTTTGAGAATACATAGGACAAAGTAATATAAAATGAAATTCGTCTTCAACTGTGTAAATATTCTTTGTTAGGCAGTATTTACAGAATCTGTATTGTCTATCTATATTTTCATGTCTTCCTTTTTCTATAGCTAGATTATGATTAGAACATCTAAAATTTGCTAAAACTTTTTTGTAACAATAAGGTAAATCTATAGTTAAATACTTTTCGACATCAAGAAGAGTTTTATAAAATTTGTAGTAAAATGCTTTAGGAGTGTCTTGAATCTTGGAATTCCATTTTTGTAAGGATATATCTTTTAACCTTTGGTCGAATAATCTAAGAAAAACATTGATTTCTCCAATATCTTGGGAAATCCATGCATATCCAAAACCATATTCAAACAAAATCGTTTTTATATGAGATGCCCAGGTTAATCTACCATTTTCTTCAAGTCTTTTCAGCATAAGATAAGATTGTTTGGGATATCTATTGTTAGGCATTGTCAGGAGTTTTAACCAATATTTGATGCATTGAGTCGTGTAACTTACTACTAAAGGATATCTTCCACATTCTCCTAATACTAAACAATCAGGGGTATTTTTATTAAGGTTACATATACGTTTACAATATTGAACTTGAACTTGTTCAATAACATGATAATATTGGTAACCCCAGATGTCTGCTCCAAAACAAAGTATGGGTTTAACCATTGCATCAAATATTTTAAATGCGTCATATGCATTAAAATAGCCAAAGATAAGAGGTACCCGTGTGTGTGTAAACTGTCAATGCTCCATCTTTAATATTGCCAGATCAGGGTTTTTGAGAAGTAGATCTTGTCTGAAATTTTAAAGTCAAGAGCAAAGGTCATGGTCCCAAATGAGAGGGTCTTGACCTGGGATATCAATCTGTAAAATATCATTGCTGTGTCTGTAACTGTGCTGAAGATAAATGCTACATTTAAAGAAGGTCAAATTCCAAGGTCAATGTAACAATGTTAAAGGTCAAGGTCCCATATAAAATAATGTCAAGGTCATTAGATCATACACCCATATTAGCGATGTGACATAAAGTCTCGGCTAGCTAAAATACTATTTTCAAATACCTTCTCGTGTATTATAAGTCTTTCTATTTTATATGTTAGGCAAATAATAATTTTCTTCTGTAATATCTACGCCTGGACTACCACTATCGACATGTTAACTCATTACCAGATTGCAAAATTTTAGACTGGTCCAAATTCAAAGATGCTACAGACGACAATTTTAAATGAATGAAGTTTAGATGTTTTGGTCCTTTTAGTGGAAAACATTGTTTAAAATGAAGAAATTGCTTGTCACTATGTGGTAATGGGTTAATAAACTTAAATTAACTCACCCGGGCACGGAGTGCTCAGAGTCAGTTACTGTGATCACTCACCGTTCGTTGATCCGTCTAGTCCGTCTACACTGCATCATAATTTGACATTTACACTCCATTGAACTCCACTAAACCTATGCGAAACATGCGTTACACTATTTGGACGAGACTCATTTTCACACCCTATTACCGGCTATCACTACAGCAGTTGCTAACCTTTGGGCAGTATCATCTATAAATAGCGCGTGAACTGGGTAGGTCATACCTTTTCCATATTTGTTTTGTGTAAAAGCGTTTCTCAGCTATAATTTGTAGTGCCCTTGGCTTGCCATACATTTGAGCACCTACATGTCAAATATTAGCACCGAGAGTCCTCAAACAAAAAAATGATTCACTAACAAAGTCGAAACTTCACATATTTGCATATAAAATTCATCTTTCCATGCAAATAGCAGAAAAACACTGAAGCAAATGTTAGAAATTTTATTACAGAATGGATATCTAGTATATTATCTACCAACTAATTGCTTGTGAAGACAATCAACTATTCCGTTATGTCGTTATAGTCAAACAAAGTTTGGTGAGCTACAAATTTATGCAATCACGAACAGTACGTAGGGGGATCACCGACAGGAGATTCGTACTTGAAACAGGCAATCACAGACAGCATAAATGATACTATTTTGCTTGTCTATGTACAATTCTTTTTCATTATCCAAGTGATCATGGTGTGAAATATTTAAAATTTGCTGATGATAATTATAACAGTACATGAATGCTGTTACTTTTGTTTGATAAAAGAGCATCAGATAAGAATAAGCTATATATGAAGCAAGAACTTCCCAGGAATCCACGGTTATGTGCTCCAGCCACTGCAATATGGCCATACCGGTTTAAAACGGCGTTACATCTCATGAAATCAAATCATAGGCCCGATTGTATCAACGCTGTTTAGCACAAACAAAATATTTTACTGATTTGTTCAAATTTTCCGATGAGAATAATCGAAAAATAACCGAAACAGATACTTGGCCATTTGGTTAAATCTAGCCGGCGTTTATAAAATCGGGCACAGACTAACTTTAAAAAAATACCTTCAACATTAGATCCTATGCTCAAAAATACCATTGCGTTATTCGTCTATTATAGCAATATAAATTTAAGTTTTAAAATTGCGAGTTTCCGCTTTATCTAATTATTGCTTATGAACTCGATTATTTGCAGGGGAATTTAATAAGAGTTTTAATTATGAACACTATTTTGAGGATAATTACTGACCTTGACCGGGTAATTATACTAGCCAAATATCAGAATGGTCATTTATATTGTCTAGTAAGATTAACCCGAGACATCTGCATATGTAATGACCCCACTTGTTAAGGTTAAGGCACTAAACTAACGGACTTTGCACACGAAAATTAAGTTGTCCCGGGTTAATTTGGGTGGACAATACAGCGATGTCGTTGTTATTTATTTGATATTAAAATCAGATAAATGGATAATGTTTTTATCCAGTTAACCGTGGCGCAATTTTGGTGAAACAATAGTGCATCGTATGTGTTGTTATAAAATCTTGTATGTGGCCATAGTTGCGAGACTTTTTAACTAGGCCTACATAAACGGTTTGTCAATACTTATAACGGTAAATCTAGTGTACTTTTAGCACAGAGTTCATTGCTATTGATAATATAGGAAATGGAATCTTATGGTTAATAGGGTTAAATCTTACGCTATAAATAGAATGGTCCAAGCGGTTTTAGCTGTTAAAAATCTCATAACCACGGCTTCATTCAAGCTGCAGTTGTGTGGTTTTAGAATCATACGGACAAAGCTCTTTTGTTTGTCCGAGATTCCGTGCGGTTTGCTTTATAAAGAGTATTTGCTTCAACATGTATCTGTTTAAGCCGAGTCCAGTTAACATCGGAGTCTGTCAATCCAGGGGTTGCGAGTTCGAACCCCAGGCCGACCAGTATCCATTCTTACATTTGACAAAAGTAATTTGTCTCTCACCAAAGGGTGTGAATCATCTATGTGAGAGCGCAGCTGGAGGTTGGGTACTTTTATTGAGAGGTCTATTTGTCCAATGACCACTCGGCTTTACTTCACCATGCAAGGTGAAACATAACACAGAATAAAGAAATAAACATTTTAACCATTTCCAAAAGAATGCCTCTTTTTACGGAGTTATCTGTACATGTCGGATCGTTTTGATTGTACAAAATCAATTTTCATATGATTTAGGTATAGATCTAACAATACAGCTCGAGATATTTATCAATTTGCATGTTTTGAAAATTGAGTTTTCCATTTCAGACGTTTAGGGAGATTTCTCGCCTTATCCATAGAGATCCTTACCTAGCTGACTGATCTTTGATCCTTCACTAGTTTCTGTATTCACTTACCTAGGCTAGTTGCAATCATGTGCTTTATGAAGACAATCATGATGTTTTATCGATATCAACAGATTCTTGTTTGATAATCCGTTATCACCGATATCTCTTCTTCGTTTCGCAATGAGGCCAAAATGCTGAACATTGATAGCGCATCTGACTCTCATTCGAGAGAACCCGGGTTCGATCTCCGGCCGTGGCAAATATCTTTTCTAACTAATGTTACCCACCAATGGTTTGATATTGTTAAGCTATGTGGGCGAGCAGCTGGAGGCTCGGTTAGTCTATTGTGTTAGTACTTGTATGAGAAACAACAGGAATCCATGGTTAGGCACTCAAGGTGCCGCGATATAACCATGGCAGTTGAAAACGGCGTAAAACCCCAATAAACCAATTCGTTTCGCAATGAAAAATACAAATTTGCACCAAAACATTCGATCGAAATGTTTGAAGATTCATTGACCGACTTTGAAATAGCAGGATTCATATACATATATTTGCGTGGGTTCCATCTATTTAAGTTAAGTCTGACTAAATGAAATTTAACCCCATTAAAAATATTACAGTCATATTGTGTGCCTGAAACAGCGACGACATGATGTAAAATCCACAATTTTCACTGTAAAGTATGTGTAGTTTTTTTAAGGTTTGCAACCCATCATTAGCACTAAAGAGCCAGAGGTGAATTTGATAAGTGTCAGTAATTCCTAAACTGTGTTACAATTCCATTCTAAACATAACCATTTTGAACGGTTTAGAATTTTGAATCAATGCATACTTAAGAAATATTTGACAGATATGTTCAAAATTACCTCCGCTGCATATGAATATAGAGTAAAGTAATATTTGTAAATTATTTTCCTTTTGAAGCATAATCTTGAAATCCGGCACGTTGAATCAACTTATCAGAAGTGTATGTACAAATGTGTGGAATTTGATGCATTTCGTACGGCTAAAAAGTGGTGTTTTTAATGATGGGATGTATACCTTAACCGACAAACTATCATCTACAACTAATGGTTGCATACGTCCTTCAATTTTGTGTTACTCAGCTTCAACCATATCTAGATGATTTCTATGTCTATAATTCAGAAATTGGCTAGTCTATCATGAAATGGTGTTAATTCATTATTTATGCTCCTTTCATGCAATTTCTTGTTTAAAGAGATGCCGCTTTTCCAACAAGACATATTGGCCTGTGTTGCCATCAACTTATGTCCGGGTTTGCCATTCAAATTTTCAATATGCTGTTCGTGATAGCCAAATCGGCATCAGTGTTTAGTTTTAATCGGTCAGTCTGAAGTTAATTCAATCCAGACAGTTCTCTAAATTCACACAGTGTAAGAAAATTGATTGTCTATTTTAATAGTTATATTAATTCTAATGATCGTCTTATCATTTTCTCATTATATGGACTGAAAGTTGGATTTTACGTAAAAAATTGTGAAGTTACGACTTTGTCGATGATTAATTTTGTTGTTTAGAGATTTTTTGGGCTAATATTTATCAAGTAGGTGCTCAAATGTATGGCCAGCCAAGTGCACTACAAATATAGCTGAGAAAGGCTTTAACACAAAAGCAAAGACGGAAAAGTATGACCTACCCAGTACACCCGCTATTTATAGATCATACTGCCCAAGGTTAGCAACTGCTGTAGTGATAGCCGGTAATAGGGTGTGCATTTTGGAAATTATCGGACCTGGGAGTTGATGGTCAATGCATATCCATGTAAAAATAAAAAAAGGCTCTTCATGGCATGATGACTTGTTTACACTTTATCATCCACGAGTACAGACCAATCATGGTCACAATATCTTCAGAATGTATATCGGCATAACTAACAAATTAGAATCGATACGATTTAAGAAAGAGAATACCTCTTGAAGTGGAAAATTGTTAATTCTGTTAGATTTACGTCTTCTGAAAAAAGTGACACGTGACTCCCACTTCCGCTTAAGGGGGAATGCTCCAGTTTCCTTATTTTTCTCCCAATAATAGAATTTATTTACATTTTGTATGTTGTAATTACATACTATTGCCAATTGAAAAATAAGATAAAAATGGACGGTCAGCGATCTTGTTTGGATTTTATAGGCATTCGTATCACATACCCCTACATCGAAAACATGCACAATTTCTTGAACCTATCCAAGGTCACTAAAATGCTAATAAAATGCTGTATATTCATCGTTCAGTCCCGAAAACGGATTTAAAGTAACGTCTTACATTTATTAAGAACAGAAAACCCAAAATATGTGCAATTATAAACGCGTAAATGTATAAAACAGTATGCTCATGTGTTCGGTTAGATCAAAGAAACTCCAGTGTTTTTAGCTCACCTGAGCACGAAGTGCTCAAGGTGAGCTATTGTGATCGCTTTTTGTCCGTCGTCCGTCTGTCCGTATGTCCGTCCGTCCGTCCGTCCGTCTGTCCGTCTGTCCGTCCGTCCGTCCGTCCGTCTGTCAACAATTTGATGTTTACACTCTAGCATCTACAAATATAAGTCAATCTTGACCAAACCTGGTCAAAATATGTATGACCTTAAGTTCTCGAATGAGTTCGATTTTGGGTCAGATCAGACCTGAAAGTCCGGAGTTATCTGCCCTTGAATGTAAAAAATAGCTACTTTTAACATTGTTTACACTCCAGCATCTACAAATATTGACCAATCAATACAAAAGTTGGACAAAATGTTGGTGACCATAAGATCTCGGATGAGTTCAATTTTTGGTTTGATCGGATAAGAAAGTTCTGAGTTATCTGCCCTTGAATTTGACAAAATTGCCGTTTTTCACTGTTTTCGACTTTGTTTACACTATAGCATCTACTATTATTGACCAATCAAGACAAAACTTGGACACTATGTTATTGACCATAAGATCTTAGATGAGTTTAATTTTGGGTCAGATCAGACCTGAAAGTCCGGAGTTATCTGCCCTTGAATGTAAAAAATAGCTACTTTTGCCATTGTTGACACTCTAGCATCTACAAAAATTGACCATTCAATACAAAAGTTGGTCAAAATGTTGGTGACCATAAGATCTGGGATGAGTATAATTTTTGATTTGATAGGATTAGAAAGTTCTGAGTTATCTGCCCTTGAATTTGACAAAATTGAAGTTTTTCACTGTTTTCGACTTTGTTTGCACTATAGCATGTACAATTATTGACCAATCAAAACAAAACTTGGACACAATGTTAGTGATGATAAGATCTTAGTTGAGTTTGATTTTGGGTCAGATTGGACTGGAAAGTCTGTAGTTATCTGCCCTTGAATGTAAAAATTAGCTACTTTTGACATTGTTTACACTCTAGCACATCTCCAAATATTGAGCAATCAATACAAAAGTTGGACACAATGTTGGTGGCCATAAGATCTTGGATGAGTATGATTTTTGGTCTGATCAGGCCAGAAAGTCCTAAGTTATCTGCCCTTGAATCTAACAAAATTGCTGTTTTTTACTGTTTTCGACATTGTCTACACCCTAGAATCTACAATTATTGGCCAATCAAGACAAAATTTGGACACAGTGTTGGGGACCTTAAGATCTTTGATGAGTTAATTTTTCAGTCTGATCTGGCCGGAAAGACGAGAGTTATGTGCCGGTGAATTTTACAAAATTGCCATTTTCTGCTGTTTCTGACTTTGTTTACACACTCTAAAATCTACAATTGTTGACCAATCAAGACAAAACTTGAACACAATGTTGGAGACTATTAGAATTCTTATTAGTTTGATATTTGGCCTGATGGGACCAGAAAGATGAGAGTTATGTGCCCTTTAATTTTACATAATTGCTGTTTCCAACTGTTTTTGACCTTGTTTACAATCTAGAATCTACAATTTTTTTATCAATCAAGACAAAACTTGGACACAGTGTTGGAGACCATAAGATCTCGGATGATCTGCTCTTCAAATTTTACCCGAACAACCACAAATAGTGACTAATCAGAACAAAACTTGACGCAATGTTATTGACCATAAGTTTGTTTTCAGTTTTCAAGTCATATTAATTGAATTGAACAAAACTGTGCCTAATATCATTTTGGTTCAGGTGAGCGATATAGGACCATCATGGTCCTCTTGTATGTCAAATTTTGCATATTTTTGGAAATATTTCAAGTTCTACATAAAAGAATTTGATAAAACTTCCTCATTGTATCAAGCAACATGTCCTTGTAATAATTCAAAAAGAAATTGTATAGGTCAGCGCACTTATTAGTGAATTACAGCAATTTTTATCAGCTACACATGAATAAAATGACGCAAAACAACAACAACAATAATAATAATAATAATAATAATAATAATAATAATAATAATAATAATAATAATAATAATAATAATAATATCTTTATTTAACGAAGGTGACTTATTAAGACATCACTACAATACACAATATCATAATGATTAACTTATTTACAATAAGGCCTTCAAACAACATTCATACAAAAGTCAGTATTGACGATCACACAAAATTATCAATAATAATAGTTATCTGACAGATACTCGTAGGATCTAAATTATTGCATGTTATAGATTAAATAGTGTTTGATTTTTCCTTTGAAATTGGTCAGCTTTGGTTCGTTTCTTATTTGGATTGGAATTGAATTCCATACATTAACGCTGAAATAACTAAAGCTACTTTTGTATATGTGTCACGCTAAAAGGGACCTTATCCGAACTCTAAAAATACAAATTGTGTCAATCTTGTCAGACTCAGCACAGGTGAATCAAATACTGTATGCTAAAAATGAACATATAGTAAGATAGGAATGATATTCCAGATTTAGAAAATTACACACAAGTGAAAAGTGTCGGCCCTAGTCTGGCTGCGCGGACTGCGCAGACTGACTAGGGTCGATATTTTTCACACATCCGATAAGGTCCCTTTTAGCGCGACGGGTCACTTATTATATTCGTTCGAGGTCTTTTAGTCAGGATTAGATCGTTTTTTGTCTCTGAGCGTAAATGATAATTTTCATTGACTGATACTCGTACTAAGTCTGACATGTAACTTGGCGCATTGTTGTCGATTGTTTTATGGATAAGAACCGCAGTATGATACTTACATCTATTTTGAAAAGTCAGCCAATATAGCTCTTTAAATAACGTTTCTGTAGGAAATCTTTTAGACTTACCAAGAATTAATTTGCCGATACGTTTTTGCAAAACAAATATTTTGTTTACATAACCTTGCTCAGGTTTGCCCCAAATTACACAACAATAATCCATTATTGGTAGTATGTATGAGTTATAGAAAAGCATTTTCATTTCGTCTGTTAAATAAAAAGTTATATGTTTGAACAGAGCTATTTTCTTATTCACTGCTTAACAGACAGAATCAATATGAAATTTCCAATTTAAATGGTTGTCCATGTAAACGCCTAATACTTTCTGCACCTTCACGTTTTCCAGTGCATTACCATTTAGATTCAAAACTAGTTTTTTATCGTCAGTAAGTGCATGCCTCGAACCAATTAACATGCATGTCGTTTTAGATGGATGTAGAGCCATGTTATTGAGAATACACCAATTTAGAACGCGAATTAGATTGTCTTGAAGAGTGTTTTCTATTGAGATAACATCATATCCTGATTTATACATGGTAAAATCATCAGCGTACAAATCAATATCAACTCCAGAAGATGAAAATGATATATCATTTATATAAATCAGAAATAAAAGCGGACCTAAAATTGAGCCTTGAGGAACTCCAGATTTAATTTCAAGTGAGTTAGACTTTAAATTGCCAAGCTGTACAAGCTGTCTCCTCTGTGATAAGTATGACTTCATAAGGCCATGCACTTTGTTTGAAAAATGGTACAGCTTAAGTTTATGTAATAGTATTTCGTGATCAACAAGATTAAAGGCTATACGTAAGTCTAAGAAAACTGTTCCGATTAGTTTACCCTCATCAATATCTTTTAACCAAGCGTCTATCATTTTAACCAGAGCTGTAGTGCACGAATGATTTGCCCTAAAACCAGATTGAGAATGGTTGATGATATTTGTATCTTTAAAGAATTTATGTAAGTAGTTGGCAATGTGTCTTTCAAAAAATTTTGATATTGTAGGCAAAATTGATATGGGTCTATAATTGAAGGGATCATCTTTATCCCACCTTTTTAAAATCGGTATCACTCGAGCCAGTTTCATCGCATCTGGATACACACCCGAAGCAATACTATTGTTAATAATTGATGTAATAGAAGGGGTTATAATAGCCCCACATTGTTTAATAAATTTTGGACCTAAATGGTAAATTTATGCATACACACTTACGACTGTCTTGCTCTAAATAATCGATTTCCATCTTAAGACCTAGCGTCCACTAGGGCACGGACAATACGCCGAATGTATTCGGACAGAAAAAATGACGTTCTGCAGACCTTCCGCACATTCCTAATGCCTTCGTAATATTATCACCAAACCTTCCGTATGATTCGTAGCCTTCCGGACCACCAATTTTGTCCGCGTCGAAATTTTGCTCTCGATCAAAATTTCGACGCGGAAATGATTGTCCGTATATCTTCGGCAGCTTGTCTGCGTTGTCGTAAGGACATCGTCATGATATCCCGAATCTTTCGCGATTGACCCTGACTACTTCAGTCACGCGGATAGCTAGCAGACACTCAGTTGATTGCACGGAATATCCGGGTTAACGGTACGGAAGGGTTTCGGCACGAATTCAGGACGATGAGAATGGTTTCGGTATACTCACGGAACTCATGGGGAACACCCCACGATCTTTTAAAAATCTATTCACTGAATCACAGTCATTTTTGGGCTACAGAGTAAATGATACGGAATTCATTTTTTAATTATTATTATCATTATTTGTAAAAAACATCGAGGAAAAGAAAACGTATTTTCTTCATTTTACCGTTTTACATTTTAATCTAATACAAAACAATACTAGCTTGATAGCTTGCCAAATTCTTTCCAGAAAAGTGGAGTCTTTTGTCGCATACATGTAAATGTTATAGTGTCGAAATAATTGAAGAAAATGGAGAATAATATTATGTTGATCACCAAAACTTTCTTCCTCAATATTTCCCACTTCATTGCAGAGATTGTTCATTCTAGCAACACTACAACGCCTTTGAATTGGGCCTATTTAATGGTTGCTTTTATGCATAGTAGAATTAAAAAGATAGTTGGTTCAAGTCAAAGTTGATTGGAAAAAAGGAACATCAATTGAATTTGTCTAAATATGTTCCATGGTTACAGAACATCATATGCAAATATAGGTCTACTATTCTGGTATAAAACAAAAATTAGAAAATACGAAAATCTGCAATGTGTTTTATATAGCTAAGAAACAATAGTGAAAGGAAAGAAACAAATTTATGTCGTAACCAATATGATTTTATATGTTTTCTGCAGCTTTATTCTCTGAAACGTCTTCAATCCATAGTTCGTACGTGAGGGTTTGATATTGCCCGAACTGACGCCGTCTTTCAATTGTTAGCCAATGCCTAATCCACCATCTATATTGCGTGGTCGACGCCTATAATTGTCAACTATGACATCCTCATCGGAAGATATAATTCAATAGTAAAGCAATCTGTATTCATTCGATGTCCCTGATGAAACTCCATCTAATGAAAACAAATAAAACACATGTAACGTTAGCATTTCATTTAATAACCAACTTGTGTGTGTTTGATCTTGATTTCCGAAATCTGTCCGGGTGCAATCCTAAACTAGTCTGCGTTATCTGGAATATGTCGCCGTTTATTCGGCATCATCACGGATTGTTAACGCGGACAATACTAGGTATGCACGCGTTAAGTTCAGGGACAGTGCGCTGATAAATTCATAACGGTTAAAAAATTATAGTTTCGTCGCGGAAGATATGCCGAACCAAGATTATTTGATTCCTCATGCCTTCCGCGTCCTAGTGGACGCCAGGTCTAAGGAAATCAGTTTCGCATTATAAATACACTTTTACCGTCGAAAATGGTAAATTGAAATGGTGTATTATGTTATTGAAAATATGGTAGCGAAACATATTGGTACGAAACATTAAATTGTCTACAGTAATGACCGAGTGTTCCGAAAAACTGGAGCATTCCCCCTTAACCCTTTCCCAAACAAGGCTTGGTTTTGACGTCCCTAGAAGAAATGGCTTGGGAAAATATTGAAACAAAAGAAGAAACTGCTGATAACCAGCAGTTTCTCCTTTTGTCTCAATATTTTCTATCCCATATTTTACACAAATTCTATCTTTAGTAACATCCATTTTGTCATTTGTGGAAGTTTTTGAAGTGGATCACCCTAAATTTGTGTCGTTTGGGAATGGGTTAAATCGAACGGGATTCTTCTGTCTCTAGAAGCTCTTCTACCTCTTTCGAATTTTGAGTAGAAGAGAAAAGGCAGAAGAGATCCGTTGATCGAGCACTTGACAAGTTCTTGATTTAAAAGGTACGCGTTTTCACACTTATTTTTCATAACTTGCTTTACATCTACTTAATAGTGAATTACAGGACGAGAATCACAAAATCGTGCTTAAGTGTGCCGAATTGGAGGCTACCGTTCCAAGTCTCTCCTTCTTGAAGAGCTATTATTTGATAGATGAATCACTTCCCTTTTCAAGACTTGTTCGAATTGTTTTTGGTCTTCTGTCTTTCATACATCTTCTTTCACGTGAATTGACATCTTCTGTCACGCGATATCCCGTGCAAGAAACCTTAAATCGCAACCGCCTTAGTTCAAGTTTGGGGTTACATATTACATGCCCTTAGTTGTCAAAGGTTGCCCTATTTAATTTTCACATACATGTACTATAGTATTAACAATGGAATCTGTAGAATCTCATGTGAGCGATTTTGTTCCTATCTTTGCCCTCTTGATCTACGACTTTTTATGTTGTTGTGTTTTTGTAATTTGAGAGAAAAAAGAATTTTATTGTACCAAAGATATTGTATCGTATAAATAGAAAGAATGACCTAATGTTGAAGTTACTTTGTTGTATAATATAGTTTTTAAAATACATTAGATTTTGAAGTACGTAATGAATGAGTTGAAAGATGTAATAATTATATGAATCATAATATTAAAAAGATTATGCTGTACAAAAATACTGTATAGATATTGTGTTATGTCGGAGTTACGACAATGAAATGTTTATATTATATACATATATTTTTCATCATTCATTTTTTTAAACAACATGAATCAAGATTAGCCATTGTTTTCAGACAGTCTGAGCTTGGTCCTTGTTGTCCACTTGTAACGTTATAGTCCCAATTAGATTGAGTATATGCTCATACTGGTCTGGATCCTAGTTTGTATCAAATACCAAAAGGATCCATTTTCCATATTTCAGTCGTTTATTAGCTCCACTGGCCTTTCAGGCCAGCGGGCTATTGTCATGGCGGTGTGTCCGTCGTGCGTGCGTGCGTGCGTCCGTCTGTCCGTGCGTGCGTCCGTAAACTTTTTCTTTAAAAATCTTCTTCTCAGAAACTACTGGATGGATTTCCACCAAACTTCACATGAATGATCCTTGGGTGACCTTCTCTCAGATTCCTACAAAGAATTTGGATTGAACCAGAATAACCTGAGTTATCTGCCCTTGAATGTCACAAAAAGCTGGTTGTGACTTTATTTTTACTCTAAAATCTACAAATATATGTATTAACCAATCAAGACAAAACTTGGACAGAATATATATGAGTATGATATCCTGCCTGGGTGTAATTTTTTAGCTTGATCAGAATTTTACATCATGAGTTATGTGCCCTTCAATTTGACAAAATTGCCATTTTCGACTTTGTTTTCACTCTAACAACCATTATTGTTTACCAATCAATGTGATATTTGGACAGAATCTTGTTGACAACAAGATCTTGCTTAAGTGCAATTTTCATGATGATTGCATTGCTGTATTCTTAGTTATGTGCCCTTGAAATTGACAAAATTTCAGTTTTCGACACTTTTCTCACTTTTGCGGCCACATATATAGACTAATACTGACAAAATTTGGACAGACCATAAGATCTTGCTCAAGTTTAATATTCAGCTTGATTATTGTGGTGTTCAAGACATAAATTATCAAGTCAAAATGATAGTTTTAGATCAGAATGTCTCTTTATTTTCCTGACCACTATGTTACATGCACAATCCCAACTTCTTGAACTAATTATTATAAAGAAAAACAACTCTTACTTAACTTTAAATTGCTCATATCAAAAGTTACTTCCCTTAGTCTACCACAATTATAAACTCACATACTGAGTTATGTGCCCTATAATTTGGCATAATGACAGTTTTCAACTTCATCATCACTCTAAAAATACCCAAAATATTGGTCAATCATTTACCTTCTTTTCGCTTTGACCATATTATTGCTTCTTTAAATGTTTTTGCTCTAAGAACCACAAGTCTTGAGAAATCTAGATTTTCTTTAAACGTATTGCTGTATTTTACTTTGTTGCTGCTCTAAGAATCACAAGAATTTAAAAATAAATCAGTTTAAGCATTTAGATAAATTTGTCAAATTTTTAATATTAAACCACAAGAAATTCAGACCTGTGGAGCGACTCAAGACCTTCAGGTCTTTCTAGTTATACATTACAATTGAGCGGGATCGGGAGAAACGTTCCTAAAGCATTTGAGACAGCCATGTTTCAAGATCAGACTGTGCAGTTAGGTACAGTCTGACCTGGATCTATGTTACTCTCAAACGGTTGCTACAGACCACGAAGGAGCTATTCGAGAACAACATGGTTCCTAATCAGATGGCGTGTATACGCAGGCTGATCTGGAACCATGATGGGCTCAAAAGCCTTAAAGGACCCTTTTCCAGATCCCGGCTCAATTCATTTTCTACAATATGAATGAGAGAAAAGATTTTATTTTTTATCTGTAATCCTTTCCCAAACAGGAATTGGTTTTTGACATCTTCAATAGAGACAGTTACCAAAAGTGTCGAAAGAAAAAGGAAAATGCTGAAAATCGGCGTTTTCTCCTTTTCTCTCAATGCTTTCCATGCGATGATTACATGCACATTTTCTAGGCTTTGTAACTTTATTTTTGTCGTTTACAACACCCTATGATATTTGAACCAGTCTAAAATTGTCTCTTTCGGTAAACACTTACATTAAATGTTGGTGACAATTGTTTTGCTTTTAATTAATTGGTTGATTGATTTGTTGATTGATTAAATATTTACGTCATTTTTAACATCACTTAAGTTACATTTGAGCGATTGGAGCAGCTAACCATGGATTCCTGTCGTTTCTCTCACAATTTCTTCAAAAACATCCTTTCTATAAGCCATTACCCCGTCATCCTACTAAAGGCCCGGCCAAACAGATTCAATTTCACGTTCACATCACGTCCACGCTACGCCCAAAAAGGTAACATAAGCAGCATGTTGTCGCTTCCAACAAAAACCTCGTAACTGCAGCTTACGAGGTTTTTGCTAAAAAAAAGCAGTGGTATTTTTGATGCGAAGTGGGTGCGATATGGACTCAGATTTGCGTGTGACGGGACTTTAAGGTTTTCGATTATATGCCTATTGGTGGGATACAAATGTCTGTTAGGATATTCACCGCAAATCATCTGTTAGCCACCAAGCGAAATAGTGACAATCCAGAAATATATTAACCCTTTCCCAAACGGCAAAATTTTAGGGTGGTTCTCAATAGGGAGAATCACGTGATTGACAATGGTATTGAACACGAAAAAATGGCGACGAAATGACCGCTTCGGCGTGAAAATCCAAACTTTAGAAAGGTATGTATTAAAAATACGTAGTCTTTAAGTCAAGCCACCTATCCTAAAGTACTCGCTATTGTCTAAGGTTTCCACAGATACCAAATTTTCCCTTATCCGTTTGCTGTATTTAGAGAACACTCAAAGAATATTTCGGAAATTGCGGAAATTTTGGATGTGTGTTAAGCACGTCGCATCATATTTACAGCTATATTTCTTACACAAAGATCTCTCTTTTCACATGGTATATTTCCAGACCTCTTTTTGTCGAAGACATTTCATTCTAGCCCATTTGCAAGGTCCGTGTTGACTTTGTTAAGCGTTTTTTACGAAAAAAGATGTTAAACACACGTACAATGCTGTAGTGTTTGGCACGCCGAGTTCTTGTGAGTGGGGTGTTAAACACTCAAGTGTACCATAGTTGTGTAGAATGTGCTGACTGATTTGTGCTTTTAACCCTTTCCCAAACAAGACCTGGTTTTGACGTCCCTAATAGAAAACGCTTGGGAAAACATTGCAACAAAAGAAGAAACTGCTGATAACCAGCAGTTTCTCCTTTTGTCTCAATGTTTTCTATGTCATATTTTACACAATTCTATCTTTAAGAACTTCAATTTAGTCATTTTTGGCAGTTTTTGAAGTGGATCGCCCTAAAAGTTTGCCGTTTGGGAAAGGGTTAATACAGTTATAGAAGCCAGATGTGATCGTCTGATCACATTTAGCATTTCTATGCTTCTTCGGCCCTTTTTTATATGTTTTCCCCGTTGATTAGTGTTTATTTTGAGGACTTCCGGTTTCATTTTCAGTCAATAGTTCCTCACAAGTTTATCACACAATATCTTATTAACATATATGTTCACTTCACTTTGCTTACACTTTTCGCCCAACACTCTTCGTTACGTTCACTTATTGAAAGCTAACTTGTACACTTATTTTTGTAAGCATTTTCTTCGATTCTTTAAGCATAATATGACTCAATTATACTAACAATTTATATTTTTAACTTTAATTTGGTAAAATATGGTTTTGATTTTAAAAGATAGAAACTTGCATTGTGCACAATAAAAATATAAACTTTTAAAACCTTTGATGTTTACCAAAAGTGGCAATCATTTACTTTATATGCCCTGTTTTTTGTCCTATGATTATGAATATTACTTAGGAAATTATTGATTGAATTTGATATAGTGACGTTTTATTATAATCAATTATTCATTCGTATTTTGGCCCTGCCTATAGTAATAATAACAACTGTAACTTTTCTCTTATTCATTCTTGCATGTATGAAAATACAGAATTACTTTTATTATCGTTACTATTCTTATAAATCTGTCATGGCTGTAATTTTACATTTGAATGGTTTGAATCAGTAAATACGACAGTCCATCGCTTTCCTGTCCTCCCCTTTGTTTTTTATTAAGTTGCCAGGATTATAATTATATAGTTATGGTTATAGTTAAATGCGCCATATGTTTCATAGTTATAGTAAAATGCTTCTTATGTTTCATATTGCACTGCTCTGTCTTGTAGTCCTTTTACTTAGTTACTTTTATAGCATTTGACTTCAAATTTATTGATTTGTTTCCATATCTTATTAAGCCTAGCTTTAAATGCATTGATGGAGGGTGCCTGTACCACCTCATTTGGAAGATCATTCCAATTTTTTGTAGCCCTAACACTGAAAGTATTTTTCCTACAGTCTGTTCTATGCCTTGTTTGGAATAGTTTTGAAATGTTTCCCCTAGTGAAACTTTCTTTTCTTAGTGTTATGGTGTTTTTGTTTGTCTTATCGATTTTGTTAATAAGCCGATATAGCTGGATTAGGTCTGCTCTTTCTCTCGTGTCTTCTAGAGTAGGGAGTCCAAGTATTCGAAGCCTTTCAGTATATGATTTGTTTTTCAGTTCTTTGACCATTCTCGTAGCCCGTCTTTGGACATTTTCTATTGCGATTGCATCCTTCCAGAAGGGTTAACGAGGACATCACATTTCAGTTCAGAATTATTGTGTCTGCGTGAATTTGTCATGGAAATTGCACGAATTTGTCATGGAAATTATATATAACAAGAGATTTGATTAGTTACAGCAATCATAGCCAGTTTTGTTTTTTCCAAGTTGTGGTGTCATTCATATGTTATTGTGAGTTAACACCAGATACATGTATCAATTAGATTGGGTCATGTATAAACAACCAATTTGTCCAATATCCGTGGCTTTCCTAGTACATGAGCAACTATGTGCGTGTTTTACATCAAACTCACAAGAACTCGGCGTGCCAAACACTACAGCATTGTACGTATGTTTAACATCTTTTTCGTAAACACGCTTAACAAAGACAACACGGACCATGTAAATGGGCTACAATGAAATGTCTTCGATAAAAAAGGGTCTGGAAATATACCATGTGAAAAGAGAGATCTTTGGTTAGGAAATAAAGCTGTAAATAGGATGCGACGTGCTTAACACACATCCATAATTTTCGCAATTTCCAAAATATTCTTTGAGTGTTCTCTTAATACAGCAAACGGATAGGGGAAAGTTGGGTATCTGTGGAAACCTTAGACAATAGCGGATACTTTAGGATAGGTGGCTTGTCTGAAAGACTACGTAGATGTAATACATGCCTTTCTAAAGTTTTAATTTTCACGCCGAAGCGGTCATTTCGTCGCCATTTTTTCGTGTTAAATACCATTGTCAATCACGTGATTCTCCCCATTGGTTCTATTTAAAAGCTGCTGCAGATGTCAAAATTTATGTTAAAAGGTAGATATATTTGTGTACAATTTAGCACAGAAAACATTGAGACAAAAGGAGAAACTGCTGGTTATCAGCAGCTTCTTCTTTTGCCTCAATGTTTTCCCAAGCATTCTCTCTTAGGGACATCAAAACCTGTGGTTGTTTGGGAAAGGGTTAAGTACTCTTTTTGCAGATCTCAGCTCCATTTGATAAATATTTAAGATTGATAAATTGATCAATAACATTGTCATAGAAGGATTTTTGTGGAATTATATAAATTGTATAAAGTGCACCTAACACGTTAGTTTATCTTCATTTCATATTTCAGCCTTTCCCGCACAAGTCGGAAATAATGAGGCAAAAGAAAAATGCTGTTAAGCATAATTTTCTCTTTTTGCCTTAATATCTTCTGTGCTACTTAGTACACAGATGCTTTCATTGTCAACATTCACTGTGTTGTTTGAAGAAGAAGAAGAAGAAGAAGAAGAAGAAGAAGAAGAAGAAGAAGAAGAAGAAGAAGAAGAAGAAGAAGAAGAAGAAGAAGAAGAAGAAGAAGAAGAAGAACAGCAACAACAACAACAACAACAACAACAAAAATTGCAGAAAATCTTGAATAATTCTGTAAATAATTAACCAATTTTGGTTTTAAAGCAAAGAAGTAAAATGTCACGGATTTTCTCGATGTGGTAGATCATTTAAACAACACATAATGAAAAAAAATTGCGACCAATCTTAAATTTCTTTGGTTGTCAATAACTTTAATCATGCGCTGTTAAAAATATCCAACACCACCAGAAAATCCCTGCTGTTGTTCGTTTTCTTTGCTTCAAACCATATTCAAAACAGTAACTTAATAACAAAATCAATGAAGATTTTCTGCAATTGTTGTTGTTGTTGTTGTTGTTGTTGTTAAATTATCCGATTTCTCATATTATAATGTACGTACGGGCGATAACCCGAGTAGATTATTCAATGAGAAGCCTTACTCCGAGACGCGGTTTATTAAACCATAAACCGATGTAAAAATGATTTATTCATTTTCCAACGTAGATCTTAAATGAATCAAGGGAAACAAATATTGCAAAATCTAAACAACAATTGCGGTTAATTCCCTTAGATTTGGAATTTTGGCTGTTCCATTATACACAATTCTTCTATCTGTAAAAAAGAAAACCAACATTTTCTCAGAATAATAGTTATAAATCAAAGTGACAAACGTCAGAATGTTAAAAACATATGTTCTCTTCAAAATGGAAAGAACCTGTAGATCTAATTGTACGCTCGTATACGTAGAAGGAAAATATTTGATTCATTTATTTGGTCACATTCGCCGAAGCGCGTACACATTCGTGGAAGCTGTTTGAAAATTTAATTGAAAAAATCTAATTTATTTATCTTACACTTTTTGGTAAATATAAACATGACCTGTACTGTTATATAATGTTACCTAATAAACATGTGGGCACATGCTTATGAGTGGAGGGGTGCTTATGTCAAGACAAGCTGATAAACCGGGTGCTCCGGCTTCGTGTCAGTAGGTTGAGTGCAGATCATGGTGAATTGGAGAAAGAACCGTACTAAATTGCCCCTCCATCGTCCGGGAAAGACTTGCTCGTACTTAGGACAATTTAAACCCCTTTCCAAACAGTCCAAGTTTTATTGTCCAGCAAGATAACCCAGGAAATCTGCATATGTAATGACCCCACTTCGGCAACGTTTTGTTATTATAAGACGCTCAACTAACGGAAAAATAAGTTGTCCCGGTTTAATTTGGGTTGACAATAACAGTTCTGATTTGAGAACTGTTGCAGACGACGAAATGGGTGTTGATGTAAACAAAGATTGAGTGCAAGATATAGCGCAGAAAATTGGTAAAAAGAGAAAATGCTGGTTAAATCAAAAGAAGCAAATGTCTCAAAGATGTACATTGACTTGTACACAAACCCTATATTCATTGACACCAATGTTTTCCATGCAGCAGCTTTCAAAAATTATCTATCTAAAATTTGTTGTTTTTGACAGTGTTTAATCAGAATTATGAAAACAACAACCCGAATATATACGCTAACTTTTTTTAATCACGGAAAGGAAATTAAACTTTAACAAAAAGATTTCTTCCATAAGGCCATTCTGAAAACTTTGTATGAAAGCATAAACAACTAATACCAATACTTTTTCTCTATGTTTTCTATTCAATTACGTGTTACAATATCTTTTTGTACTGTTGAATTTATTGCATTGCCTGTCTGAATATCGTCTCATTTCAACAAAATCATCGTAACTGCAGATTATCTTAAGATGCAGTCACGAGGTTTTTGTTGAAAATCAATGATATTCAGTCTACTCGGTAAGAAGTAATTGAGAACTGGCCCCGGTTTCTCGAAAAAACTAAAGTACGTTCTCATGCTCAAATCTGAGCACCGTGCTCAAATCGCGCGAAATCCACGTAAACGTCAATCGAATACCCTTCAACGTTGGACAGTATTCCTTCGAAGTTGAGCATGTTCTAATGAGTACACACTTAAGTTTTTTAGAGAGCATGGCTCTCTTATTTTATCATGTTTAAATGTACTTTACATGTACTTTACAAACCGCACAACGAAAATAGTTCCTCCCAAACAAGACAAAAAGATCTAAATGACAATTAGAATAGTCTACGTGTCAAATGTGTCATAATATAACATAGATGGCATGTATGATATAAGCAAAAAATCAACTATGAAACAAGTCTTAAATAAAAAAGAGATCTGAGTAGTAATTTGCCATTCACAATTGGGTCATGCAGGTCATGCGGTCAAGTCATGTAGCCTAAATTTTGGACAGTGCAAATGGTCCAAAAATAGAATCACATTCCGCAGACAGAAATTCTACTAGTGGGTGTCTATCTGAGTGTATTTATTGTAAAGTTTGTGCTGTTTTGTGATAGTATGTTGTGTCATGGATAAAGGGGGCATTAGAGTAAATTTCCTATTAACTCATCTTCTCACACATTTATGAATGGATTGATTTGAACTTATCCTTTCCCAAACAAAACTTTGTTTTAATGTATCTATAAGAGAAAGCTTTGGAAAATATTGAGGTAAAAGAAAATGGTGATAGGTTTGGTGATACTATATTGCATCACAGAAAAGGAGGCTTCACTTTATTGTCAATACATTTTTAAAACACATTCCTCCATTTATGGTTGAATTTGTAAGAAACTATGATGGACAGTTCCTCATTATGCAGCCTTTTGAATGAAGTCATGTTTTTGTGACGTTTTGGTGCGCTTTCTTTTAACCCATTACCCATTTCCACACAGTGACTCTTTTTGACACCCACAGGAAAATAGCCTCAGACAATAATGTGGAAAATGAAGAAACTGCTTATGACAAGCAAATTCTTCATTTCCCACAATGTTTTCTATATAGAAAGACAGAAACATGTAAAATTTCATTCAGTTAAAATTGTCGTCTGCAACATCTTTGGATTCGGGACAGTCTAAAATTTTGCTGTTGGATTAAAATGTTTTGTTAATACAGCTCCACCTATATTCATTGGATTGTTTTGCATGAATTATGTTACCATGCAATATTGTCACAAGATTTCATGTTGTGGCAAACATGCTCTCTAACAGTACTTTCAGTACTTTGATTTTTCGAGAAACCGGGGCCTGATTTACGCGGATGTATCCAGCCCATTTCAGCTACTCATATAGAAGGCGTCGATTGCATAATCACACTTTTTTATCCTAGGATGTTTCTAAACCAGAACATTCTACATACCATGATATCTGAGTCACCGATTTATTATCTTATCAATAACTCATGCAATTATGGACACAGTTAAATTTGGTTGAGTCAGGAATTTAATCGCTGCACCACTACAAACTTTGATAAGATGCAGGATCTGGGGAAAGGTACCTTATGTATTTTGAGTAAATCATGTTTACACATCAACCTGTGCATGAGTGCTGTCTGATCAGGATCCATGTTGTTCATAAAAGTTCATGCAGGGCATGTAGAAGCTTTATGAAAACAACATGGATCCTGATCAGACTGTGTGTATGCACAGTCTGATCTAGATCCTTGTTGGTATTAAGTGCCAAAATGAAAATGTTTCAAGATCCCGGCTCATATATATCACGTTACATAACTGATCTAGCCATTCGTTAAAATGGAGTCACAAAACACAGCCACAATATACTAGAGTCCTGAGGTCATTGGTTCGAGTTTCAACCAAACCTTTTCTTATCACATGCGTGTGTCTTTTTGCATGATATTAGATATTATCATCATCCAAGCAGGGTACTGATTTAACCCATCACCAACAATGACTCTTTTTGACTCCCTACAAGAAAACATTGTGGAAAATGAAGAAATTGCTTGTGACAAGCAATTTCTTCATTTCTACAATGTTTTCTACCCAGAAAGACCTATAAATGTAAAATTCCATTCACTTGATATTGTCGTCTGCAACATCTTTGAATTTGGATCAGACTAAATTTTTGCCGTTTGGAAATGATTCAACACAGAAATGCCAAAGGAAAGAGAAAAAATGTCTCTTGGTTTTACTGGATTTTTCTTTGAATGTCATGTAAAAAGCGTCAAATTAAAATATGTGATCATTTTCAAAAACAACACCTGGTTAAATTAGGTCTTTGATCATAAAAATTTTCGAAAACTCTGAGACAAAAGACGAAAATGCTGCTAACCAGTAACTACTTATTGTGAAAAATAAATTCTTATACATTTTACGCAAATCGTATGTCGTCGTATGTCGTTTGCAGCAGCTTTCGGATTGGATCAGTTCGATTTTTGTTGTTTGGGAAAAGGTTAAAGACTGGCATTAGGTTGTTGAATAGACATGTTGTGGTCCGCCATTATAGAATTAAAGGTACCCAACCACTCAAAAGCACCAAAGAGCCAGAGGCAAAATTTGAAAAGTGCAAACAATTCCTAAACTGTGTTACATTTCCATTCCAATTACAAACATAAGCATTTTGTACGGTTTAGAATTTTGAATTAATGCATGCTTATGGAAATATTTGACAAAAATGTTCAAAATTAGCTCCCTTGCATAGCAATATAGAGTTAAATAATATTTGTAAATTTTCTTCTTGAAGCATTATCTTGAAATCCGGCACGGTGAATCAACTTATGTGAAGTGTATTTACGAGTGTGTGTAATTTGGTGCATTTCGTACGGCTAGAAAGTGGTGATTTTTTTCAGGGTCTGTAAACCTTTAACCCATTACCAGGCGATTGCAGACAACAATTTTAAGTTGATGAAATTTGGAAAAACTTCCAATTTCGGGTTAGAAAACATTGTGGTAAATGAAGAAATTGCTTGTCACAAGCAATTTCTTCATTTACAACAATGGTCTCCCAAGTCTTTTATGCGAGGGAGTCAAAAGGCGTCACTGTGCAGTAATATGGGTTAAGGAAAATGAGTTCTCAAAATCTGATTTTGGTAATTAATGAAAGGAAAGTTATTTGTTTCTTTAAAGTCATATGTCGTGCTAAATCGGACTATCGGGGATTTGTGAAAGTAACCAACAATTGTCCGTCTGTGTAGTATGCGCAGACCGACTTGGGTCGAAACTTTCCGCTCTTAATTTTAGAATGTGTTCCTACCTCGCTATATGGTCACAAATGGCCCCTTTTGGCACTGAGTGACACTAAAATCAGAATACTGTCTGTAATTGTGTGAATACGTGACCAATTTGAATTCGGTTTGAAGCAGACAAGGTGGAAAATTGCCAGGAATTAGCTGGATGTTGTAAACCCTTTAAATATGAGCTGATAAAAAGTTATTGACGTATACTTTTGGCTTGTCGTCAATAACTTTTTATCAGCTGATTTTAAAAGACCCTTGCATGCAGCAAACCCCTTTATTTTTCCTTGCCTTCCATGCTTCAAATCTTTAAATCGGTCATAACGATATTAACAGACTTATTTAAAATTTCAAAAAAATTGCGTCACGTGATTCCCCGCAGTGACTCATGTATGGCTTAAATGCCGGGCTTATCTGAGTGATGTAAATAGTAAACGACAAGAAATATTAGAACGTTATAGTGAACGTTAGAAGGTTCAGGGTGGATAATCACGTGACCGGGAAGGATACACTGTATTAGAAAATGGCGGCTTGAACTCCCGCCTGGGATCAGATTTCAGGTAATTATTCATGTTTTACCAATTTTCTCTTGAAGATACATAGCCTATCATATGCGCATTTTCATTATTCGAGCTCCTTCACCAACAACTACACACAAAAACATGCATTTTTGTCAAACATCGTGGCAATTTGCGTCCACTCGCATCTGGCCACATGTTTTTGGGTGGATACAACGGACGAGTTTAAGCCTATTTTGGACTAAATTACCTTTAAATGCCATATACTTCAACAAATTTCGTATGAAATCGTAGGCTTTAGTCAAACACACTCAGTTGCTAAGTAAGAACTACAGGGAATGATGCGCTTTTCTAAAAATCAAGGTTTTGGCTGATGGATACCTCGCATCATTCATCTTGTTTGGGATACATCGTACTCTGGCATAATATACGTTTCATATGGAATGCACAATTGAGCTCTAGAAAGTAAATACAGCGAAAACAACTTTGTATTGTATATAAATGATGAATAATTGAATTATCTCACTGTAATGACGTAAATCGAGCACACAAATATATTTATTTTTCTGTCAATCCAGCATAGTCTTATGTTGAAATCACTTTCAAATAAAGTGCAATTTAATTTTATAGCGGAGTGCCCACCCATTTTATTCTACTGAGACTTGAATTTTCCGTTGGAAGAAAAGACAATAAAAACAATTCTTGTTGATACTTTTCAACCGAATTTGTGACATGGAATATATGTTTTTGTGGAATTTACAATTGAATAGATATGTTGGTATTTAGAAAGGAGGGGTTTCCATAAGGCCATTTTCCTGGGACCTAAATTTTCCAATGAAATTTTTACCACAAATAGATACATAAAGGGGACGTGTTTCGCCGAAAAGTATGAATCGAACGGACCTTTGGTTTGGTGTATATTGTATATTGAAAGTGGGTGGGGTAATTCTTTTCAGGCGCTACCCAAGGTTCTTATAAATCAATTTTCTATCTAAATGTAAATAATTGGCGAATTTTTTTAAAACATTATGTTTTGTATATGAGCCCATGTTAAGATGACATTAAATCCATTTGCTTGCTTATTATACATATTAAAATATTTGGAATTTTATGCAATTTTTCAATTTTTTGTATATTTTCATCTCCCAACTTTGGGCAAAACATCAACACGTTTTTATAAAGCAACACAATGAAATAATATGTTAGGTGAGAACTTGTTAATGAATCGTTATTGCAAAATTATGAGGAATTTTTTATAGCTAGTCGGGTAAATGAGTTATGGGCCCTTGAATGCACGAAAACCCATGACAAATTGTGGAATAAATAACAAAATACATTTTTTCTGACTTTCTTTCGTACAGAAAGGCAGAAATGTTTAATTTGCTTAAATTATAGCTGGCCTCAGCAAATAGTACTACAAATAAGCTATTGCGGTCAGTTTGATCTGTTGTCCGTCCGTCTGTCTGTCTGCCCGTCCATAATATCAGGTTTACACTCTAGAATCCACAAATATTATCCGATCTTCACCAAACTTTGTCAAAATGTGTATGGTCATAAGCCCTTGTGTTGGACTAATATTGGACGGAATTGCTGCAGAAAGTGCTGAGTTATGTGCCCTTGAATGTCAAAAAATGCTATTTTTTGACCATTTTTGCATTCAAAAATTTTCAAATATTACCCAATCAAATGCAAAACCAAGTGAAAATGTTTGCATTTATAATACCTTAGGTGAGTGTGATTTTCATCCATATTGTAAACGTATATTTTGAGTTATCCGCCCTTGAATTTGACTAAATTCCATTTTTCGTCTTTATCTTCCCATTAGCATCCACAAACATGGAGCAATCAAAAGCGATAGAGGACAAATTATTTCCGTCTATAATATATATGACGTGTAAGAATTTCAGCCAGATTGAAAATGTTTATCCTGAGTAATCTGCCCTTGAATTTAACAAAATTGCGGTATTAGCCCTAGATTTGCACGAACACCCACAATTTGCCTAATTCAAGGGCAGATAACTTTGGAAAAGCATTTCAAATGATGCCAAAACTTTAACCTATAAAAAGATCAAATGGACATCAACAATTTGTCCAAGTTTTAAAATCATGTTTTACATATTGGTGGATGCTCAAGAGAAAATGAAGTCAAAAATAGCAATTTTGCCAAATTCAAGGGCGGATAATTCAAAATTTACAACTTCGATCTGGATGAAAATCACACTCACCCAAGATATTATAATTGCAAACATTTTCACTTGGTTTTGCATTTGATTGGGTAATATTTGAAAATTTTTGAATGCAAAAATTGTCAAAAATAGCACTTTTTGACATTAAAGGGCACATAACTCAGCACTTTCTGCAGCAATTCCGTTCAAAATTAGTTCAACACAAGGGCTTATGACCATACACATTTTGACAAAGTTTGGTGAAGATCGGATAATATTTGTGGATTCTAGAGTGTAAACCTGATATTATGGACGGGCAGACAGACAGACGGACGGACAACAGATCAAACTGACCGCAATAGCTTATTTGTAGTACTATTTGCTGAGGCCAGCTATAATTTAAGCAAATTAAACATTTCTGCCTTTCTGTACGAAAGAAAGTCAGAAAAAATGTATTTTGTTATTTATTCCACGATTTGTCATGGGTTTTCGTGCATTCAAGGGCCAATAACTCATTTACCCGACTAGCTATAAAAAATTCCTCATAATTTTGCAATAACGATTCATTAACAAGTTCTCACCTAAAATATTATTTCATTGTGTTGCTTTATAAAAACGTGTTGATGTTTTGCCCAAAGTTGGGAGATGAAAATATACAAAAAATTGAAAAATTGCATAAAATTCCAAATATTTTAATATGTATAATAAGCAAGCAAATGGATTTAATGTCATCTTAACATGGGCTCATATACAAAACATAATGTTTTAAAAAAATTCGCCAATTATTTACATTTAGATAGAAAATTGATTTATAAGAACCTTGGGTAGCGCCTGAAAAGAATTACCCCACCCACTTTCAATATACAATATACACCAAACCAAAGGTCCGTTCGATTCATACTTTTCGGCGAAACACGTCCCCTTTATGTATCTATTTGTGGTAAAAATTTCATTGGAAAATTTAGGTCCCAGGAAAATGGCCTTATGGCAACCCCTCCTTTATGCAAGAAAATGTGTTTTCCCAGTTTTTGTCTTGCTCACCAAAGAAGGAAGAGGGTGGACTCGTAGCCACAAACCGATACCCGTAATCAAGTTTGTGGCTACGATATCGCAGCTACTGTCATTTCGCCTACAAATCAGTTTTGGTCACTCTATATTTCGATTTTAGGGCGAAATATTAATCAATATTACACTGTTTAAACTAAATTAAAGTTGAATTATCTCAAAAGTATTTGAAAACGAAACCACTCGTTCATCGTAATTCCAACCAAATAGACCAAGTAGATAGATAAACCATATCCTGAGGTGGGTGGGGTAATATTTCGATCGACAGCTACATGAAAAACTCGCAAATGGAGGCCGTCATCGCTGGTATGAGATGTTAAAGTTACCAATGTGTAGGGATTGTATCAGTGAAAAGATAAATAAACTATCGCTTTCATGGAAAAGTACATTAGCTTTTAAAATTTGATATTTCATTTGTCAACTACAAACGGCTAAAACAAGGTATTTGGCACACAAGTGTCTCACTAGGTTAACCCACCCTTCTAGCTTTCTTGGCATGAAATAAGATTCCAATATCAAGAATTCATTACTTTAATCATTAAAATTTATCTGTCAATGGCTTCTGCAGCCATTAGTGAAAAGAATCTAAGCTTGCGTTAAAATACAAAATTGATCTGATTTTTTAAATCAGATATTTGGCTGCATTTTTATTTGTGTAGTGTCCGTAACACTTTACTGTGCAATAAAAAGTCCTGAGCTTATGTTAACATGAAACAGATTATTTCATTTAGGCTACCATATTGAAAGCTGTAATATTCAGACTATTGAAGCTTTGTTGTAAATGGATCCTTAGAAAAATCACCATTGTAACAATGTGTTACGGAGACTAAATATTCAAGCTTTGGTCTATAAATGTCCAATTTTCTGAGACACAACTCTAAAAATATGGGTTCAATAGACTACCAAAAAATTCACTGTAGGAACTGTTTTATCAAATGAAAACAAAGTTGTTTGGAAATAATCAAATATAATTCATCACATGTACCTTGAATTCTAAAATTATTTTGTTGAGACAATATAACGCCAAAAAATGGCCATTTGTGGGATGTGAATAGTGAAATAATTAAAAAAAAGCGAAGCTACGTATCGCCCCAAAATTTGGTAGTCAATGAAAATAACTATAATTAAAATTCTTGAATCAAAAAGGTTGATTGCAAATGCTATAGTTTTTTTTGCTAAAGTGCATATAACATAATAAATTTTGAAAGTGGACAAATACCGTGTTTTAGCCGAAAGTTCATACAGGTTTTGACAATCTTGGTTATTATTTCACAGTAATGTAAATTTAATGTAGTTTTAAAGCCTTATGGGGTAGTGCCATGTAAATCATGTTATTTCAAATCAAACCCTTTGTTGTTGATACCCAGTAGAAACTGAATCAAATTGATTGGAAATTTCAATTACAATACATGTATGTACCAACAGCCTAGGTTTTTAGAGGGTTTACATTATATTCATTCTAATCTAAGCCTTTGCATTTCAGCATTTCTCCCACATGACCGGAACCCCGACTGACAGAGACAACTAATCTAAACGGATCAAACATGTCAAGGCCTAGATAGATCCTACAACAACAGTAAACAATGGTAAATGACAAGTTTTGCACTACTTTTCAAACCTTCGCTCGGCTCTAATGATCTGGTTCCACAAACGTGCTAGAATTCCAGGGTCAATCTCTTTTCTAACTGAGTCGGGGTATTTTAGTTAGTGGGTAACTGCGGATACCATCAATTCAACGAAAGTAGGTTCAAACCCTGGCTCTGCCAATATCCCTGCTAACATTTGACAAAGTTTATAGCTTCATCACCAAATGGGATGAACAGGTGGTTGTTCAGACTGTATTTTCATTGTGTTAATTGTTGGTATAGGTTAGAGAAATACTAGAAACACATGGTTAGGTGAACAAGTCACACTATATGACTGGAAAAATGTTGAACGCAGCCGCTGTGCTAAAGTTTCATTGAATCACTGACTATTTTTAGTCCAATAGAATTATAAATTTTATATTTGCCGAACAGTGTGTGATTCAAATTGTATGCCGAGTTTGTAATAAAGAAAGAATTGCAGAGAACACACTGTTAGGTGATGCAAATTTTGAAATAAAATGACCATTTGCCAAATAAGACCCAGTTTTGATGTCCCTATTATTTAGGCTTGGGAAAACATTGCGACAAAAGAAGAAAATTCTAATAGCCAGCATTTTCTCTCTTTTCCTCGATACTGTTTGGCAAGACCATTGAGATTTCTTTCTTTTGGCATGAAAGGCTGTCAGATGGCTAGGATTGGTTGTTTTAGTATAATTGTGTTGAGTGTAAAAATTAAACCAGGGAACACATTGTAAGATGACAAGCTAATGCAGCCCTAACTCCATGAAAGCAGACTTTATCTACAAAAACAAACTTGATTTGTTGTATCTATATTTCAAGGGAATGACTGAATTGGACCATTAATGAAACAGCTGAATACAAAATCATGATGTTTTACTGGTGTTTTCATCTGTGGAACATAGGTTGAAGGAACTTATTTTTAAAAGTGAGGCAAAGACAGGGAAAAAAGATGACAATGATGATGTAGGCTACTGCTGCTGAGGAAGGCTGGTTAGGATACAAAGACGTTGATTACTATAGATCGAGCATCAGTGATTGGCAAACTTAACCCTTTCCAAAACAAGATCTTGTTTTGATGTCTGTAATAGAAGAGGCTTGGGAAAACTTTGAGGTAATAGAAGAAACTGATGATAATCTGCATTTTCTCATGTTGCCTCATTATTTTCTGTTGTTTTGTTCACAGATCCTGTCTTAAATTACACAAATTTTGTCATCTGAAGCCCCTTTCTAATTGGAGAATCCTGAAATTTTGCTGCTTGGGAAAGGGTTTATGGAATAAGTGTTTTGAATTGGAAGATGGCTATGTTTGAAAATAAAGTAGTTTTAATCTGACTATCTGACTCTTTCTATATAATGAAACGTTATTTATACCCCTTTATGCATGGCGGCTGGCGCAATGATTAAATCAGACTTGCATCTATAACTTGGCGGGAAAAAATGAAACTGTTAATTCATCCTTTTCCAAATTGGTACTTTCAAAGGCTTTTTGTTGAATACCCAACTGGTCAATGGTTCCTCCTTTTCCCACTTAACCAATTGCCACACAATTACTCTTTTTGACTCCATACTAAAAGATAATGGCTTTAAAAACATTGTGGGAAATGAAGAAAATGCCAGTGACAAGCAAATAAAGCATTTACCACAATGTTTTCTATCCAGAACGACCAATATTATGTCACATTTAATTCATACATTAATATTGTTGCCTGCAATATCTTTGGATTTGGATCAGTCCAACTTTTGCCGTTTGATAATGGCTTAACTCTTTCCCACACAAAACCTTGTTTTGACTCCCCAATAGAAAAGGCTTGGGAAAACATTGAGACAAAAGAAGAAAATGCTAATATTCAACACATTCAGCATTTTCTCCTTTTTCCTCAATATTTTACAGGCTACATTGCATACAAATTTTATATTATCAACATCCATTTTGTGGACTTCAGCAGCATTTGAAATAAGACCACCCCAAACGTTTACTGTTTGGTAAAGGGTAAAGTCAACAAAGAAATTATCCTGTGAGTGACTGGAGCTGCTATTTTTATATTCAAGTCGCCACGCTGTCGTTCCGGCTGTCTGTTCATACTTCCATCAGTCCGTCAGTCATTTACCCCTTTCACCTTTTTATTTTCTACCATATCAAATGAAGTTTTCATATTATACTCCAGGTTTGCATTATTGTCAACAACCATTTTCAACTTTGACCAGTCTAGCTGAAAGGATTAATCCATGACCACATCATGATACTTTGAAATTGATGACCAACAAAACAAGATAAAGGATTATGAATATAAGTTATGATAGCATTGTGAAAAAATGAAGAAATTGCCTGTGACAAGCAAGCAAATTTTTTCATCTTCCACAATGATATTTTCAATCAAGAAATTTTTGACAGATCAAAACATAAAATATTATTCACTAAAAATTGTCGTCTGCAACATCTTTGAATTTAGACCAAACTAAAATTTTGTTGTTTTACAAAGGGTAAAATGATATCACATTGTACAAATGGCAATACTTTATTCTATATAAGAATATCAAGTAGTATCAGATTCACAACGATTGAACAACTTTAAAAGCTGTAGGTCTGGTCATGGCAAGACTTGGAACCATTATCCATGCATGAAAACAACTTGAAGCTTGACTGTAGTCTTCCTCATCATGTATGACGGGGGCGTAGTCAGAAATTTCGTTATGTTGACAGAAGCCCAAGGTGTAGGTCTATAGTCTAGTCCATTTGACGCATTTTGACGCCCCAAAACAGAAAAACTTTGGAAAATATTTTGGCAAATGCTGAAATTTCCTAATTCCCACTAATGGTTTCTACCCAGGGAGACCACAAATATAAAATTACGTTCACTTAAAATTGTCATCTGTATTAACATCATTGATTTTGGAAGAGTCAAAATTATTGTAATATGTTACATTGTATTATGGGTTGTAGGGGTTCCGGGGCATCTAGTGTTCTGCTTCCACAAATTGTCTTGGAATGGGCACACTTTCAAAAATCACTAAATCAACACCATCCATGTTTACAGAGTTCAAACATGCATAAAAATGTTCAGAATGACAGATGTGACCGAGATATTTTGACACTTCTTTTATGCCATTTTATCATGTTGATGAAGTCTTCAGTCATGCATTCATATTGATATATTTCTGGCATGTGGCCCTCCATGAATTCAGACATGTCCGCTCTTTCTAGGAATTCACCTGGGCGAAGAATACTGATCTACCTGCTACGTTAAAGTGTCTTGTTAGAGAAGATTAACACCACCTGAAAAATACATACAAGATTTATTCAAACAAACAGCATTATAAGGATGATATTAATGAATATAACCATTTCCCAAATAATTAATATTACAAGTAAAATGTTGACGCAACAAAACCTTAAAGGGGGAATGGCACTTAAAATCATGCAAATTTTCCGACAACTTCGTACAAAATAAATATGTATTATGAAAATATGGCCTTTAACGTATACAACCCATCATTAGAACCAAAGAGCCAGAGGCGAAATTTGAAAAGTGCCTGTAAATCCTAAACTGTGTTATATTTCCATAATACAAACATAAGTATTTTGAACGGTTTAGAATTTTAAATTAATGCATACGTTTGGAAATATAGAATTTGACAAACATGTTATAAATTACCTCCCTTGCATATGAATATAGAGTAAAAAGATATTTGAAAATTATTTACTTTTGAAGCATAATCTTGAAATCCGGCACGGTGAATCAACTTATTTGAAGTGTATTTACAAGAGTGTGCAATTTGATGCATGTCCCATGGCTAGAAAGTGGAGTTTTTAATGATGGGACATATACCTTAAATTGCATCTACGCCAAATCTTAGCTTTCTATCTTGTGTATTGGCTAGGATGTCGACGGATTTAAAACCCCATATGTTCCATTATTGTAAATATAATCCCCGGGACAACAAATCATGGGGTTTTAAATCCGTCGACATCTAAGTCAATACACAAGGTAGAAAGCTAAGATTTGGCATATATGCAATTTAAAGACCATATTTTAATAATGTATATTTATTTTTTTGCACGAAGTTCTCGGAAAATTTGCAAGATGTTAAGTCTTATTCTGCCTTTAAACCTCCAGTAAATATCGAAGAAAAGGGAGAAAGAAATTAACACCATCTTCCTTTTCCTCAATATTTACAAATTTTGGGCATATCTTATACAAATCCCTTCCTTTTAGTTTTAAACACACATTTGTAGACTACAGCATCTTTCAAACTAGATAATACTTAAACTTTGTCATTTGGGAAAGGATTAAAAACGTTTTCTGGGAGAAAACGTTATGGGAAATGAAAACATGTCTTGTCTCAAGCAATTTCTTCATTTTCCACAATGTTTTCCTAAGGCTTTATCTTCCGATGAGTCAAAAAGAGTTAACCTGTGGGAATGAATTAATATTTAATTAAATTTTGTCTGTTAAAATTCTTCACAATTCAACAAGTTGTTTTTTTTTAGCTTCTCTCAATTATCGTCCTTACCATAACCTCTGGATAAAGTGGCGATTGATTATGCATTCATGCAGAGTATACCACTTCATCCATAGAGGGAACACAATCAAGCCATGCATACATGTAGCTTACTTTCACAAGATTACAATATCGAAAATTCCCCATATCTACATTGTTGGTCATTTTAACAAATTGTATTTTAAATTTCAATTGGTAGCGTGCAAATTATTGAACTTTCGGTTGATCTAATAGTTTTTAATTTTGGAATTGGTCAATCCAAAAAAATATCTTCTGCTAAATTTAAGTCCGTATTTCTACAGATTTCAACCTTCATAGACATTGGTTATTAAATGAGATTATGTTGTGTGTGTGTGTCTCGATGCAGATGTCAACTTATATATATTTGTGTGCTCGATTTACGTCATTACAGTGAGATAATTGACATACAATACGAAGTTGTTTTCGCTGTATTTACTATCTAGAGCTCAGTTGTACATTCCATATGAAACGTACATTATGCCAGAGTACGATGTATCCCAAACAAGATGAATGATGCGAGGTATCCATAAGCCAAAACCTTGATTTTTAGAAAAGCGCATCATTCCCTGTAGTTCTTACTTGGCCACTGAGTGTGTTTGACTAAAGCCTACGAGTTCATACGGAATTTGTTGAAGTATATGGCATTTAAAGGTAATTTTGTCCAAAATAGGCTTGAACTCGTCCGTTGTATCCACCCAAAAACATGTGGCCGGTTGGGAGTGGACGCAAACTGCCACGATGTTTGACAAAAATGCATGTTTTTGTGTGCAGTTGTTGGTGGCGGAGCTCGAATAATGAAAATGCGCATATGATAGGCTATGTCTCTTCACCTGAAACTTGGTAAAACGAGGAAAATTACCTGAAAACTGTTCCCAGGCGGGAGTTTAAGCCGCCATTTTCTAATACAGTGTATCCTTCCCGGTCACGTGATTATCCACCCTGAGGTTATTGTGATAAATGTTTTGGTTTTTCCTAAGGACACTCGTGCCGACAAGGGCGATTTTGATTTAAAATTCGATTTTAAACATGGATTTGCATATAATGTAACAACAACAACAACAACAACAACAACAACAACAAAAAAAAAAAAAAAAAAAAAAAAAAAAAAAAAAAAAAAAAAAAAACAGACTTGTTTCAAGTAGCCCAAAATGAAAGTAACAATCAAAATACTGGTATTTACTCGAGGGAAGTTCCCTTGTAGTTTAAAGGACACGTATATGTGTCAATAGTGCATCAAAGTATTGCACAATATAATGGTCGGTTCATATTTTAGCACTCTTTCTTATCCAGGCAACCTATTAAAATTTAACCACTGACAAAAAATGAAACCCATAGACTGTGAAATGTGAAAATATGGTACTGTGTTGGTATGTGTTTATCTTAAAGGGGTCCATGCTGTGTTTCTCAGGTATCAGATTAATATGGGGACAGTCAGAGTTTGCATTGTTGTGTGGTGCATTGCATTATCTAGGGCCCAAAAAGATGTAGGAATTTTGGCGCTTTTACAAAATGTTTCCCTATCTATCAAAGTCCAGTTTCCCGTAAATGCTACAATAGATATTGATAGCGAGTATGTCAATTATATACATATTTGATCTACAAGGACTAAATGAACTTCGTTTGAAATTTCCTTGGACAGAAATAGTCTTGTTATGCAGGTTGACTATTCCATACAATATTTCTTGATTATATTTTTTACCTCCGACAACCTAGCATGGGTCCCTTTAACCGTATATTTTAGATCAAGGAAAGATTTTTTATGTACATTATTTTTAAATGTTTGCCTCGGTTGATTTTTCGAGAGATAAAAACTCATAAATAAAGGGCATGAAATCAGACTATATAGCAGAACTTCTAGCAGTGTAATGTACACGTGGTTTGAATAGGGGATTATTAAAACTTTAAAGGGTTACTGCAATATATTTAACGTCTGTTTTAACCCATTACCAGACGACAAATTTTAGACTTGTCCAAGTTAAAAGATGTTGCAGATGACAATTTGAAGTGCATGAAATTTTACATTGTTTGGTGATTTTGTTTAGAAAACATTGTGGAAAATGAAGAAATTGCTTGTGACAAGCAATTTCTTCATTTTCCTCAATGTTTTCTAAAGCCTTTATTTGGTAGGGCGTCAAAAGGTGTCATTGTGTTGCAATGGGTTAAAAGTATTTCTACCAAAGCGCTTAACCGGAACACCTTACCATAGATTCCTTGTAGTTCTCTGGTGAAGTTCGCTCTTTAATATATTGATGTCGCTCATTTACATCAGAGCGCACTACCATTCAACAACATTGGAAAGTAGGTCATTGTAAACAATGGCTGTTCTGGTGAGGGTTGTTGCAAAACATTGCATATAAACCTGTTAGAAATACTTTTTGGTCTTAATTTTTTTCACCGGGCATGACAATAAATGGTTTATTGATCGGTATCATAATGTGTTTAAAGGACATCTTTCAAGTTCGGATGTTAAACAAAGCGCCACAACTTGTGTCGAACTTTCCTTGGTTTTTGAACGGTAGTGCGCTCTGATGTAAATGAGCGACATCAACGTATCAAAGAGCGAATTTCATCAGAGAAAACTCGGATTAATTCGCCATGTGTTGTTCTTTGAAAGGGCCAAAACAATCACGAAGCTGATGATGTTGGCGGATTAACAGCTCAGATTAAAACAATATTTCTGTATTTGTGGTGATTGCGCCTTCCTTCATTCATAGTAACTCGGGTCTCACTGTTCACACAATGCTGTTCCCATACACCGCCCATTTAATCCTTTTCCAAATCGCAAAATCCTAAGGTAATCCGATTGGAACGTAGCTGCAGACAACAACAACAACAACAACAACAAAAAAGTCAAGAAAGGAAATACTTATCTATGTATATGATATAGCAAAGAAAATATTGAGACAAAAGGAGAAAATGCTGATTATCAACATTTTCTTCTTCTGACTCATTTTTTCCCATGCTCTTTCTCTTAGGGACGTCAAAACCAGGTTTTGTTTGAGAAAGGGCTGATCTTTTCGGCGCCATGTGCGACATATGTCGGCATACAGGCAGTGTGCCATATGCGACAAAAGTAGACCAGCATTTTCCCGAAAATGCCTTCTGACACGATATCGTAATTTAGATCTTCTAATTGGATTACAGACTATATAAATGTTTGCTGCATTGCATTGGACAATAAATAAATAAGTATATAATTATCATTTCTAATTTCAAGCCAATTATATATTTGGTCAAAATTTTAGCATTGGTGTAAAAGGAGTAGACAATTCCGTTAAATTCTGCGGAATATTAATTTTGTCGCCGAGGTTCAATATTCTTAATAAAAATGGTAATGGAAATTGTATACGCTCGGAATAAGTTATACTTTGAGTTTGACAGGGAATGGTGTCCACCAACAATTTCTCGTGTTCTCTCAATGTTTTCATGATGCAACATGCATGTTACTTTTCCACGACCGTTACAGTAGTAGCCAAACATACCAATGAAGGGGCAACTCAGTAAAAAAAAGTTTTTTTTTACTCGGAACGTTTGTAATAGTCCTGATTTTTGACCGATATTTTATAGATCTAAATCGAAAGTAGAAAATATAACGTGCATTTGGGGGCATTTCCCACATGCTATATTTAGATGCACATTTACGTAATAGCCTACAGTATTCACTGGGGTTTGAAAAAAAGGGGGGCTGATGGTTTAGCTATTTGTGGCAACCATGGGTCTAGAACATACGCTTTGTAGTGCAGTTTAATCAAGATCTATGTTCAAATTTTGCAGAAACTTGTCCACACGTAAATGGGAAGTCATGGGAGAATAACATAAAACTTGCTTATGAGTTTCTCAACGCTGTTCCTGAATTAGGCCTATCATGTATACGTTGAAAAGTTGAGAGCGTACCATTGGCTGGCATAGATTGATTAGACTGCGCTCAATGTGTTATATATTGGCCTCAAATGTTTCAGGGCCTTTTCTTCTATTGTAGCTTATTAGTACAATGTAATTGGTTTACACTGGCGTAGGAAGAGGGACCCCCAATAATTTAAAAGGGGTGCCAGCATATCCTATGGTCCCCCAATAATACACATGTCTTTATTTTCCTTCGACAAAGATCCAGGTATAAAATGCTGTCCGAAAGTACCCAGATTGCAGGAAATGGCTTATTAGAATTCAAAAAAAAAAAAATAAATAAATAAATAAATAAATAAAAAAAATAAATAAAATAAAATAAAATAAAATCGGGGGGGGGGCATGCTCTCAGAAACCCCTAACAAAACTACTCTCGGTCGGGTTCCATTCACTTAGACATCCCCATTCCCTCCTTCCTACGCCTATGCCCTGGTTTATGATTTACTAGATAAGTTACAACCCAAAACATTGAAAAAATGCTAAGTGTTATTGCATTCCATGTCAGGTCACGTAATACAATCACGCGACCTGTTTACTCATATCTGACCAAGGATCTGCAGAAAATAGGCCCATAGGAGTTTGAGACCAAAACATAGATCTAGATCTACAGTCTGACCAAGATCCAAGCTGTTCTCTTAACCCATTACCACACAGTGACTCTTTTTGACCCCTCAAAGTTAAATGGCTTTGGAAACACTGTGGAAAATGAAGAAATAGGGGTTTGTCAAGCAAATAACGCGCATGCGCACAAGCCGTAATTCATTTACCTGTTTCCCTCGAGGGGGCAAGTCGATAACAATTCTATAGTGGGATAATAAGCGTGACGGATTAATCTGCAATTGTGATTCGTTAAATCGAAAAAAATGGGCGGACACGATCATTGTTGCGTGTATGGGTGTGATCATAGACGGAATAAACTGTCAAATAATTGAAGATTCTTCGCTTTTCCAAAAAAAAAAAAAAATCGGCATTAAAATGCGATGGATTCATGCGTCGGGTAGACATAACTTGAGTTTAAAAACACTTACAAATAACGTGAAAGTTTGTGGATGCCACTTTATTTTGGGAAAGCCAGATAGAACTGATAAAAACAATCATGACTATGTACCAAATAGAAATATACCAAGTATTTTGACGAAGAAACCCACCAGACAATCTAAAACGAGCAAAAAATCGTCGGAATATACCAAGACTCTAGAAGCGGCCGAATAAAGCTCAGCCATAGTTTCTAGAGTTACAAAGAGAAATCGACGACAATTATCACTGCGAAATCCCCAGTCCCTCCAATGAAATTGAGATATCTTCCGAAGTAGCCTAAGTATTATTCATTTATAACTACATGTATTATGTCCGTCATTCAAAGGCCGAAGAAGATTTTGAGGTACGGAAATAACGAGAAAACTCCACAAAAGAAATCTAGATTGACTCCGTATTGGATTAAAATTTTGGAAAAGAAGATATATAATGGTCTGTTGAAATATTTATATACAAATCAGTTCACCATAAGGATCCTGTTCAAAACTGAATTATCATTTAAGTGCAAATATCGTATGGAAATACTGCATTCCGCATGATTTCGAAATCTTAAAATACCTACTCTTCGCATTTTCTCGAGCCAAATCCCACTATTCATCCGTGAGCTATAAAATTTCATAATTAGGCTATATGCCTAATATATCATATCATCAAAACGGTATCGAAACTTAAGTTGATTTCTGTTCTGGGGTAAAAAAACTGACTTTTATTAACCCATTACTACACAGTGACTCCTTTTGACTCCCAACAAAATAATAGCTTTGGAAAACATCGTGGGAAATGAAGAAATTGCTTGTGACAAGCAATTTCTTCAATTACCACAATGTTTTCTGCATAAATATACCAAAAAAAAAATCAAAATTTCATTCACTTCAAATTGTCGTCTGCATCATCTTTGATTTTGGAATAGTCTAAAAATTGCCGTTTGATTATGGGTTAAGACACTATTAAATTCAAAATAAAGGCCAAATGAATACGTTCGTTTCCCTTCTTATTCGAAAAACACGGAACCTGATCAGTAAAATTAATGCTTAAATTGCGCTCCGACTGGGATGTTTAGCATTATTGATCATTATTTGGTTTTGAAATAATGATACCGATGATCTGTCTCAATACCGTATTGCTATTAATTTCGGTTGTTCGTTTTTTTCCTTCGAATTCCGTTCAATGACAATTTCGTCTGATTTATCACATATCTTTGATTGGTGTCCAAAATTATCATTTTTACAGCTTGATTAAAGGTAAAAGTACATTTCGATTGTCAATATTGATGGGATCATTATTGTCAATACAAAGGGTTTTGCAGATGGGCCTACTGGTATATCACGCGTTTGACAGTCTCGTCGGTACAGTACTTTAATATCGCCTTATCAGTATATCACAATCAACGTTATCGGCTTTTCAACAGCAACAAAAAAAACCTGTCATTCCAAAACCCTTTCCTCGCCGATATGTTCCAAAGAAACGTGCCAATGCGAATATTAAATCTCGGGGGAAAAAAAAGAAAGAAAAAAGAAGGCTCGTTAGAACAGGGGCCGGTCGGTCATCAATCAAACCACCTTTTATAATGCTGAAGCAAATTAAGGGGAAATGCTTACCATCACCGTTTTATTCTTTTGTCAGAATGTTTTCACGAGTCAAGGACAGGCTTAGCAAATATTATGCATAATACCAAGTGGGGTTTATTCATAGTGGCGGATCCAGAGTCGTTTCGGGGGGATCAAATGCCCCACATCCTGTAGTGTAATTTATTCATTTTTTAAAAGTTGTCTAACTATTTCCAAGACAGCAAATATTGAGACTGTTCTGATCGAATACAGTTGAACACGACATTACTATTACTGACAACAGAAACTGTGTAATAAATAGCCCACGATATATATTTGGGGAGAAAAACAACACTGGTCAGCAACTTTTTCCCCTTTGACATTTAAGTTTTCGTAGGCTATTACTTTCGAGGACGTGGTAGCCTTGTCTTTGGGAAAGGTAAATGAACCCCTCGGCGGTGCTATAACATTGCATGTTTTACTTTAGAAATCAACAATTTTATAACCCGTAACTCTTTTTGAAAATTGTGCCAGCCTTCAGTCGTTGGAGAAAGGGTAAAATCTCTCTGCAAAAATCGCCTTTAATGGCAAAAACATCGTAAAAGTTGATTTGATGATTCGTTGTTACAATATTCTCAATAACGAAATGTCGTTGACTGAATGGTTAAGACTATTATGTTGGAATATGCCAATCGCCGGTGTTATTGCAAAACCTCGTAACTGCAGTTTGATTTAAGCTGTAATAACAAGATTTTAAAATATATATTTGATATAGGAGTCGACATATACCGACTATTCATCCCATCAAAATGTATGCGCAGACAAGTGAACGGGCTTCGTGGTCATTATGGGAATATGACAATAGGGATAAAAAGAAACCGATAGAAATGATGAAGTACATCTATTTATTTTCAATTTGGACCAATTTTGACATCTTGGAGTATAAGTGATTCATCTCGCACACAATTCGATGTATAATCATGCTTAAATGTGTAAATAAACTTAGTTTTTTAACGTGTATTCTACAAACAAAATAGAGCGATAATTTACCGGGAGTAAATAGTGCCCCCTCAAGAACACTGGAAGTACATTTTTAATTTCCTTTGTGAAGAGTTTCGCAAGGGGAATAACTCTTTGACAAACCTCTATTGCTTGTGACAAGCAATTTCTTCATTTCCCACAATGTTTTCCACCCCAAAAGACCTGAAAATTAAAAATTCCATTCACTTGAAATTGTCGTCTGCTACATCTTTCAATTTGGACTACCCTAAATTTTTTTCGTTTGGTAATGGGTTAAGAAATTCTTTAAGGTAGTCCACCCATAATGAGATTCGAGCGACGTCGAAAACATTCGGCAGTGAAACTTTCCACCGCCGAATGTTTACGATCGCGCTCGAATAGGCTCGAATAGGTACATGTAACGACGCCGCTCGAAAAGGCCGATTTTTATAGAATCTCAAAATGGCCACATTGTGGGTAATCTAGGACATGTAGCAACTAAACGATGGGCTTTCGGTCCTTATTAGACAACATTAAGGTATGAAGTGCCTAATTAAAAACACCACTTTCTAGCCATACGAAATGCATCAAATTACACACACTTGTAAATACACTTCAAATAAGTTGATTCACCGTGCCGGATTTCAAGATAATGCTTCAAGGAGAAAGTAATTTACAAATATTATTTTACTCTATATTCATATAAAAGGGAGGTAATTTGGAATATTTTTGTCTAATATTTCCATAAATATGCATTAATTCAAAATTCTAAACCGTACAAAATGCTTATGTTTATATTTGGAATAGAAATGTAACACACTTTAGGAATTACTAGCACTTTTCAAATTTCGCCGCGGGCTCTTTGGTGCTAATTAGGCCCTTTTTACCTTAAAGAAAATGCTGATCTGGTAACAAAATGGTCTAAAATGCATAAAGGTCCATTTTTCTAGATCTCGGAACAGTTATTTTGTTTCTAAATTTAGTGCCAAATTTGCATATTTTATCATTGAAGAAGGCAATCCCCATGTCTCGGCCAATGAAAATGATTTCTGTCCATTATGACGTTATATTGTTATCATTTCACAGACCAAAGTTTGTATAAATACAGCAATAATGTAACAAGGCTGAGCTCAATCTTTGAATGGTGTCCGGTTAGGGAAAAGAGAATTGACCAGCGGGTGTGACATGTCTTCGTTGTTTTTAACACTCCGGATTTTATTCATTGCTAGAATATTGCTATCAAGTGAGTACCACTAATATTTATCCGTTTTAACCCATTACCATACAATGACTGTTTTTGACTCCCCAAAAGATAAATGCTTTGGAAAACATTGTGGAAATTGAAGAAATTGCTTGTGACAAGCAATTTCTTCATTTACCAAAGTTTTCTACGTGAAAGGAGCAAAAAATGTAAAATTTCATTCACTTAAAATTGTCGTCTGCATTGTCTTTGAGTTTGGACTAGTCTAAAATTTACTGTTTGGAAATGGGTTAAACCCCTTCCATGGCGACAAATATTAACGTGACTGATCAAACTTTTAAACAGCAGTTGTATGAAAGAAGAATTCTTATTCATTCAGGAAATGACAAACAGAAATGCTGACAATAACAATGTCATAATCATGTTCTCTTGGTGATTTAGGTCTTTTGTTAGAGAGGTCTAAACTATCACCCTTGATATCGTATATAAAATGGGTTTCCCCTTTTCAAGGCAGGATATAACAAAAACGATTCAAAAGATTCAAAATTCTAATCTGTTTACAATCCACAACATACAGGATTATGACAGAAACACATAACATATAACATGAAGTACAAACAACAACGGAAGAGAATCGAATCCCTCCACCCGAATGGGGTGAAAAAATGGATTCACCTTTCCATATATGACATCACAGTATCGTAACAATTTGAAGAGTTAGAAATGTACATAAAGGGACTAATCGATTTAATAATTGGCGTTTTTTTCCCTTAAACAGAGAATTTGACGAAAAAAATGCATTTTGTGATTTTGTAACAACATCCACGACTATTTGTTTGTCCGAAATTACGTCACGATAAACTGGATAAAACCATGTCTATAGTCTATAGTCCGAACACAATATTATGGCACATGTTACCGCTATTTACCTACGTAAACAACACAATATCAACTCAAGATTACTATACAACTGTATGTGATGGTTACAGACAGCTGCACGATTCGAACCAACGAGCAACATTATGTTGAAAATAAAAACAAGCACTCGCTTTCCCCCTTGTTCACATGAGACGCGACGTCAGCTACTGGTACTCATAAGCGTAACACGACGTCAAAATGCTTGTAACGTTAACCGCTTTATGTCTTCTGTTGACAAGTCGGTTTTTGTCTACTAGAGATTGTTTATAATGAGAATTATATTCGGTTTAGAAGAGGAAAGTTTTGTTACTACGCAATTAATCATCATTTATTCATTATGTAAAACTTTTCCCTGGTATAACATCGTACCGAAACTCCACAGAAATTCTAATGATTATCATGTTACCGGTATTCCATTTCAATATTCATTTTAAATACCGCTCCAAAAGCTGGAATTACACGTAGTTTTCAGTAGTTGTGACTGGGTTAATCAGAAAATGAATGAAAAAAAAAAAACCCAGGTGACTGACGTATTTCATTCAGAATTATCGGTATTATAAAGATCGTGATTTTATGTAGACTAACATGATAGCAAAAGTAAACAAAACCAACAATATTTCAGTCTGATCCAAATTCAAAAACCTTCGGATGACTAAAATGTGTTCTCACTTTTCCTGACTATGCATTTTAAGGTGCCCGTTCATCATATTTTTTGAAAAACTTTGTGAGAAAAGGAGATAATGGTTATCATAGTTGTTTTCACCTAATATTTAATATGTTATAGCATTTTAAAGAGCGTATAGTTTGTTTTTGTTTGCTTGCTGGTTTTATCACTAATTTTGTCAATTGCACGAATTTTGAAATCGGACAAATATAAATATCTTAAGGCGGGGAAATGTAAATTTATAAAGAAACGACTTGAATAGACGAACATGAAAGTGAACGTGCAACGTCATAATATAACGTTACGTCGGAAAATCGGTGTGTTTTCGAAATCGCTTTCGACACAGTGTTTTTGATATTTTGAAAGCATATCTAGCCGACACATCTTAACATTTTAACTAGATATTTAATAATAAATTTACTCACATTCTATATAACAATCATAGAAAAAATATGCAGGATTTGATTTAAATTTCCTAGTTAAAACTCGGAAATTTACTAAAATTTACTCCATTTTACGGTTTTTTAGGCCATTTTTCTTACACAATGCGACACAGGTATTCTTTAATTGTGAAATGAGTTATGTATCGAATGATGCGAAATTCTATACATTAACTGGAAATTAAATTTACATTTAGGTGATCTGAATCGGAATTTCATCAACAAATTTATTCAAGTCGGAATTCTTAGTTAAACGTAATTCTACATTTTCAAAACGTTGCGATTTTCGCATGCGGACATTTTTGTCATAACTTTTTCGAATACGCTTATTATTTGTTACTTTAACAATATTGCAAGTACTACACATTATATGATAGCATATAGAAATATGCATGTAGGAATGTATTTTCAAAGAAATTCTCCGTCGATAAACCACAACAGTCAGAAAAGAAAATTCTCAATGCGAAATTATAACTGAAAATGAACGTCGGCGGACATTGTCAAAATTATCCGTTTCATTCAAAACTTTACTTTACCTCGCTCATAAGCATCAATTTTCATTTTACCTTTCGTTAGAAAAAATACTTACAAATAAGTTCCGAGAATAAATTTCTGGTGGCTGCATTTTTCATGTCGATTTTTGTCTTTCTCTCGATTTAATAAATTCTGTTTTACTAAAGGGGACACATTTAGCGTTTTTATCGAAAACTCTATAACTTTACAACAAAAGCTATCTACCTCGAAAAATCACAACGACTGTAACGGGAAGAGTCATCGCAACTGTCTGCATGAAAATCTGACGTTTGCTGCTATCCGCGTTGAAATAAATCAATGTTTTGTACGAGAATATGTAACGCGTTGTTACGCGGGGACATTGTGAAATAACGTTGTTTTACAAATTCTGATTGCTCGGAAATGCTAGGAACAAAGCACTCGCGTTTTATTATTGTATCATGTGAATCCTTATTTTATAAGCTTCATTTTGATACATAACACAAAGTGGTATTTTCCAATCTAGGAGCTGTTATCGATACTAATTCACCACGCACGATGCATTTTCTGAATGAGTACCAGTAGTTGACGTTACGTCACGAGTAAACATGTGCCAGAACATCGTGACTGGATATCGAAAACCTCGTCTTTGGTTTTTTTATAAAGCAATTCAACTGGATTAATCCCATTTGGTCTACTCCCAGTCCGTCTACTCCCAATTCGTCTACTAAATTTGGACATCATTTCCATTTCGTCTACTTTTCTATACTTTGTATATCAATATGATATTTTAAGATTTTTATTAAATTGTGAATATATTGACTCAATTTCTTGTCTTAAAACAAAAATATCGTTGTTTATTGATGATTTGACACAAAAGTAGACGAGTTGGGACAGTAGACGATTTGGGACTCAAGGCTCTAAAGAAACAGTAGACGTAATGGGAGTAGACCAATTGGGATGTTACCATTCAATTGTGGTCTTTCTCGTTTAATTGTGAATCTATAATAACGTCATATGTCATTTACTTTGTTTATTGTATGACCTGTTTTGTATGTGTGGTGACAATCCTGTCATTGGGTTTTAGACCAATAAAATCTTTGATTTGATTAGATTCGTAACTGCAGCTAAAACAAGCCGCATTTACGAAATTTTCGTTGAAAAGCATCGATATATACCAATTTTCCAAGTGTGAAGGGTAACATGTACCCAATTCACGTACATGTAAACACATTTTGGGTAACCAAATTATCTAACATCAATAACAACATGCAGTTACTCAACCTTTGTCATTTTGATTTCTGTCACCTATGTATGAGGTTGAAATTTCGTTTTCGTAAAAAAAGAATATTCATACATAGTGACCGTATCAGGATTATAAAATCCTTCAGTGCAAATGGAATTCATGGATCTGGTATCCCTTTTGATAGTCATGGCTTTGTCAGCATCAAACGGTAATTAATCCTATCACAAACAATGAAAATTTTCTTTCCGATAAATGTACATTATTTCTATAATGATGACTTTATATTCTGAAGGTAAAACGTTAAGATTATTCTTTAATAATTAGCATTAGAACGTTTTCTTTTACTTAAAATCTCGGTTTAGTATTGATGTTCTTTTATTCAGGTGACTGCTAAGGCCTTTTGTGCCTCTTGTTACATCAAATGACCCAGAGCTTAAGATAAGACGGGACATCTGACATTCGAAATACAATAGAAATCTATTTAATCTATAGTTTTTCAAATACTATGTTGTAGGTAGGCCTACTCATTTGAATCTTCTCGGTGCGATTCAAATGAATACAATGTCTACCCACAATATAGGGTTTGGACCCGAAATAACAAATTTAGAATGATTTCGCCCTCCTATATGATGTTCGTTTCTCAGATAAAAGCGATACGAAATTTTCTGTAATATAGAATAATTATTATAGTATTAGGGAACAATTTTAACCCTCTCCCAAACAGCAAACCTCTAAGATGATCCAATTTCAGAGCTGCTGCAAACGACAAAAGGGATGCTGTTAAAGATAGAATTTGTGTATAAGATTGCACAGAAAATATTGAGACAAAAGGAGAAACTGCTGGTTATCAGCAGTTTCTTCTTTTGTCTCGATGTTTTCCAAAGCTTTTTTTTATTTGGGACGTCAAACCCCGTCTTGTTTGGAAAAGGGTTTCAATGTTAACAGTGACGTAATTTCGGACACACGACAGTATTTCATAGGTGTTGTTATAAAATCTCGTAACTACGGCTTGATTGAAGCCGTATAATAGATTCGCTATTAAACGAGAAAAATTTCAGTTGTTTTGATATAGCAATTCAACTGTAAAAATTCTCGTTTAATTGTGAATCTATTATAGTTACGAGATTTTATAACAACACCGACGGTTTATCAATAATTTACAGTCAACCCAGTCTATTTTAGCACAAAATTCAATGCTATTCGAGTTTACCGATATCGACATATAGTCTAGTAGTTATTTTCTGGCAGAGGCCTAGAAATGGAAAGTGGGAGGCCGGAATGTGTATGCAAAGTTTAATACTGGAAGTTGTTCAGGAACTTCTGCTGTACTAGAAATGCCCTGTCTGCAAGTCAGCAATTGACCTTTGGGTGAGTTACAGGGGTCAAAGGTCACCGAGTGCAAAAATATAGAAATTCGCTATTTTGTTATATTTCGAATCCTCGAACGAAGAAGCTATCTTGTGAATGAATGAAAGTTGTGTTTTCTTGTTGGCCAGATTGTTGGCTACATTTGTTGCCATGTCTGCAGATTCATTGTCGGTTCTATGAGGTCAGAACAGGGGTCAAAGGTCACTGAGTGCACAAATTCTTGAATTTCATTTATGTCGATTCAAAGACTTCCAGGCATGGGACTTTGAGTTATGAATAAACAATATTTATGTTTTCTAATTACCAAATATATTGGGGCAATTTTTGGTTCCTGTCTGCAGATTCCTAGCCAGTCTTTAAGGTCACAAAATGGGGTCAAAGTTTAATGAGTGCAAAATGGCTATTTAAAATTATTCCTGGTTAAAATTAATTTGTTTTAAGGCAATGGTATTGGCTTTTAAAGAGACAGAAGTTGTATTCTATGTTTGTCAGGTATGTAAATGACATGTTTGTCCCTGTCTGCAGATTCAAAAATAAAAGTAAGAGCATAAAGACAAGGGGTCAGAGGTCATTGAGTGCAAAAATCATTAAATGTCATATATGTCCATTCCGAGACTTCAAGACATGGAAGGACGAGTTACAAATAGGCAATACCTATGTTTTCCAGTAACCAAATATGCTGGGGAGCTTTTGGTTCCACTGTCTGCAGATGCCTAGCCCGTTTTTAAGGTCAGAAAATGGGCCAAAGGTCAATGAGTGCTGAATGCTCTATTTGACATTATTCCAAATTCAAAATAATGATTTTAAACTTTAAAGTTGGCTTATGATTGGACAAGAGTTGTATTAAATGTTTGTTAAATATGTAGATGACATATTTGTCTCTGTCTTCAGATTCAAATTTAAGATTTAGAGATAGCAAAATAGAGATCAAAGGTCAAAGAGTGCAAACATTTAAAAAGCGATAAATACTTGAAAATATGGATTTTAACTCAAAAACAATTATGAAACATTGAAATTTCAATGATACTTACTCTGTTAATAATTTTGATTCGTAAATAATTATCCATGATAATGATAGATCTAGATATGATTGAAATAATCAATGGCAATTTGTCCACTCTGAGAAGTAAATTGTTTAAATCTAAGTAGATATATTGTTTCATGTGAAATATAGCATTTTGTATATTAATTCTCGTGGGTTCTTTTGTATAAAAATGCTCACTTATATGTTTTATATGCATTTGAGGATAACTTATGGTCAATCTATTATTTGTTTTTGTGATTAAGATGTGGACTTATAACCAAAATCTCCGAAAAGCCTTACACGATGTATAGATAGCTATCAAACCATCTAGAATACCAAGCTGTTAATTTCATTTTTCATTGAAATTACAACAGGGGTGATAACCATTTTCGATAATTGCGCACTCCTCTGTTCAATAGATTTATTCGGTTTATTGGTACAAAACACATGTCAAAGACTGCGGTTCTGATATTTTTTGTTTTAAATGACAACACAGAATAAGCAAGTTACAAACCAAATCTACTGGTATGTGATCTCCTTGTTAAAAGCTGTCCCAAAGAAGAGAAGGTGTCTATTCGTAACTCTGTTGATTCTGTTTGTTAAATATTGCTTACAAAGCTATGATTGAATTGAATTATACCATCCAAATTTACAAATTGACAACCAAGGATACATTTTAAAATATTTGTATTTTTCTTGAAAATATTTTGAATTCAAGTAGATTCTTCGTTACATTTACGCATCAATCATAAACTCATCTATGACTTTTGAATCCACATATTATTATGCTGGGTTAGAATAGAATGCTTATAATACATGTCCATGAGACTCATGTTAAAATATCTACACTCATTGAAAGAGCTTGTGTAAACCTATTTCGAAATTCATCCATACTGTAGGAATTGTAGTCAGGAGGAACAGACACATGCATGCATGCCTGTACCAACACCGAAGTCTTCTTATTATACATTTCGTTAGACACAGAAGGGAGTCTTCTACAATACCTCTTCTGAAATCAAAGAATAAACATGAGTAGATCTATTTACTGACATGTCATGTGAAAGCAAGATACATATCCCTTTTTTCAATTCTTGAGCTGAACAAGGCTTTGGAACAGTTCTTGCTTTATGAATTAGATTCTGGTATGAACCTAGGGATGTACTTACAAATGAGGATTTGATTTTTGGTTTTAATCAAAATTGTATAGATAACATACTCATTTATTGAAGAGAGTGGTTTTGCCAAACTAATTTGACATCCATTTGCCAATATACAGATCATGGTCTGGACAAAGTTGAACACTTGCATGATGCATCTATACCAAAATTAAGTTGTGGTAGGTTCTTGATTATAGACATTGTCTCAATACCCCAAAATGGGTTGGATAACAAACAATTTATATGACAAATGCATAATTTGACATGTACTCCATCAATACTGAAATCAAGATAAGAAATAGTACAGTATTTACATAAAAATGAACATGTTGGTCATTGCAACAATGACCCCGCTATTTTTAACAATATTTATATAGATCGATGAAAAATGAAGCCAAAATCCAATTACTAGCTACATGTATGAAGATACATTGTTGGGCAAAAGTCATCACTAAATGTATGGTATTGTAATGAAAATATTAAGACACTGCTAAATGACTTGATTTCAGTTTTCATTTTTCTCTTTTTCATGTTTTAGTCTGCCTGTATCATTGTAATAAGATCACACATGCAATTAATTTTCGAAGTTTAGATAACATTATTCAGTACTTTCATCATTTGATGTTGGCCTTATTAATCTGTATTGTGATTACTTGAATTGTGTCTTCGAATCAAAGTTATTGTCAGGTTTTAGTGTCATCGAAACCTCAATTTTGCACATCTTTTTTATGCACACCACATTTTCAGGGAATTCGTTTTATATTTTGGTAGATTTTTACACTCTTTGACCTTTGACCTCTATTTTGTATACCCGATATTTTCAATTTTGATTCTGCAAACAGGGCTAAACATGACATCTACACATTTGGGGAAGTGTAAGATATAACTATTATCCACCAATTAACATATACAAATGTCTTGAAACATATAATGGACCAGGATTAATTTGATATAGCGTTATTGTACTCATTGACATTTGGCTTCCTTTTCTGACCATAAAAACTAACCTATACATGGTCCGACCTTTGTCCGAAATAACTATGCCTGACTTCTCATTTTATTAAAATGCACTGGCTTTAATTAGAGAAATCCCCCCGGATACATTCTTAAAAATTGGAATTTCGTAATTTTGTATTGCACACCAACATCGTGTGCTCTTCTGATAAACACTGTTCATTGTTAAGGGGGAATGCTCCAGTTTCCTAAATTTTTTCCCAATAATAGAATTTATTCATATTTTGTATGTTGAAATTACATGTTATTACCAATCGAAAAACAAAATAAAATTGGGTGGTCAGCGATCTTGTTTGAATTTTATTGGCATTCGTATCACATAACCCTACATCGAAAAAATGCACAATTTCTTGCACCTGTCCAAGGTCACTAAAATGCTAATAAAAAGCTGTATATTCATCGTTTAGTCCCGAAAACGGATTTAAAGTAACGTCTTACATTTATTACGAACAGAAAACCCAAAATATGTGCTATTATAAATGCGTAAATGTATAAAACAGCATGCTCACGTGTTCGGTTGGATAAACGAAGCTGGAGTAGTTTATGTAAAAATTTGCATATTTTTGGAAATATTTCAAGTTCTGCATAATAGAATTTGACAAAACTCCCTCATTGTATTAAGCAACATGTCCTGGTAATAATTCAAAAAGAAAATGTATAGGTCAGCGCACTTATTAGTGAATTACGGCAATTTTTATCAGCTACACATGAATAGAATGACGCAAAACAGTGGTAACTGCATACACACTTACGACTGTCTTGCTCTAAATATTCGATTTACATCTTCAGAAAATCAGTTTCGCATAATAAATACACTTTTACCGTCGAAAATGGTAAATTGTAATGATGTGTTATATTATTGAAAATCTGGTAGCGAAACATATTGGTACGAAACATTTAAATTACTACAGTAAAGTCCGAGTGTTCCGAAAAACTGGAGCATTCCCCCTTAAATGTTTGTATTGTATGTTGCTATAACATTGTATTTATATGTTAAGCAGTAAAGAAATAAATAAATAAAATAAAAACTAACCAATGATATGCAGACAGGAATCAAAAGATCCAAAACATATATAGCGACTGGAAAACATAAATACTATCTATTCATTACTATTCGTTCCATGCTTGGAAGTCTTGGAATGGACATGTATGAAATTTAAAAACATTTGCACTCTATGACCTTTGACCCCTTTGTATACACTCTTGATTCTAATTTTGAATCTGCAGATAGGGGCAAACATTTCTTTTACGCCTTTAGCAGACATAAAATACAACTTACGTTCTTAAATTAGCAAACACCAGCATTTAAAACGTTAAAATTATATCAGGAATAATTTCAAATAGTGTGTTTGCACTCGGTGACCTTTGACCCTTTTTTTTCTGACATTCATACCTAGCTAGGAATCTGCAGACAGGATCCAAAAATTTCCCCATTATATTTCATTATTGGAAAACATAGATATTGGATATTCATAACTCAAACTTTCATGTCTGGAAGTCTTGAAGTGGACACATATGAATTTTAAGGATGTTTGCACTTAGTGACCTTTGACCCCTTTTCTGACCTTATAGAACCAAATTTGAATCTGCAGACTTTGCAAAGTTTGTAGCTAACATTCCGGCCAACTAGAAAACACAACTTTCGACCATCCAAGATTTAACTTCCAGGTTCGAGGATTAGAGATCTAGAAAAATAGCGAAATTTGGCATTTTTGCACTCAGTGACCTTTGACCCCTGTTTTGACCTTAAAAGTCAAATTTGAATCTGCAGACAGGCCAAACCATGATGCCCACATGTTGGGCTATCAGGAAAACACAACTTTCGTCCATACACATTCCGGCCTCCCACTTCTAAAATTTTGGGTTTCGACTACCAGACTAATAGTGTGATTCGCAAATTAACACAAGATGACAACAGTAGATAAATGACTGGTATTTTGTCGTTTAATTTTGGTACTTTTACGCCACCATATTTAAAACACAGGGAACCAGTTTAATTACATGTACCTATATAATCTATTTTTGATATCAATTGGGTTTTTTCGACGGGCTATTTATACAAACTAGGAATTGCCAATCTTTTTAAATTGATAGCACGATGAAGTTAGTAAAGTGTTCTTTGCAAAAGATGTTAAAATGGATTACTTTAATTTTCTTTGCAGTGGCAGCCGCTCCTGTATCAAGAAGTGCGTCAGGTATTTTTGAACTTATCATTTCTTTTACTAGATCTATGCTCGAAATTGTTTTCTTACACTAACCATTTTCACAATGGTTTTGACTTTTAAACCTTTCCAAAACATTAGCATATTTTGAGGTCTGTCGATCTTTGAATTTGAACTACCATAGAATTAAGGTGTTTTGGAAATGGATTATGGAAACATTGAAGGAAAAGAAGAAAATGCTTTATGTGTATAGCTCATGATGCATGGCCTGTCAGAGCATCTCTGCATGCTTGATATGTATAGCTTACGATAAATGACCTGGCAGAGCATCTCTTTAAATTAGTATGGGCTGTTCTGTCAGGCCATTTATCGTGAGCAATATGCACTAGGAATTTTCTGGAATGGACAAGCCCAATACTTTGCTTTTGTCGATAAAAGAGATGTACCGATCACTTCTACCAGAACCACATCGACCATAACTTTTAATCCTTTCCCAAACAAGACTAGGTTCTGACCACCCTGATTATGATTATGGAACTTTCCATCGCCGAATGTTTACACCGCGCCCGAATAAGTTCGGACACGTAACGACGCCGCTCGAAAACCCCGATATTTTGTGAATCTCAAAATGGCGACATTAAGGTTAAGTTATTTTCCCAATGTTACTTTAGATTCTCAAGAGATTAATGACTAATGGGGTCATGTCGCGGCGGCTGGAGCACTATCATGGATTCCTGTTATTTCTCATACCAGTATCACAACAACATCCGTACCGAGCCTCCAGCCGCACGCGCACATGGGTTAAATATTATCCAACACAATAGTAGAAGACAATTTTGTCAGAAAGAATATTTGTTGCGGCAGGGGATCGACCCCGGAACCTCAGGATTGAGAGTCCGATGCGCTACCAACTATAGCCTACTATGACTGCGGCCTCTCGATAGATTTAAAACATCCTTTGACAATCATTATCAATGTGTTACTCTTTTTCAGATTCTAAGCCTGTAGACCTAGTGGTTGTATTAGACGTACAGAATGCAGATCAATTTGACACGGCTATCATGTTTGCCCAGGACATGGCCGCCATTCCCGGAAGTGACATCACAGTTTTATCAACATCCCATGATGGACCACTCATAGCTAAAGAAAACGTGGCATTTGAAGACCCAGAGTTCAAAAGAGAACTTTCTGAATTCCACTTTAAGTCCAAAAATGTACAAGAGCTTACGCTAACAAGTTTGAACAAATTAATGAAGGGACATTTTAATAACGATGACCATAATCACAGGAAGGCGCAGATTCTGTGTATACTAACCGGGCACCAGCAGATTACCGGGGATACAACACTCATACAGGAAACCAGGCGTGTGAAGACGTTTGTGGTCGGACTAGATTTCTCATCTGACAAATTTTCGGCGCAATTTTCGGACCTAGCTGCAGATGAGGGTCACGTGATGTCCATTCAAACCACGGATGATCTTGGTCCTGTCATCTTAAAATGCAAACAGATTTCAGCTAAAGGTAAAGGTTACTTCTTTGACTAATACCAAACGATAAATTAGACTTCAAACTAAAGTACACGACACGGCTGATCAGAATGAGTGAACTTCATTGTGACATGTCTTTAAAAGCTGAAAGCGCTGTAAAACCCTGTTCTAACATACAAACGTTAATGTAGGGTTTTCGACACAGGCCATTTTTTTTTCAGGAATGTTTTCACGTTCAGAAGTAAAGGCAATTATACCTTTTCCTCCTTAATACTCATTTAGAATTTAGAAAAGGAGATTCCTGTTGTTGTGTCATGGATCTTGATTAGAAAGTACGTAGGCACAGGCTGATCTGAGTATTTGGTCATTAGGGTAAATATCTTTTTAACATCTTTCTCTTTTAGATACGTCAAAAACATAAGCCGAAACGTTGGAAAATTACATGTTGTTGTAGTTTTTACTTTTAATACTTTAATTTTGGATATGTCAAAATAGCTATCTGGTTTAATTTTTCAGATTCCCATTTCGTGTGTGACACGGATAAATACAACAATCCAACAATGAGGAATTGCTACTCAAAATGTCAGCGGATTTGTGTATCAACGCATGTTCTCCAATACGACTCATGCAAGGATAATTGTCCATGTAAGTTACAAGTATAAATTAACCCTTTCCCAAACAAGACCTGGTTTTGACGTCCCTAATAGAAAAGACTTGAGAAAACATTGAAACAAAAGAAGAAACTGCTGATAATCAGCAGTTTCTCCTTTTGTCCCAATGTTTTCTGAGCCATATCATTCACAACGTTTACCCGTATTGACACTTATTTTGTCGTCTGCAGCAACTTTCAAATTTGACCGCCCTAAAATTGTGTCGTTTGGGAAAGGGTTAACATAGTAAAGTCGTAGATCAAAGATCAGCCACACCATATTCTCATCGCGAGTGGTATATCAAAACATGGTAACTACAGCTTGAATTGTTGGAGTTGCGACATTTTGATCTCCCACTGACGTCATGTGCCATGTTATTACTCATTGCTTTTATATATTCGTACAACTATATAATTCTCTTTGATGTACATGTATGTACATGTATGTACATGGATGTGAGGTGGGATCTTGGAGAAAAAGACGATTGTAGTATTTGTGACCACCATCATGAATACAGATACATGTAGGCCTGTGCACAGTCTGGTCAAGATCAATGTTGTTCTCTCATATGTCCCTTCTGACATGATCAGATTGCACTTTGGCTGAGGCAGATCTACGTATAGCAGTTGTGTTCTCAAATACCATAAATGCCATTTTTTTCTATATCCCGACAAAATGGTTTTTATTAGGTTGAGGAGTGATAGGAATGCATGCGAGAATTAGTAACATTGAACATTCGTTTCACTATTTCCCAAACAGTAACCAAATAATAAAAGTTTGGGAAAATTTTCAGACAATAGAAGAAAATTCTGTTGATAAATATTTTTTCATTGTTTCAATGTACACGAATTGTATCTTTGTCGATATCCAATTTTGTCCTCTGCATCGAATTTCGAAATTGAACAGTCTAAATCTTTATCGATGCAGTCTCATGCATTTCAGATTTCAAGGAAGTAAACCTCACTAAATACATCGAAGGACCCACCACAGAATCAAATCAAAAAGAGCCATTCTCTAGTAGTACATGGTTTACTATTACTGTTACAGCTGTAGCAATAGTGATATTTATCATTGCTACAATTCTGGTCCTAGTTACATTATGGCCAAAACTCCGGAAAGTTAACAATCGATACATCGTGTGGATCGACGGTAGACTCTGCAAGTTTGGTGCCAACATGGATAGACAGAACCCGGTAGGTAGTAAAACAAACACCAAAGGCACAATTTTAGACTTATCTGAATTCAAAGATGTTATAGATGACAATTTCAAGTGAATGATTTGTTTTGTCTGTTCGAGTAGAAAACAATGTGGGAAATGAAAAAAATGCTTATCACAATTAATTTCATCATTTTCCACAATATTTTCCAGTCATTTCCTTATGGAGAGTCAAAAAAAGTGTCATAATGTGGAAATCGGTTAAAGCATATGATCCATGTTTCCGGTTTTATCTAAGTTTCCTATAAATGTTTACCTATTTAATTTTTTTTCAGGGAAGGGGATATTAAATCGGATATTGTTAGAGAACGGTTGTCGTATGTGCTTATCCAAGCAACAAGACTAGATTTAGTTCATATTAAATTTGCGGCATTTTTTACATTTTGCGAATATTACGTCGCTCTTTGACTTGATTTCAATATTATGTTTTTAATCATGATCATGATTATTAAGTATTGTTTAATAAATGAGTATGTAATAAGAGCGCTTTATAAATGAGCCAGGATCTAGAAAAACGTCCCTTATAGCATTTTAGAAAACTGAGTATTAAGATCAGCCTGTGGCCAAACGCAGCCCAAAAATGATCCATGATAGCATATTCAAGTTACTTTAGGTCACGAAGAAGCTTTAAGAGAACATCATGCATCCTGATCAGACTGTGCGTATGCACAGGCTGATCTGGATTTATGTTGTTCTTAAATGCCTTAAGGAACGTTTTTCCAGATCACGGCTCAAATGTGTTTTGATGATATCATTCACTACAACATCAAAATTTATAAAAAAAAAATTCATTTATTCACCAGGGTATTGATGAGGAGGCGTCACTTATGTCTGTTCGTTCTAATGACAAAGCGCCTGTGCAGGCAACTGGACATGAGACCCAAGCGGACAACCGCACCACTGAAGGTGCTAGATCATCATCGAGACCGGATCTGGACGAAGGCTCCGATTTTCAGAAAATTGAGCACGTAGCTGAAGCATTAAAAAAAGGTATATGGGCAATAATTCACTATTGGAGTTTTTGTGTCAATCTGACGTTATGTTGCTATATTTTAATATTAAAGACAATTGCTTGAACAAATAATCATTCTACACAGAGGTCAGGGTGTTTTCTCTTATTTTTTGCAAAAACAAATATATTTGGTGTTAACATTTGTGACCCGTCACGCTAAAAGGGACCTTATCCGAACTCCAAAAATCCAAATTTTGACAAACTTGTCAGACTCACCACAGGTCAACCAGATCTCGTATGCGAAAAATGAACATATAGTAAGATAGGGGAAACATTCTAGATTTAGAAAATTGCATAAAAGTGAAAAGTGTCGGCCCTAGTCTGGCTGCGCGGACTGCGCAGACTGACTAGGGTCGATATTTTTCACACATTCGATAAGTTCCTTTTTAGCGCGACGGGTCACATTTATGTTAATAGTGCTCAAGATAATTAAGTCTATTATACCGCAAGCTCCTGATATATTTTCAGCCTTGAAGATGATTAACTTTGGTGTTTCTAATAAGTGAATTGGAAAGAAGGAACTACCTACAGCTGAACAGTTGTATGTAACATTGACACCAAATAACACTTTTATAATAACACTTTGTCAACAGTTTCCAAAAATTCTAGAAATTAATTATTTAAAATAAAATCTCAGATGGAGAATATAATGAAGGCCAAATAATAACCAGAAGAGAAAAAATAGTTGTAAGTACCATGAAGGGAGAGAGGTCTTAAAAGAAAAAAAATGTGTCAATGTTACATGCACAAAAAATGCATTTTTTGGTGTGGCAAGTACATGGACATTCATGGATCTAAAAAAGTTTAATTATCATAAACATTTGACCTTTATCTGTGTCTGAACAGAATATTAAAACAATATCTCTCTTTTTATGTTTTCTCTCCTTGTCACACTGTGTGTCACATTGGTGAATTCTTGCCCGTATTATAGGGTTAATTCACGTTTTTGAGGTCGTTAACATTCTCAGAGGCCCAAAAAATGCGTTATCGCCTGAGACCGAAGGTCGAGGGCGATAACCCATTTTGTGGGCCTCTTAGAATGGTAACGACCGAAAAAACGTGAATTGACGCTATTATTGCATAAAATATGAAGAATTTGCAAAGAAATGTAATAAAATAAGACGAATAACTGAAAAACTTTGTGAAAATTTAGCCACATTTTCACCGACAGACACCAGAGTTTTCCGGCCTTCGACTCGACATATATCGAGTAAGTCCGATATCCACTAGACGGGCCGTTAGATTTTCATCGTATAGTCAAGTTTTATCGCATTTTTACTGACATAATCTTCATTTGGGTTGGCGAAATCGTAACAATATTCGACTAAGTTTTCATTTGGAAACATACTCTGGATATTCTAACGTTCATTTCAGTGCGGGTACAGTAATAAAACAAAAGTTCGGAACTTCCGAGGTAGATCTCTGGTTCGTTTCAGACATTCGTTCATTTCGATAAAAAACAAAGTTGTAAAGGAAAAAATGCAGTAACTAAAAGAAGAACAAGAAACACATAGGCTTACCATCACATTTGACCTAGACCACAACCACTCAATTCTAATTTATATTCTTCCATGTCCACGAAATCCACTTTTAGTTCAAAATCTGTCAGCTGCCCGTTTGTTTACCTTTTGATTCCAAGAATTAAACCTACGTCACTATATTACGTCATCACATATGGTTACACTGGGAGACCTAGTTTACTATTTATTGGGGTATAAACTGGAAATGGGGTCTTATAAGAATTTACATCGCGGAAAAGGGAAATGACAAAATTTCGGCCTTATTTTCAATTTTCTGAAGCACTCACAAACGAATCCCCGATCGAGGATATGTGAATGCAAAATAGGTCCGATAATGCACGTGAATTTACTGAATAACGACCGTTTTTGACAATATCAGACTGATTTTTGCTTGTTATCCAATGCCAATAACTGAAAACACACATTTTAGGCAATAATGTAAATTCTACTCTGGAAAAGGGGACTTGTGAAATACGAGAACAACATGGATCCGAACCACCATACGCATACGCGCAGTCTAATAGGGATCCATATTGTTTTGTTATAATTTCTTCATAACTAGCAGTTACCGGACGGAGGCAACTTGACTTTAATTAAATCTAACTGTTATGTACTTGGTTGTAAATTAAGTTCTTTTTTCTTGGACGCAATGAAAATGACTCTTTCCTATAATTAACATACCGGCAGTACAGTTGTTACTAGCTCCACTGAAGGCAAGTAGGCTTATGGCATGGTCCTAAATCCGTCGTGCGTACGTATGTACGTCCGTCCATCATTATGTTTTCTTTTAAAATCTTCCCCAAACGCTAATTCCAACCAAACTGTACAAGAACCTTCCTTACAGAACCTCCTTTCGATTTCTGCTTTATCGATAATATTTTCTATTTCCAGATGAGTTGGTGAACGGTGGTGAGATGCACAAAGTTAACCCGTAGAACAAGAAGAAAGCATGTAACTATGACAACATAATAGGATTTGGTTTAATTTTCTATGATAACACTTGATATCATAGTTATTTTTGATATAAGTTATTTTGACGATGTTGAGATAACGATTGTAGTCTAAGAGTCAAATGACCTCATTTGTTTGAGTCATTTGAGGAAAAGTTTGCAAAAGTATTTTGCAACGATGTTTTGTATAACTATTCGCACGAAATTTCCATTGATGTTTAACTACATTTCTCGTAGTTAATTGGAATATCATGATTTTTCTCGAATAATTTTTGTAAATAGTTTTTTTTAAACACTATTCGCTTTTCTGCACATTTTACTGCTACAGTTTTTTTAAACTTGTCACAACTGTTTAAGAAATCAGTAAGGGAAATGGTCAAGATGTATTTAGGCACAATCGAATCTGGTTCTAAGTTGATCTATAATTCTAAGTTGATCTATCATCAAAAATATATTTTATGCCCCCTGTATCGAAAGATTGGGAGCATAATGTTTTACCTTTGTCCGTCTGTCTGTCTGTCCAACCGTATGTCCGTCCGTCTGTCTGTCAGTCCAAAATTTATCGTGAAAACTAGCATTGGCCTTTTTCTTCAAAAGCATTCCACACACAAAGCTCTAACAGTATCTAACCTTCTTTAAATGATATATGTCTGTCCAATGCAATCTGGCCTTAATCACGGTCATCCATTAACCATTATCAACCATTGACATTTTCTTTGAAAAGTATTCGAGGTACAAAATTCAAATTTAATATGTAACATTCTTTAAATAATATCTATCTGCTCCATACAATATGATCTTTCTGATGTTCACCATTTAACCCTTATCAACCCTTTATATACAACTTAGCATGGAAACTTGACTTTGACATTTTCTCAATGAGCTATACACAAACAATCCAACAAAGGATATTTTTGAGTAAGAAGGTCAATGTCGTCATGTAGGTTAAGGTCAAATATCAATTAATCCTTCCTAAAAAGTGATAATTTATTGCGGTCCATTTCAAAGACTGCAGGAGACTTCAAAAGGGGGGGGGGGGGGGTAGGTTCACTTAGGGGTTATACTGATAAAGGTAGGCTGTGTGTACAATATAGCAGAGAAAATATTGAGGCAAAAGGAGAAAATGCTGTTTATCAGCATTTTCTTCTTTTGTCTCAATAATTTATCAGCCTTTTCCATTAGGGACGTAAAAATCAGGTCATTTTTCGGAAAGGGTTAAGAGCATAATTTTAGAAAAATAGTTATTTCAGGGGCATTTGTGTTTCACAAACACGTCTCGGTTTATTTCTACAGATCACCACTCTCATAAATCTTGTTTCAATGTCAGGAAAGGGCAATCTTTTTATCCCCCGCCGAAACAATTTTTCGGGGGGGATATTGTTTTTGCCATGTCCGTCCGTCCTTCCGTCCTTCCGTCCGTCCGACATTCGTTTCCGCGCTATTTCAACCGCCAAATTTAGAGTTACTGCCCCTGACTGTTTTAGCCATATACATACAGTGATATTCGTTTCCGCGCTATTTCTTGGAAACTATAGACCGGATTTCGATGAAACTTGGCACACAGCTTGACTACAATGAGGACATGCGCATATCGTCGGGGTTACCCGGTTCGACCGCCGAATTCAGAGTTACTGCCCCTGACTGTTTAAGCCATATACATACAGAGTGATATTTGTTTCCGCGCTATTTCTTGAAAACTGTAGACCGGATTTCGATGAAACTTGGCACACAGCTATACTACAAAGTGGACATGCGCATATCGTCGGGGTTACCCGGTTCGACCGCCGAATTTAGAGTTACTGCCCCTGACTGTTTTAGCCATATACATACAGTGATATTTGTTTCCGCGCTATTTCTTGAAAACTATAAACAGGATTTCAATGAAACTTGGCACACAGCTTTGCTACAATGAGGACATGCGCATATCGTCGGGGTTACCCCGTTGGACCGCCGAATTCAGAGTTACTGCCCCTGACTGTTTAATCCATATACATACAGAGTGATATTCGTTTCCGCGCTATTTCTTGAAAACTGTAGACCGGATTTCGATGAAACTTGGCACACAGCTTCACTACAAACTGGACATGCGCATATCGTCAGGGTTACCCGGTTCGACCGCCGAATTTAGAGTTACTGCCCCTGACTGTTTTAGCCATATACATACAGAGTGATATTCGTTTCCGCGCTATTTCTTGAAAACTATAGACTGGATTTCAATGAAACTTGGCTCACAGCTTTACTACAATGAGGACATGCGCATATCATCGGGGTTATCCGGTTCGACCGTCGAATTTAGAGTTATTGCCCCTGACTGTTAAAGCCATATACATACAGAGTGATATTCGTTTCCGCGCTATTTCTTGAAAACTGTAGACCGGATTTCGATGAAACTTGGCACATAGCTTCACTACAAAGTGGACATGCGCATATCGTCGGGGTTACCCGGTTTGACCGCCGAATTCAGAGTTACTGCCCCTGACTGTTTAAGCCATATACATACAGAGTGATATTCGTTTCCGCGCTATTTCTTGAAAACTATCGATCGGATTTCAATGAAACTTGGCTCACAGCTTCACTACAAAGTAGACATGCGCATTTCCGGGGTTACCCGGTTCGACCGCCGAATTTAGAGTTACTGCCCCTGACTGTTTTAGCCATATACATACAGAGTGATATTCGTTTCCGCGCTATTTCTTGAAAACTATAGACCGGATTTCAATGAAACTTGGCACACAGCTTTACTACAATGAAGACATGCGCATATCATCGGGGTTACCCGGTTCGACCGCCGAATTTAGAGTTACTGCCCCTGACTGTTTAAGCCATATACATACAGTGATATTCGTTTCCGCGCTATTTCTTGAAAACTATAGACCGGATTTCAATGAAACTTGGCACACAGCTTTACTACAATGAAGACATGCGCATATCATCGGGGTTACCCGGTTCGACCGCCGAATTTAGAGTTACTGCCCCTGACTGTTTAAGCCATATACATACAGTGATATTCGTTTCCGCGCTATTTCTTGAAAACTATACACCGGATTTCAATGAAACTTGCCACACAGCTTTACTACAATGAGGACATGCGCATATTGTCGGGGTTACCCAGTTCGACCGCCGAATTTAGAGTTACTGCCCCTGACTGTTTTAGCCATATACATACAGAGTGATATTCGTTCTGTTGAAGCCATATACATACAGAGTGATATTCGTTCTGTCGAAGCCATATACATACAGAGTTATATTCGTTTCCGCACTACTTTATTGACAATGAAAATATGTTCGGCGGGGGATATCAATTCAACGAATTTGTTTGTTTTTTCTTCTCTTTTTTCTCCTAGAATAGTTCCCGTTGACGATCTTATTGACTGCCTCATTATTTCATAAGAATGACCATTTCCACAACAATAACTTTTTATACAGTTCTAAACTAAAATATGTTGTAGACGATTTAAAAAATAGTCATTCTGGAAATGTAAAATATGCATGAAAGTATGGCGCGCGAATAGGGTCTAAAGTCAATATAGCGCAAGACCTATGATTAAAATAGAGGTAGACCGCTAAAAATAGCGGTCTACCCTTATATTTTTAGCGGTCTACCGATAAAAATATCGGTCTATCCCTAATATAAGGGTAGACCGCTATTTCAATTAACGGTCTAGCGATAAATTACCGATAGACCGATAATTATTTTTTACCCTTCTGCTCGAAATCTCATTAGCCAATCAAATGGCTCGTTACATCCTCAACACACGGGGAATATCAACGACCGTATAGTACGAGCTCTGTGATTGGCTATCGAAAAAATAGGGATCTACCGATAAAAATAGCGGTCTACCGGTAATTTCATCGCTAGACCGTTAATTGAAATAGCGGTCTACCCTTATTACATGGGTAGACCGATATTTTATCGGTAGACCGCTAAAGATATAAGGGTAGACCGCTATTTTTAGCGGTCTACCCCTATTTTAATTATAGGTCTAGCGCTATATTGACTTTAGACCCTTTTCGCGCGCCATATGAAAGTTGAATTATCGATAACTTTAGCATAAAGGTGAAAATGATGTTTATCAGCATTTTTTCAAAGCTTCGTCTTTTGGAAACCCTCATCTTAAAGATAATTTTGGAAAAGGTTACGTAAAAATGAGATACTAATATTAGAATTAGAATATGCCTTGTTCGAATAAAATGACATTCATTGATTTTTTTGTAAAAGAAATGTAAGTCAAACCTAATACTAGTGAGAGTGGTCTCCCTTAAATAAAAATATAATTGAGCTTAGACCTTTACTAGTCACGGTGGGAATTGTGTATGATAGGATGGATAACGAATACGGACAAAATAATCTCGATTCTGGTAAGATTTTTTGCAATACCTTCCTTATTTGTGCGTCAATTTTCAAAAGGTTTGTTGCATGTACCCCGCCTTACCGAGGTCTTTCATCGGATGTATGACTTATTAGATAACTCGTGGTACTTTTTCCAAAATATTGTCCCAACCGACCAGAAAACGAAATGGTAACGACTACGGCCAAATTAACCACGCTTCAGGTAAGCATTTGTGCAATAACTTTCTTATTTCTGCGTCAATTTTCATGCATTTTGTTGCATGTACTCCGTCTTACTGAGCCCTTTTCTCAGATGTATTACTTATTGGGAAACTCCTTGTATTTTTCTCAAAAATCGATCCAAACCGACTAGAAAAATGACCTGGATTTTTTCGTCGTTTTTCTGGTCGGTTGGGATCAATTGTTGGACAAAGTACAAAGATTCTACAAACAAGTCATATATCTGAGGAAAGAACTCAGTAATGCGGGGTACGTGCAACAAACCGCTTGAAAATTGACGCAGAAATAAGAAAAGTATTGCACAATTTCTTACCTGAAGCGAGGCAAATTTGTCCGTATTTGTTATCCATCCCATCATACACAATCCCCACCGTGCTAGTTAGAAAGGGTTAAACTATTTTCCATAATTTTCATTTTTATTATACACGATAAAGAAATTTCAAGGAAAATTAGGATTTCATTTAGGGTCATTTGTATATAAATTATTTATCATCCTTATGATATCAACATTGTCCATAAGTAAGTTTGGTTATTAGCTCTTACGCATGAACACGGTACGGAAACTACAGAGACAGAGCCAACGGCTCTGCTATTCAAATTCTCTGGGGTGCTTCCGGTCATGTGTGGCTCTGTCTCTGGGAGCACGATTTTTGGACAAAAATAGGTGAGTGTTCAACTTTGTTGTTCAATAGTTTTCTTTTGGCGCTTAAAAGCGAAAAAACGAGAATGCCATGCTCCCCTAAAACCATTTATCTGTCTGGTATACTAGTAATTCTGTGGGCTTCAAAGTCGGCAGGGTTTTCACAGGATCATTGTCGTCGTGAGTCGACCCTATGTGATTTTTTCTTGTGTACATCATGTATTTATGTACATTCCAACGGTAAATAGCCAATTGCTGCTGCCAAAACATGTTATATGCTAATCGATGGATACTCTCGATTAGATATCCCTTTCCCATGTCACAAAACCTAAAAAATGATTGACAAAATATAATTTGAGCAATTTCTATCGGTGGCTCTGTCTCTGGCAGCTGGCTCTGTCTCTGGCGGCTGGCTCTGTCTCTGTGTACTTTGTTAAACAGTTCAATCCACCACAAAATTCGTGTCGAAGTAATATACCTAATTGACACATACACTCAATAGATCATAATAGCGTATGGCGAACGTTTCAGTCACCGATTAAATGCTTTTCCAAAATATGGGTAGATAGATCTCACTTAGGAGAAGTTCTGTGTACAAAAAGCGGTGGTGTATTTCATCAGCTGTAGTGATAGATTTCTAATTTAGGGCTGCTTAAATTCGAAATTTTGAACACACATGCACCGATCCAGATGGGCGTCAGCCCCTCTTGAGAGAGAAATGTAAGGATCTTCGCAAGGTTCTGCATGCGCAAAATGTTAATCATTAAAATATGTGAGAAAAAGGTGAATATGATGGTTATCAGCCAATGTAGAAAAGAATCAAAATTTGCATATCAAAAGTATCTTGAAGACATCTTAAATGTAGGTTCCATGTAAGATCAAACCAAAGACAAAGGACAATCACTTCCAACCAACAAAAAATCTACACTCTACTATAACATCCAAAACAAGGTTCTACTGGCATAGATACTCTAAAACAACACAACAAACTGTACTCTAATGACGAAGAAAAAAAACAACACGAATTCTAAATGAACAATTCCAATCTGTTTCCACCCACAAATTACCCTTGTCACTTAAACGCGTAGATGAAATAATATGTTCACACACAATTTAAAACACAATTGATGCATGTACAGAAATTCACCACCACAGACCCAGTCCTCATAAATCCAGGCACACCATCGAAATATCTGAAAACAGGATCAACAAATTGCTGAAATATCTGAACCTGCATAAAGCTGCTGGCCCTGATGAATTAAGACCAATTATACTGAAGAATTGTGCCAAGGAGCTTGCGCCTATCATAACACAGCTGTATTAAGAAATCTCTTGAGACCAATTCTTTACCGAGCATTTGGGAAAAAGGCAAACGTCGCCCCTGTATTCAAAAATAGTCCAACCCAGCCAATTTTCGCCGGATCTCTCTCACTTGCATCTTATGCAAACAACTTGAACATATTAGTGCATCTAGTATAACTAAACACTTCGACAAAACATATTCTGCGACTTACAGCACGGCTGTTGGGGGAAAAGATACTGTCTGGCCCAACTCTTGGGCTTGGTAGATGATATCCTCCAGTTCATAAATGAGGATAAAGCCAAGATGACTTGATCCTACTACATTTTTAAAGAGCGTTTGATATGGTAAATTATGAGAAACTGGTGTCAAAAATACATTGTTATGACATTATAGGTCACACTCTGGCATGGATCAAAGCCTTTGTAGACAATAGGATACAATCAGTGTTGGTCAATAGATCCATGTCCTGCATCATACCAGTTCCTTCAGGTGTGCCTCAGGGTTCGGCCCTTACTATTCCTTATCTATTTCAATGACCTCCATGAATATGTACAATGCTCTAAAGTACGTCTCTTTGGTGATGATACTATCATTTACATACCACAAACTATCACATTCCATTCCAGCCTCTTACAACAGGATCTACTCAAGCTCGAGAGATGGGAATCAGACTGGGACATGTCTTTTAATCCTGCCAAAATGCCAAGTCATACAGTTTACCAAGAGAAAGACACAATTACCGACACTGTACTTTCTACATAATACACTACTTGAGATACACTCCTCAGCAAAATATTTAGGTGTTACAATCTCAAACGACTTATCATGGAATAACCGCTCGTCAGGCCCCAGCTCGAATACTGCGCTGCAGCATGGACTGCAGTCCGCTCAACAGTCGGGAACATTGATTAACCAGATTGAATATGTGCAGCGGGGAGCAGCTCGCTGGGCCATGCGATGCTATGGTCCCACATTCAGTGTCTCCGCTATGTTAGACAACCTCTGTTGGAGAAGATCAGATTTGCGCCGTATTGACTTACGGCTGGTTAGATTCTATGAAATAGTCAATGATAAAGTAGTCGTCCCTCTTCCTCAAAATATTGTCAAACCTGTCAGACCACTTAGAAATTCCCATATACTGGCATTCAAGCAACTACATACTAATGTTTTCTTTCCTGGCAATGCATCAGACCAATGTCTTGTTTTGGAGAGATTAAATGGAAATATGTCGAATTACATTGGTGCAAAATGTTTCTTCGTCAACACCTAATTTGTCGCACGAAGTAGCTTTGAAATTGAACATCGCAGAAATTTTGATGTTTTGGAAAGCGTTTAATCAGTGACTGAAACGTTCGTTATACGCAATATGATATATTTAGTGTGCGAGTCAATAAGGCTTCGACACGAATGCTGTGGTGGATTAAATTTATCAAAGTTAGCACGCAGAGACAGAGCCAGCCGCCAGAGACAGAGCCAGCCGCCAGAGACAGAGCCACCGATAGAAATTGCTCAAATTATATTTTTGCCAATCATTTCTAAGGTTTTGTGACATGGGAAAGTGGTGTCTAATAGAGAGTATCCCTCGATTAGTATATAACGTGTTTTGCCTTAGGCAATTGGCTATTTACCGTTGGAATGTACATAAATGCACGATGTAAACAAGAAAAAATCACATAGGGTCGACTCACGACGACAATGATCCTGTGAAAATCCTGCCGACTTTGAAGCCCACAGAATTAGAACAGACAGATGAATGGTCTAAGGGGAGCATGACATTCCCGTTTTTATCGCTTTTAAGCACCAAAAGAAAATTATTGAACAACAAAGTTGAACACTCACCTATTTTTGTCCAAAAATCGTGCTCCCAATGACAGAGCCACACATGGCCGGAAGCGCCCAAGAGGATTTAAGCGGCAGAGCCATTGGCTCTGTCTCTGTAGTTTCCTAACCGTGATGAAAACCCTGTAAAAAGTTTTTTGTTCAATTTCAAGTTTTTTTTTTTTTTTTTTTTTTTTTTTGTCTTTTTAATTTCTAGTGTTCTTCGTTTGAATATATTCAGCCATCTTTATACAAAACGATTCTTGGTATGGACTACCCCTTCAAAGTGCTTTTGAAGACATTCAAAGAAATTCTTTTCTCACTCTCCTTCTTATGCTCTGGCATAATGTATTATAAAAATCCACATAGAATCTTAAAAAAATATAGACTATTTTGTTAAAGAGATGTATTAACCCCATTTTAATATTTAAAGAAATTTTATTCCAGTATAAGAACTTTAACAACACAACTCGTAGCTAGAAATGTTAATAAATTAATTTTTTCTAACTCTTTCCCGAACGACAATATTGTAGATGACTAAATTTTAAAGAACTTCGCAAGCAAAAATATATTGTAACGTGAATTATCAATTCTTATCAAATTTGAAAGAAAACAATGAATGAAAAGAAGAAAATGCTGTTTATCAGCATTTTCTTCTTTTCCTTCAATGTTTCCATACGTAGTATCCTTATGTTTGGGGAAGGGTTAAGCCAATTTCACGTGTGTCTGTGTGTATGTTTGTGTATCATCAAGTCGGTGATGGTATGTTGTAGGCATGAGCATGGTGCAGAAGTCCCTAACATTACAGAAGGATCATGTTTACAAACTTTACTTCCCACCATCTCTGGCCTACAAGATATCCTCTCCGGTTCACGGACTTTGTTGTACTTACAGCCCAATGGCTTATCTGCACATTAATTGTTACCATAGCCCGTTTTCTGTTACTTTTTACAAAATTTGTGTGATCATTTTTAATTGCGATTCTTTAAAAAACAAATACAAAACAACGACACCCAAAAAGGGGCGAAGTGATAATTTAGTTTTGGCTTTCTTTTAATTCATCTACAGAACACGGGAAATCTTCGAACTTTTTTGCAGTATTTGATCATATAATTTAAACCAAAGATACAGTATATTACAATCAAAATTTTATTATTTCAAGGGAACAGTACTCACAGGCGGCAATCACGTGACATTGTTATGATATACTTTCCTTACTTATGTAAACAAAAACACTCGGTAAGTACACATTTTTCTCATATTTTAAATCAAATACTTAACTCTCAGTATTGAGATACATACCATTCGATACGTCGTATTCTCCGGTTTATTTTGATACCAAGATATTCCCTAAAATCCCTGTCAAAGCTGAGAACATTCGTGCAAAGTGCATACATTTCTAAAGAAAATATATCACGGCATTCAAAAAAACTTTGCACGAATGTTCTCAGCTTTGACAGGGATTTGAGGGAAGATCTTGGTGTCAAAAAAAACCGGAGAGTACGACGTATCGAATGGCACGTATCTCAATATTGAGTGTTAAGTATTTGATTCAAAATTTGAGAAAATGTGTACTGACCTAGTGTTTTTGTTTACAAAAGTTAGGAAAACATATCATAACAAAGTCACGTGATTGCCGCCTGTGAATACTGTCAAATATCAAAGTACACTTTGCTTAAAGAGAATTTCATTAGATAAAAAAGGTAATAGACACAGTTGCTTTGTTTAACAATTTATGTGCAGACAACCCATTTGGCTGCAAGTCCAACACAGTTCAAACATTATTTGGTTGTGTCTTCTAAATATATGTTTAATAACCCTCTCCCAAACAAGGCCTGGTTTTGACGTCCATGATAGAAAATACTTGGGAAAACATTGAAACAAAAGAAGAAACTGCTGATAACCAGCAGTTTCTCCTTTTGTCTCAATATTTTCTATGCCATATTTTACACAAATTATATCTTTAATAACATCTATTTTTTCATTTGTGGTAGGTTTTTAAGTGGATCACCCTAAAATTTCGTCGTTTGGGAAAGGGTTAAAGATAACTCATGACGCTAGCATTGCATCTAATGTTGATATTGACGAGAAGGGATCAGTCACCCCCAATCCTTAAATATAAGGATATATTATGCAAACATCGGTTAAGATATTTTCTAATATGCAAAAAGTATCTTTTTGATCATAGTTGTGACTATTTAGAAATAGATAATGGAAATGGGAACTGGTAAAATGTTATTTATACAGATATTTTGTTGACAATGTTTTTATCTTTTATCATTTATTTAAAATAAGATTTAGGTTCATAGTTCATCTATTTTATCAGAATGCTGGTGATATGGTTTATATTTGAACATGTAGTCATGTGTGCATGTGACATTGTGATAATGGATTTACCCTTTCCCAAACAAGAACATTTTTGGCTGGTTCAATTCGAAAAATGATGTAGGTAAGACGACAAACTATTGACAAAGGTTGAATTGGTTATTAATGTAGCATGAATATCAGCATTTTCTTATTTTGTCTAGTTTTTTTTTCAAATTCTTTTTTGTTAGGTCCTGTCAAAACATGGTCGTATTTGGGTAAGGGACGAACAATTTAGAAGAGTTGACAATTTAGATTTGGATTGCTTATATGATATCTTTATAAACGTTTATATATTGCAAACACATTCAAAGATGCTAGATATAAAATTAGTATTTTAGAAGTCGATTTAGAAAAAATGCATTTTTATATTTATGAACTGTCACGCGAAAAGCAACAATCTCTTTTCCCATGTGGTACCTTTTAGCGCGACGGATCATATCTATTTGTTGATAATCAAACTTACTTTGTTTTGTTACATTGACTGTTGGTTTTTTTTCTTAACACTTTACGATACAGTACATGATTTTAAGTCCTTTATCAAGAGTGCTTTGAAAAGCATTAAGAGATAAGAAGAAAATGCTGATTGTCAGCATTTTCTTCTTTGTCTATGTTCTTTTCGTCATTGCTATTATATTACCCTTTTCGCAAGCAGCAAGATTTAAGAGCAATAAAAATTGACATAATAGCTACTGCTTATGAAAAAATTAGATTAAATCAATATGAAATTAATTTGTGTATATTATAAGACAGAAAAAATCGAGACAAAAGGAGAAAATGCTGGTTATCAGCATTTTCTTATTTGGTCTCACTGTTTTCCCGAGCCTTTTTTTCTACCAGGGACGTCAAACCAGGTCTAGTTTTGGGAAAAGGTTAACATACACATATTTGGCATACAGAATTGGTGGAACGCAACATTGAAATTTAAAACAGTTTACCCTCGTTGTATCGACATTGGTTAACTCACGGTGTATAATCACATGACTCAGAATTTCCGATAATCTTCAATATCTTTTTTAATACTTGACCAATTTGAATTCGGTTTGAAGCAGAGAATGTGAGAAAATGCCACGAATAAGCTAAACAAGTTGGATTTTTTCAAAATCAACTGATAAAAAAGTTATTGAAGATAAAGCAAAATTTCGGTTTATCTTCAATAACTTTTTTATCAGTTGATTTTTCAAAAATCAGCCACGCCCGTTTAATGCGCGACGTCTGTCCACATTCTCTGCTTCAAACCGAATTCTAATCGGTCCAGTATTTACAAAAGTATTGAAGATTTTCTGCAAATATTGTATCACGTGATTAGACACCGTGCAACTCGGTTTACTCCTTTATCAGAGCAAGAAATCTGAACCTATGCATATCGTCGGTGTAAATGCAAAACCTCGTATGTCGATTCTTGGCATTTTCAAAGCAAAATCTTATTTGCCCAGTAAAGACAATTCTAGCTGGTTTTTAGATATTTTTGCAGATCAGTATTAATGACACATTATTTGTGAACAATATGTCTAACTTTCAAGTAAAACCTTTAAATTTGGGAAAAATCATTTCACTTTTTTCCTTCCCCTTCAAAATTTTCCAAAAACGAGAAACGAGGTTTTGCATTAACAACGACGATATCAATGTTGGCAGAAGAATCTTTACAAAACTATAGAAATAATCAGACAAAGGAAAGACATTGATCGCAATTCCTCTCGTTTGTCAACAATGTTTCGAACATCCATGTACAATACATGTACGATTTGCATTTTTTTTTGCAAAACATGATGCACACCCTATTACCTGCTATCACTCGGGCCTTTGCAATCCTCTTGCAGTATCATAGATAAATGGAGGGAGTGCTGGGTAGGTTATACCTTTTTCCATTTTTGTTTTGTGTTAAAGCGCTTCTCAGCTATATTTTTAGTGTACTAGGCTGGCCATATATTTGAGTACCTACATGTCAAATATTAGTCCAAAGAATCCACAAACAACAAAATAATTCAAGAACAAAGTCGCAACTTCACAGATTTTTAAGTAAAATCCAACTTTCAGTCAACATAATGAGAAAATGAAAAGGTGCTCGTTAGAATTAATATAACAATTAAAAATGTCAATCAGTTTCCTTACACTGTATAAATTGAGAAAACTGTTTGAATTGAATTAAGTTCACACTGACCGATTAAAATTGAACAGTGATGCCGATTTGGCTACCACGGACAGCATATTGAAGCCCAAGTGTTGTTCGTGATAGTATAAAGGAGGGGTTTCCATAAGGCCATTTTCCTGGGACCTAAATTTTCCAATGAAATTTTTACCACAAATAGATACATAAAGGGGACGTGTTTTGCCGAAAAGTATGAATCAAACGGACCTTTGGTTTGGTGTATATTGTATATTGAAAGTGGGTGGGGTAATTCTTTTCAGGCGCTACCCAAGGTTCTTATAAATCAATTTTCTATCTAAATATAAATAGTTGGCGAATTTTTTTAAAACATTATGTTTTGTATATGAGCCCATGTTAAGATGACAGTAAATCCATTGGCTTGCTTATTATAAATATTAAAATATTTGGAATTTTATGTGATTTTTCAATTTTTTGTATATTTTCGTCTCCCAACTTTGGGCAAAACATCAACACGTTTTTATAAAGCGACATAATGGAATAATATTTTAGGTGAGAACTTGTTAATAAATCGTCATTGCAAAATTATGAGGAATTTTTGATAGCTAGTCGGGTAAATGAGTTACGGGCCCTTGAATGTACGAAAACCCATGACAAATTGTGGAATAAATAACAAAATACATTTTTTCTGACTTTCTTTCATACAGAAAGGCAGATATATTTAATTTGCTTAAATTATAGCTGGCCTCAGCAAATAGTACTACAAATAAGCTATTGCGGTCAGTTTCGTCTGTTGTCCGTCCGTCTGTCTGTCTGTCCGTCCATAATATCAGGTTTACACTCTAGAACCCACAAATATTATCCGATCTTCACTAAACTTTGTCAAAATGTGTATGGCCATAAGCCCTTGTTGTGGATTAATTTTGGACGGAATTGCTGCTGAAAGTGCTGAGTTATGTGCCCTTGAATGTCAAAAAATGCTATTTTTGACAATTTTTGCATTAAAATTTTTTCAAATATTACCCAATCAAATGCAAAACTAAGTGAAAATGTTTGCATTTATAATATCTTGGGTGAGTGTGATTATTATCCAGATCGAAATCGCAAATGTTGAGTTATCCGCCCTTGAATTTGGCAAAAATGCTATTTTTGACTTCATTTTCTCTTTAGCATCCACTAATATGTAAAACATGAAATTAAAACTTGAACAAATTGTTGATGTCCATTAGATCTTTATTATAGGTTAAAGTTTTGGCATCATTTGAAATGCTTTTCCCAAGTTATCTGCCCTTGAATTAGGCAAATGTGTGGGTTTTGTGCAAATCTAGGGCTAACACGGCAATTTTGTTAAATTCAAGGGCGGATTACTCAGGATAAACATTTTCAATCTGGCTGAAATTGTTACACGTCTTATATATTATAGAGAAGAAATAATTTATCCTCTATCGGTTTTGATTGCTCCATGTTTGTGGATGCTAAAGGGAAAATAAAGCCGAAAAATGCAATTTTGTCAAATTCAAGGGCGGATAACTCAAAATATACGTTTACAATCAGGATGAAAATCACACTCACCCAAGATGTTATAAATGCAAACATTTCCACTTGGTTTTGCATTTGATTGGGTAATATTTGAAAATTTTTGAATGCAAAAATTGTCAAAAATAGCATTTTTTGACATTCAAGGGCACATAACTCAGCACTTTCAGCAGCAATTCCGTCCAAAATTAATCCACAACAAGGGCTTATAACCATACACATTTTGACAAAGTTTGGTGAAGATCGGATAATATTTGTGGGTTCTAGAGTGTAAACCTGATATTATGAACGGGCAGACAGACAGACGGACGGACAACAGACGAAACTGACCGCAATAGCTTATTTGTGGTACTATTTACTGAGGCCAGCTATAATTTAAGCAAATTAAACATATCTGCCTTTCTGTACGAAAGAAAGTCAGAAAAAATGTATTTTGTTATTTATCCCACAATTTGTCATGGGTTTTCGTGCATTCAAGGGCCCGTAACTCATTTACCCGACTAGCTATCAAAAATTCCTCATAATTTTGCAATGACGATTTATCAACAAGTTCTCACCTAAAATATTATTCCATTATGACGCTTTATAAAAATGTGTTGATGTTTTGCCCAAAGTTGGGAGATGAAAATATACAAAAAATTGAAAAATTACATGAAATTCCAAATATCTTAATATTTATAATAAGCAAGCCAATGGATTTAATGTCATCTTAACATGGGCTCATATACAAAACATAATGTTTTAAAAAAAATTCGCCAATTATTTACATTTAGATAGAAAATTGATTTATAAGAACCTTGGGTAGCGCCTGAAAAGAATTACCCCACCCACTTTCAATATACAATATACACCAAACCAAAGGTCCGTTCGATTCATACTTTTCGGCAAAACACGTCCCCTTTATGTATCTATTTGTGGTAAAAATTTCATTGGAAAATTTAGGTCCCAGGAAAATGGCCTTATGGAAACCCCTCCTTTGTACCTCACCAAACTTTTTTTACTATAACGATATAACGGAATAGTTGATCGTCTTCACAAACGAGTAGTTGGTAGATAATATACTAGATTTCCATTTTGTAATAAAATTTCTAACATTCACTTTAGCGTGTTTCTGCAATTTGCATGGAAAGGTGGGTTTTACATAAAATTATGTGAAGTTACGACTTTGTTGTCGAATAATTTTGTGGTTTGAGGAATTTTTGGGCTAATATTTGACATGTAGGTACTCAAATATATGATCAGCCTAATACACTACAAATTATAGCTGAGAAGCGCTTTAACACGAAACAAAATGGAAAAAGCATGAAGGTAGGTTCACACTAACGAATTTTCCTTACGAATCCTTACGAATTGGACATTCGTAGGCCATCCGTGAACATTCGTAAACAATACGCTGGCATCCGTAAATAACTCGTAAGAATAAGATGCTTTATTTCTCAATGTCAGCTGCTTGATGATGATATGGAGATTATATCTTATTATTTACAACCAAAAATATAATAGACATAGTAAATAAATCGTGCATATTCATAGATTTCGTTTTGAGTGGCCCATTCGGAAAGTTCTACCGTATATAACCGCAAGTATTCGTAAACAACTCTTATGCATTCGTAAACTACTCGCAATGAATCGGTGATATTCTTAGTGATTCGTGCTCATACGGGGACATTTTTTGACACGTTGAAAATTTTCTCATGAATGTCCACGGATTAAATGTTCCGTTATTCAATCGTAAATGACTCTTAGTTAATCGCAAATCACCCGTAAGTGATTCACGAATATAATACGGCAAGTTTACGAATATAAACGAGCCGGGATGTTTAAAAAAGGGCAATTATATTATGAGATTCCGAGAATGATACTAAAACAGATCAGGCTCCCCAAAGGGCCTGATGAGGGTTATGTTTGATGGAGAAGCTGCGAGAGGACAGTGTGGGTCCTGGTCAGACCTTGTGAATATGCAGAGGTATAAGATGATAAATACATATATTTATCTCACATCATATAAGTACACTTTTTCGAAATCATTGCTCATATACTATACTTCGATTCAAAATTGATGACAAATATAATCTATGATAGAGGAAATACTATTTTAATGTTTCGCTAAACGTCAAACGATTTCCAATTGGATTTGCAATAAAATGAGGACTAAGAGCCCCTTTTTTCAATGTGTTTATATGCACTGGGCTCATTTTTTATCCCATCACAAATAATGACGATAAGTCCTTCAAACGTTGTTCGATGTTCAAGAAAAATTGATTTATTATCCACGAATATAAGATTGAAAAAGTAAAAAAAGTAAACGTGCACCGGAGAACAACTTTGAATAAAGCATTCATAAATATATGTCTGGGGTCATAAATGACTCAATACGGTAGTATGAGGGTTATTCCGGTAGAAGCAATTAAGTTTTCTTTCCCAAACGGCAAGATTTTTTGTTGTTTCGATTTGAAAGGAGTTACAGACAAAACAATTATTGATGTAAGAAGTGTAAACTTTGTATGGTATTGAATAGAAAATTCTGAGTGAACAGAAGGAATTGCATTGCTGATTATCAGCAATTTATTCTTTTCTCTCAATATTTTCCAAAACCATGGGACGTCAAAACTAGGTCTTGTTTGGGAAAGGGTTAATGGTTTTGAAGAAATTGTTGGTAAAACACAAGGTTATTTCGTTCGCAAGTCATATCGTCTTGTCGAATGTCAGATTTTCAAAAACGAGGCTGTCTTTCTTGCAACAACAACAACAAAATAATAACAAAGGACTCGTAAACATTCGTAACTAAGTCGGCAATACTCCTATTGATTCGTAAATAATCCGTAAACAGTCCGTAAACTAGTCGTAGAAATACGTAAACCGTCCGTTAAATTCGCTCAAATCGTAACAATACGTGAACTTATCGGCAATGTGATTACGAATGTCCAATTCGTAAGGAATCGTAAGAAAATTCGTCAATGTGAACCCACCTTGATCTACACACTACTCCCGCCATTTATCGATGATACTGCCCGAGGATTACAACGGCCCGAGTGATAGCACGTCATAGGGTGTGTGATGGCAATTTGTCTAGTCGTATTTTTTTCTTCGCTTTTAAATGACTACGGATATGTCATTGTATTTTAACAGTCATCTTTGACTTCAAGACAGCGAGTGTCAACTGTATTTCCTTTTAATTTTAAGGTATTCCATCCATCATAAGATACCAAACACTTCGTGTAACTTCGGTGCCATCCGTGGCAATGGAAATAGGTAAGGTTATCCGGATTTAAAAATCCGGATAACCTAGTCTATTTCCGTTGTCACGAAAAACGGCGTAGTTGAAGTCGAAATTGCACAAAGTGATTAGTATCTAACTATGGGTGGAATAAGTCAATTTAGGAAAGAATTAAATCCAACAGTCAGTTATATTGTATATAGTGTAAAATTGTAAATAGTATGTTTTGTGTCATGGAAAAATGGCTTATTAACCCTTTCGGAAACAACAAAACTTAAGGCCGATCCATTTTGAAAGGTGTTGCAGACAACAAAAAATATATAACGAAAAGCGGGTTATTCGAACATCATATCATGGAAAGCATTCAGAGAAAATGAGAAAATGCTGGTCATCAGCATTCTTCTTTTCTCGTAATTCTCTCTAAAGGCTTGCCGTTTCTATTGTAGAAGTCAAACCAGCCTTGTTTAAGAAGGAAAAAAAAACTTCCAGGATGCTTTCTTAACTAGGCCTATTATCATTCCATTTGTCCCTCTCCCATCTCTTTATATCTCTTTTGTAATTTTATTACAAATGTGTATTTTAATCACTTTTATTAACCATTGAGTATGTTGTATCATAGCAGAGAAAATATTGAGGGAAAGGAGAAAATGCTAATTATCAGCATTTTCGTCTTTTTCATTAATGTTTTCACAATCCATTTTTGCAGAGGGCGTATTTATATCATGAATGTGCATAATTTGTCAGGTTAGTGGGACACAAACAATTCTGCTGTTTCGTTATTTTATATGCAATTTCGTTGAAGTTTCTATCCATTAATTGGCCTATACAGTAAAATAGTAAATGATTGAAAGAAGAAGGAAAAAAACTATTCGATTATAAATTCTTGATTTTTTATCATTATTCTTGCAACGTGTTATATGTCTCCGCTTTTCTTCCAAAATGACGTCACTACGGTTGTGACATGCTGCAGTTACGACATTTTTGATGAAAAGTTATGATATGTAGGGGAAGAAAATGCATGTAACTACTTTTCCGATTTTTTTGCATAGTATTAAAATTTTGTCAGAATGTGTACAGTTAAGCACAAAAGACAATGAAAGGAAACTCGAAAATGCTGGTTACCAGCATTTTCTTCTTTCGTCTCATGTTAAAGACGTCGAAACTATGTATTGTCTTGGAAAAGAGTAACAAGAAATACAATCCTAGTCTAGATATGTGACACTTGTTAAAATGAAATGATTTTCACATTACTCTGCGAGTAAATTAATCCTTTCCCGAAACGACTCAATTCTAAATTGATTTACATTGAATGGGGTACGCAGACGCATGATTTAACCCTTTCCCAAATGACAGAACTTTAGGGTGATCCACTTCAAAAACTGACATAAATGTCAATATAATTGCTATTAAAGATAAGATTTGTGTAAAATATGGCACATAAAGTATTGAGACAAAAGGAGAAACTGCTGGTTATCAGCAGTTTCTTCTTTTGTATCAATGTTTTCCCGTGTCTTTTTAATTAGACCCGTCAAAACCAGGTATTGTTTGGGAAAGGGTTAATCCTACAGTCAGAATAAAACATTTCTTTGATATGATGCGAATACTGAAGAGATGGAGGAATTGCTAATAATGGGTATTTCCTTCCTTTCTTCGATATTTTTAATGATTTTAACAATCGCGTCATTGTTTGGGAATGTGTTAAATACATTTAATTAATGAAATATTGTATGATTATTGTGTTTTAGTTATATTTATATTTTGTGAATAATATGAGGTTATTTAACATGTCTTTGTACAATACTGAATTCTATTGGATGAATACATTGCAGAACGAGGCTATATTTGGAAGAGCCGATAGGCGAGTCTAAATATAGACTGGTTCTGCAATGTATGAATCCAATAGAAATTCAGTATTGTACAAAGACATGTTAAATGACCTCTTTATTTCACACCAAACTCTGCGGTAGTTTTTATCCTTTTCCAAACGTAAAAATGAGATGATAGAATGACAGTGAATTTTGTGCTAAGAATAGATTCGTTTTACCATAATGAATTGATTAATTGTGGGTGTTGTTATAAAATCTCGTAGGGGATTACGGATTGAATCAAGCCGTAGTTACGAGATTTTATCCCAACACCTACAAAATACTATTGTTTGTCCGAAATTTTGTCACTGTTAACTCGATAAAATCGTTCCCCATTTTAAAGCTGCTGCAGACAATATAGGAATAGATTCTGGTTAAACCAGAAGTTATGTCAAAGATAGTAAATATATGGAGACAAAATGAGAAAATGATGTTCAAATTCATTTTCTCCTTTTGCCTTAATGTTTTGCCAAGAGTTTATTTTTTAATCACAGAATATTCAATGATTTTATGCTAAAATTAGACTTGGTTTACGGCTTTGTTTTGATATACCGTCGGTGTTGTTGTAACATCTCGGTAATTACGGCTTTATTCAAGCCATAGTTACGAGATTCTACAACAACACACACGATACTATTGTTTGTCCGAAATTACGTCACGGATAACTGGATAAAATCTATCCCTATTAAATTTAGCTTTTGCCTAGGACAGTGTTTTTAAAATAGCATGTTGAAACAATCATCCAACTCCAATGCACATCGACTCTACTAAGGGAGATTGTTCTTCGATGCAAATATCGATATTTGGTATCGCAGCCTCGATTTGGAAAAAAAATCCATATTTGTACGGTTCAATTGAGTGCGATGCATATTTGGAGGGTTCAAATGAGTGCGATGCATATTTGGAGGGTTCAACCGGTGCATCGTACAAATATCGATTTGGCCGCTTTGGAGTATCGAGAATCCCGTGCGTTCACGCAATTATCTCGTGCGTACAATACGGCTCTAGGTATTGTATACTCACGTGGTACGAATGGGACGATTTCATTGGTTTACTAATGTAGGGTGTGAAATAAAAAAGAATATAAACGGAAGACAGTTGTTTTAGCGCTTCAACACAATATTTGTATCCGAGAAAATCCTTTTGAAAATGAATAAGGTATCGATGCTTTTCAACATAAGCCTCGTAACTGCAGCTTGACTTAAGCTGCAGTTACGAGGTTTTTGTTGAAAAGCGCGACGACATTCTACTTGAATTTCGCTGTTTAAAAATAATATGTCCGCTTCCAATCTATTTCACATTACATGTATGTCCGTTCCACAATATGTCCCATTTTCCGCGCCAATATATTCCACATCCGGGTAATCTCGCTTCAGCCTCCTTCTGGCGTTCGCGAACCACGTGGACACCTGGGTCAAGGTCATTCTAGCCAAGATGGCGAGCATGATCTTCTCCGGCTTGGATGGGTAGGGATTCTTCTTGTGTTGGAGAAGCCAGAGTTTGAGTGGACTTGTATTGTCTCGAACCTGCATCCGCCGCATGTAGTCATTGTCAGCGTGGTAGTGTAATGGTAATCTGTATTATTAGTAGAAATGTTCATGCCCATAGAAAATCAGAAAATTGAAATAAGATGAAGAAAATGTCGCTTTTTCGAATCTCGAGATTGAAAATTAAGAACTTTGCAAATTTCGACATTTCAAAATGAAAACAATAAAAAAAAACAACATGTTTTCAAGCAAAGAATTCCATTCTACTGAGAAATTATTAGGTGGGCGATCGTGATGAAAAAATGATGGTCACAAGGCGGAAATATCTTGAAATTGAATATGCCTAGATTTCAAAAACATAAATTTTGCAATGTATTCTCAAGTGCACTTGTGTAAAAATGAGAAGGAAATGAAAAAAAAAAAAAAAAAAAAAAAAACAAAAAAAAACAATTAAAGTAGTATTTTTCATATAAATTTCTTAATCGTCATAAGCTTGTTTCATTAGGATTAAAGCATTGAACAACTTTCGGGTTTAATGCTGCAACTGCGAGCTGCCTCTTACATTCATAACTCAACTCTCGTGTACCCTTTTGAGTAAAAAAGGAGCAGCGTGGGTTGACAGAAGAATTCTCATGACGCCGGTGGAATTTGATCTAAGGACCATTCGGTCCGAAGACTACGTCCTACTATTAAACCATTTCGCCACATCAGTGCAAACATCAGATTCCTTGAGACACGTGTTACGATTCAGATATCAGAAAACAAAAACATACAGTCGACAGTCGTTGTGTCGAAGTCGTAGGAGCCGTCAAAATACCTCGACATATCCGGAGTTCAACCAATCCGATTTTGATTATTTTCAATGAAAACGATATTTAACCATTTTGATGGACATCATATGTGTCCATGATTGAAATATAGTAGGAAAAGGAAAGAAATTGCTCTAAACGAGCAATTTCTATCCTTTTCCTACTAAATTTCTATTGCTGTATTTGTTTCGGAACTCATTTTGATATCCATATATGTTGAGGATGGGACATGACTTTCACTTCGACTTAAGCGGAATTTCAATGTCGAGATAACGAGTGTCGACTGTAGTTACATGCTTACGTATCTGAGTAAAATGGGACATCACTGTGTGGTGAGGTTTGGTACTTCGAACACATGGTGTTGTTTAAGGCATACTGATGCTGAAATACATGAGAGCAAGGACACAACATTACCAGACAGCAAAACCTTGGACTGTTCCAATTTGAAAAGTGTTGCAGATTACAATTTCAAGCCAATGAATTTTGATAGTTCTTGACATTTTTGGTCAGAAAACATTATTGATAATGAAGAAATTGCTTGTAACAAGCTATGTCTTTATTATCCACAACGTTTCCACATTTTTTTTTTTTTTTTTTTTTTTTGAAGAACGCTAGTAAGCGTCACTGTCATGGCATGGATCAGTCGGCGCCAAAGTTCAACTGAACATGGTAGGCTATAGTATTATACTGTTATCTTTGATAATATATCGATATTGATCAGAATGCTATGTACAGACGACGGATCAGATGTTGATAACTATAGGAATTTAGTACAGTATAGATAGGAAATGATTGAGGCGAGAGAAAACGTTGGTCATCAGCGTTTTCTTCGTTCGCTTTGATGATTTCGTAAGCTATTTTTGCTATTTTATTTAATGACTGTAAAAGAAGTGCTTGTTTAAGAAAGAAACGTGTGATCTGAGACCTTCATAAGTGATCCTTGTGGCATTTGGAAACAGAATGACAACATGTACTGACGCACTAGAAATCGTGCTGCTTTCTTACAATACTGGAACAGTTATACACAAGATGTAAGATATCAGCACGAATCTTGGTCCGACACCGTGGATAATTCCTTGTCGTTTTTACAACTATTTCCTCCACTATAAACATATTGCCAAATTAAGAGGCGGTATTCACCAACCAGTCTAATTTCTGGTATACCTTTAGAATTTCACAGCAATCCATCCGATTGGCCGAGACGTATGACTCGTCCAATCAGATGAATTGTAATGTAATTTGGATTTAGACAATCAATTCAGAAATGTTGATGAATACGGCCCCGAATGATGCTATGTTAGAATAGATGAGTTGCGCTATTTCTATGATGTTGTTACAAATTTATGAATAGGTATCATTAAAAAATACATACCAGTGTATAGTTCACGGCAATATCGTACAAATCCTTGGATCCAGTTCTACCACACGGGTACAATAAATGAGGAATGTCCGTACCACTCGGCTGAATATTCATTGTTCTGGTCGTTCTGTGTTGAAGACAGTTAATGTAGATAGACTAGATATGACAACATATACAGTCGACACTCGTTATCTCGACATCGGATGAGTCGAAATTCCGCCTAAGTCGAGGTGATAGTCATGTCCCATCTTCACCATATGGATATCAAAATGAATTCCGAAACAAATACAGTCATTGAAATTTAGTAGGAAAAGGATAGAAATTGCTCGTTTTGAGCAATTTCTTTCCTTTTCCTACTATATTTTAATCATGGACACATATGATGGCCATCAAAAATGGTTAAATATCGTTTTCATCGAAAATAATCAAAATCGGATTAGTCGAACTCCGGATATGTCGAAGTGTTTTGACGACCCCTCTGACTTCGACACAACGAGTATCGACTGTACCAGGAAAAAATCTTATACCTACTGTGAAAATATTAACCCTTTCCCAAACACTAAATTTTAGGGTGATCCACTTAAAAAACTGCCACAAATGATAAAATGGATGATATCAAAGACAGGATTTGTGTAAAATATCATGGCACAGAAAATATTGAGACAAAAGGAGAAACTGCTGGTTATCAGCCGTATCTTCTTTTGTTTCAATGTTTTCCAAAGCCTTTTCTATTAGGGACGTCAAAACCAGGTCTTGTTTGGGAAAGGGCTAAAAGTGAAATCGCATCGATTCTGGTTCCAAAACAATATACGAGAGCTTTCCTTTTGAATTAGTAAAATAAGGGGAAATTAACCTTATTGAGCAGTTTCCCCCTTATCTCTTTCCTAAATCCTTTCTCAAACAAGACCTTATCTTGACATTCGAGGAAAATATGCTTGGGAAAACATTGATGCAAAACAAGAAAATGTAGATAATCAGCATTTTCTCCTTTTGTTTCAATATTTTTACCTATATTGTACATCGTAACCCCAATTTTATCAATATCCATTCTATCCCAAATCTAGAATTTATGATTTTGATATTTCCATAATCACTGGTGGTGAACTCGGCCAAAGCGAGGCACGTTTTTTCGCGATCAATGTATTCCGTCGGTGTTGTTATAAAATCTCGTAACTCGTAACTTCGATAAAGCCGTAGTTACGATATTTTATAACAACACCGACATTTTGTCAATACAAAACTGTAAACCCAGTCTGTTTTTAGAACAAGTTCATTGTAATTAGAAAAAAAATCTATAAACTCACATTTAAACGCAAAATATCTATACCTTGTTGTAGTGAAAATTGTTTTAGTTCACCAACAATGATAATACTGTTAAAACAGATACTTACGCATTGTCCGTTCATCACCAACTCACAGCTACCCCAGTCACAGCTTTACATTTATACATTAAACCTTTACCGAACAGTAAAATTTCAGATTGTTCCAATTTAAACGGAGTTGCAGACAACAAAATAGATGAAATCGAACGTAGGAAATGTGATAGTAATAGCATGGAAAATACTGAGGCAAAAGGAGAAAATGCTGATCATCAGCATTTTCTTCTTTTGTCTCAATGTTTTCCCAAGCATTTACTATTAGAGATGTCAAATCATGTCTTGTTCGGGAAAGGGTTAAACCAGCTTTTGCGATAATGCATGGCCGATTATTGGTAACTGATCACTTATTATCCAAATGGAATTCAAATTTTCTTCACCATTGCTTCGGCAGTCAAAAGGGGGACTTAATAATGTTTAATTCTTCTGTTTCAACGTTCAAGAGACACTTTCAATGATACAATCAATAGGGAAAAATATTTTGCTATTTGCTGAAATTTAGTTTGGTGTCTTTCCTTTCAAGACCTGTATATCCGAAAGTGATTATATATCAGGCCCACTGGAAGCAATGTCATATGGGGGGGGGCTAAAGCCCTTGTCCTGAATATTGAGGGGGGGGGGTAATTTGAATTTTCCCAAAATTTTCAGTGTAAAATTAAGAAAATTCGGCAATTTTGGCCAACTTTGGGGTGGGGGTGGGTTAGCGCCCTAGACCCCTGTTCCTACGGGCCTGAATATGACCATGTGGCTGGAAGTGACTGTGTACTCGTCAACTTCTAGTCTATTCGGACAAAACTATAAATAGGCCTATATCGTTTCGTCAATATTTGATGTTACAATTTCTTATTCCACCTGATGAACATTTCATGTATACAGTTCGAAATACGTTGTCGACTACATTCTCTGAATTCAAACAAGTTTAAGCACCTGGTAAGAAGCCTAATTTATAAACAAAGACATATTTATAAACAGTTGAATCTTCCGTTTATAGGATTTACTGCGGATTTACATTTCATCATGCACCGACCTTTTTATGATAATTTAATTGGTGTCATATTGTTAAATGGACATTATTTGAAAAGCGAAACACTCGTGAATGGTATCCCCTGCTAGGTTACAACTTGGGTTGATCAAATCTGGTCCCGTATACATTCGTTGGACCTGTGAAGTATCTCAATACTAAACATATCCGCAATAAAGAATTTAACGTAAGCACGGCTGCTTATCTACTAAATCACAACATTTTGTTGTGTATGAAAAAAAGTTTAGAGGATATCCGGTTGACAGTTAGAGGAGCCGACAAATCGGCGGGTGAAAGGTGAGTCTCGTCTTTTAATCGAAATGTTCTTGTTTCTAGCTCGAAAATTAAAAATCGGAGAATGTCATACAACCCTTTATTCATTTTCACATATTTGTGAGCCCCATCCAAACCCCGATTCCCAAAGATTGAAAGGGAATTCATTTTCTCCCGTTGCAAGGGTAGCCCCAATATTGACATTTCGTCAATCCTGATGAGCGTTTGTCCACTTTCTGAGGATGAATGGCCCAAAACCTGTGTGTATTATAAAATAGTTGTATGTTAATTACATCGTGCAAACTAAATTTAATAACTTACTGTCGATCTTTGAAGAAAATCAGTTCTTCCGGTCAGTTTGTGCGTTAGAGGATAGGTTGTGAGTAAGAGGATAGGTTGTGATTTAGAAGACAGAATGCATATTCATCGCATTTAATACCATTTGTCATTGTTTATATGCGAATTAAGCCAAACCGAAATACTCTATGTGATATGTCTATTTTCAAAGGGTGAGTGAAATGGCATAACGTATTTTTACGCCCATTAAATCGATACATCAGTTTAACATTTAAATATTTAAACAATTTAACATTGACTGCTTGTCTGCCCATCTGCATGTGATAATTTAAAATGAAAATTTGAGTTAAGAGGGCGTTTGTGCGTTCTCTTTTTAAAATTTCATACACCTGATATTCTTGTCTGCTACATCTTTTGCTTCGGAAAAGTCAAATATTTAGCCAATTTGGTAATGGGTGTTTTCAAAAGTGTTTTCAAAATGACACAATTTTGGACTGCTTTATTTATAAAGAGTTACAGATGTGAGAAGTATATGTTTGAGGGCGTAAATATTAATGGAAGGGCTGATAATCAACAATTTCTTCTTTCTCTCGATGTTTTCCGAAACTATTTTACAAGGGAGTTATAAAATAAATATCTTGTATGGGATAGGATTTTTGAAGAAATCTTTATGAAGGAAATCGACTTTCTCTTGTTCCGTTGCTTTTACATGATGTGTAAATGGGATTCTTTAACCCTTTCTCATACAAGGCATGGTATAACGTACTTATTAGAAAGGGATTTTAAAGTATTGACACAAAAGAAGAGATTACTGTTAATCAGTAACTTGTAGGCCTATATGATTGATGACTTAATATTAAACATATTGAATCAATAAACAAGAAGATCTATGGATTAACAAGATTTACAGACCTGTATCGTTGACACGTCTTTATTGTCTCCGGTTTTCCACTTCTTACGCATTATATCTTAAAGAGGCTAGATTCTACTTAAGAGCATACAAAAATGGTTGGAATATTGCACAGTATTTACTTTTAATAGTTTAAAAGTTCACATGAAGACGCACAGAGTACAGACAGACAGAAAGAAACACAAAGGATAGTGAATGTATCAAATATTGTTATAAATCTATTATGCATAAGAACCTTACATTCATTTAGATGAGATAATGTAATATGATACATATAACTGGTGTGTAAAAAGGGTTTTTCTATATCATATCACAATGAACTTGTACTCTGTCAATTAAAAATGACACAGTGATTCTTAAGCGAAATAAGGGTTTAATCTTTGAACAAGACTAGTCTAGTAATGAGAGTATTTCGGTTTGGCTTAATTCGCATATAAACAATGACAAATGGTATTGAATGCGATGAATGCATTCTGTCTTCTAAATCACAACCTATCCTCTTACTCACAACCTATCCTCTAACGCACAAACTGACCGGAAGAACTGATTTTCTTCAAAGATCGACAGTAAGTTATTAAAATATTGTTTGCAGGATGTAATTTACATACAACTATTTTATAATACAAACATGTTTTGGGCCATTCATCCTCAGAAAGTGAACAAACGCTCATCAGGATTGACGAAATGTCAATATTGGGGCTACCCTTGCAACGGGAGAAAATGAATTCCCTTTCAATCTCTGGGAATCGGGGTTTGGATGGGGCTCACAAATATGTGAAAATGAATAAAGGGTTGTATGACATTCTCCGATTTTTAATTTTCGAGCTAGAAACAAGAACATTTCGATTAAAAGACGAGACTCACCTTACACCCGCCGATTTGTCGGCTCCTCTAACTGCCAACCGGATATCCTCTAAACTTTTTTTCATACACAACAAAATGTTGTGATTTAGTAGATAAGCGGCCGTGGTTAGACCTGGGTAATCAGTTATGGAACGAAATCTGTATGGCGCGAATCGACGATTTTAAACGATTCTAAGACGATTTTAAAGGGAAGCAATTTTCATTGCTCTCAAATTTTGACTTTCGTTGAGTTTTTTGCCGACTCTTCATACAATTTAGAAACGTTTTTCTCAAAAATTGTTTAAAATATTCCCCGGAAATCTGAGCGCGCTCAATTATTTCCGTTGTTACGTAAACAGGCGATATTGCATCTAACGGTACTATATAAATTGCTCAGACTTACGGACGCCACGGAATAGGTCAAACTAAAACAATTACTGTCAACAATTCAACGACAATTTGAGAAAGTTGGTGGAGGCAGGCAATCCGTCTACGATCTCTTCAAATGTTCGTTACCATACTATTGATGAAGGTTTCAATTTCTTCGAAAGAATTGAGAATCATATTCATTAACATGTAATCAACCAATATAATAGCATTTGCAAAGCATTGGAATATCGGGTAACAAGATAACAGAACTGACAATAGGACAATGCTAATTATGACGAATTACATGCGTTTAATTAAACATTAATTTTGTGTTTTATTTGAAACATTGATTTTGTATTTTCTAAAATCATGATTTTGCTAAAACAAGGTGAGTTATGGATTGCATGAACGTCCAAGCATGAATTCAGTAAAAACCATAACAAGTAATACATTTGTGTTTAGATATTGGAAAGAGGCCATTTGACATTCTATACCAACATGGATCCTAATCACCCTATGCCTATGCGTACTCTTTTCAGAATATCAGATTTTATCCAGTTAACCGTGACGTTATTTCGGACAAACAAAAGTATTTCGTCGGTGTTATTATGAAATCTCGCAACTACGGCTTGATTCAAGCCGTAGTTACGAGATTTTATAACAACACCTACAGTTTATAAAAACATAACGGCAAACCTAGTCTATTTTTAGCACAAAATTTATTGTCATTCATATCATGTATGTCACTTCTTCATCACTTGAAGCAACTGTGAATTAGCAAAATGGGCCCTTACCTGCCAAACCAAACCTTGCTACAACTTGATAAAAACCCAAGATTTCCTAAAATACTACATTGCACGCCTTTCTAAAAGTCTGCCTAATTGGCAAGATGTCAGCATCGATTCATTGCAGGCAGTGGACCAAAAGCTAAAAGCGCGGATCAGACAGAGGGTAGTTCGGAACCTTACCGTGATTTTGATCGAGTGGCTGTCATATTGAGACTTAATGGATTCACATTAGAGATGGCATTAGTTTGATTATATTGAATTTACACATGTGGTTCGAAAATATCTTATAATGATGAAAAACGTGAAAAAAATCTGTCATTCGGCATTGTCTGAGATATGTCGATCTTAACCCATTCCCAAACGACAAAATTTTAGGGTGATCCACTTCAAAAACTGCAACAAAAAAAACATAATGGATGCTATTAAAGAAAGGATTTGTGTTAATATGGCACAGAACATATTGAGACAAAAGAAGAAACTGCTGGTTATCAGCAGTTTCTTCTTTTGTTTCAATGTTTTCCCAAGCCTTTTCTATCAGGGACGTCAAAACCAGGTCTTGTTTGAGAAACGGTTAAGGTATTCCATCAATCATTGGATAGTAGATACCAATCACTTTGTGCAACTTTGGGAGTCATCTATGGGAGTGGTGAGAGTTGCCAAGGAATGTGTACGGAAATTGATGAGGGTACTTGTATAACATTGTAGACCTGTATCTAATGATAGGTGGAATTCCTTAATAAGGTCGAATACCCTAAATGGGGAATGCTCCAGTTTTTCGGAACACTCGGTCATTACTGTAGTAAATTTAATGTTTCGTACCAATATGTTTCGCTACCATATTTTCAATAATATAACACATCATTACAATTTACCATTTTCGACGGTAAAAGTGTACGCACTTACCACTGTTTTGCGTCATTTTATTCATGTGTAGCTGATAAAAATTGCTGTAATTCACTAATAAGTGCCCTGACCTATACATTTTCTTTTTGAATTATTACCAGGACATGTTCCTTAATACAATGAGGGAGTTTTATCAAAATCTATTATGTAGAACTTGAAATATTTCCAAAAATATGCAAATTTTGACATAAAACACTCCAGCTGCGTTGATCTAACCGAACACGTGAGTATGCTGTTTTATACATTTACGCGTATATAATATCACATATTTTGGGTTTTCTGTTCTTATTAAATGTAAGACGTTACTTTAAATCCGTTTTCGGGACTAAACGATGAATATACAACATTTTATTAGCATTTTATTGACCTTGGATAGGTGCAAGAAATTGTGCATTTTTTCGATGTAGGGGTATGTGATACAAATGCCAATAGAATTCAAACAAGATCGCTGACCATCCATTTTTATTTTATTTTTCAATTGGTAATAACATGTAATTTCAACATACAAAATATAAATAAATTCTATTATTGGGGAAAAAATAGGAAACTGGAGCATTCGCCCTTAAGGACAGATCCTCCAGTTGTTACTGCGCAACTTACTGCGCATATCCTAAATAACGAAATAAAGCTGTTTCAGTAATTGGCCTTTTTCAGCAAATGTATTGCTAACATTTAGTTAATGTTTGGTTGATAAATGACGAGACCCTTTTCGGTTATTTCAATTTTCTCTGTTTGGTCAATTAAAGTGTAATAGTACTCGGATGGTACATTTCGCTTTCTGTTACGCGTTCAAAATGTGGCGTTAGCGATAGGAAACGGAGCAACAAAAGCAAAGTGGTGTCTTTATGAGCTAGTCCGCTTCAGATGGACACAAAAGATGACACGTTTTATTATCTAAAGCTGGTAATAAGGAAGAAAATGGATAAAAGTAGTGAAACAATTTCAGACATAGCTGTAAAAAGTAACCCAAATTTTACTTATAACTAAGAAAAACGCTTGGTTTGATATAGTTTTCCCTTTTTGCTTTTGTAGGTATGACCAAGCACTATGTCTATACCAAAAAAGAAAAAATTCTTACCGCTGGAATATTCTTTATTATCAGAAACGTTGCGAAAAAGAGCAATTTCAGCTACTTTTGAAAGAATGTTTAACTAAAAATTTCAAAATCATCACTAAATTTTCCCAAATTGATACTCATTTAGACAGAATAAAACATATTGAACACAATAAAGACTTATTTATGTAATCCTAGTCATTTCGAACACCTTTTTGTGGGTATTTAAGTGACACCTCATTTTTGCAATTTTAGACAAGAGTAGTCTCCCTTGAAATTCAATAACTTTTTAATTCGCTTGGTGACCTATAGTTTTTAAGTCATTTTCTTACTTCTCATATATTTAAATATCAGTACAGAAAAAACAAAAAAAAATCTTACCGTGGGAAATAAATGGAGGATCTGTCTTTAATAAGATTAGCATGACGTCTGAATTATTTGGGCGCGATCGAAATCATTCGACGGTGGAACACTTCACCGGCGAATGTTTATGACCGCGTCCGAATAGGTTCGGATACGTAACGACGCCGCTCGAAAAAAATTCCGATGTTTAATTGAATCTCAAAATTGCGACATTACGGATATTCTACCTTGATACGGATAGAATGGGGTTTAATTCGTCGCCATAATCGTACTGAATGCGTAAATGAAATATTCAAGCGGTGACCAATTACAACATTCTACAAACTGTTTTGATTAGGAATTAAGATTATCTTTTATCTTAAACAGTCTGTTAAAAGTTTGAGTGTTATCGGGACCTATTTCTCGGCGGTTCTTCAGATTTTGAAACATTTTATATAAAGCATAACTATTATTTAGGTTGATTCTGTGGAAGATGTAACAACAGCCCCCATTCGGTCAAATCATCTACATGTACATGTATAATATTACATAAAATTAGATACGTTGCCAATTTAGGCATTAAACTTTCCGTTTTCTTCCCTGACCCTTTTGTCGTGCAAATTATGATAAGATTTACTGAAAATTATGGTAATTAGTGATTCATTCAAATAAGGAAAACCAATCTGATTAGTATTCAAGGGCAAAAACTCTTCAGATCTGTGAAAAGTATACACAATTGGAATTGTTTCCCTTGAGCAAGTATCTGAATTTTTGTGGTCGTGTTTCGGGGCTATGATTTTAATATATTTAATAAGGTCTTTTTCACAAATTCAAATACAATGACAATAGAATGATTATGAAACAATACATCGGTGAATTGTATCAGAACGAAAGAACGAAAACGCTTATATAGTTCCTATACCGTAGTGTTATGACTTAGGGAGGTAAGTTTGGACTCGGGTGGTACTTTTTATCCGCCCAATGAATTTTGCACATATGTTGTAACGTAACATTTTCTGAACAAAATATTAAAAATCAGGGTAGGTTTCCTGACTCGTTTTCGTGTCAGTTATCTGTCCTTAACTAGTAATGATCATTTTCGCAAAATTACCCTCGTGTTTTAAAGTCATATAGCAAGTTATTCTGAATGGTTAATTTCAAATGTTATATCATTTAGAGACTTAACATATGCACAAATGTGATGAAATGATTGAAAGAAATATCTTAAAACTATTTTCTGGAAAAAAATATGGGAACAGTTGAAAAATCACATTTTTTTAGAAAATTTTGCAACTTTTTTTCAATTCGCCAAATAATTACCCAATGAATATTTTTTTTTATTTTTGGATATTTTAAAGATAATACCAAGTGTTATTTTACACAAAAATCAGCACACCTTTCCACGCAAATAAAAAAGATATTTGACTTTATCTTACTCCACCCACCCTGTTTTAGCCTAATTATGACAAAAATATCTATATCTTTAAACAAAAAAATCTAAAATTTTCTGGCATATTTTTACATTTAGAACAATAAAATACTTCATTTGACATTCACCATCATAAAATAGGGGAATGTTTCGCTTTAAAAAATTGATGAAAATTGTAGCATGGGTATTTGGTGCCGCAGAATAAACATAAAATGTGATAATCATACACATGACCGCTCTCCAAACTTACCTTAATTGATCCAAAAAAGTATGTATACAATGTATTGGTTTTTGAAAATGTGAAGAAGCTTTCAACATGAATTTGAAGAAAAATATTATTGGTAAACATGAGATGTGAAAAAAAAGTTGTTTAGTGTTGGAGTGGTAAACAAAAATGGATTGATATATTGATGTGGACAAGAAAGGACATATAGATTGACATTTTGCAAATATGCTTAGGCACACATTGCAGGGCTTTATCATGTGGAAACTCCGACAAAAAATAATTTAGCTAGTATCTTGGAAGGGGTCTTTGGGGAAGATGAGCCCAACAAGGACACAAACAGTCTGATACAGATCACTAATTCCAATGACATGTCGGAACCTTTAGAGAATAGTATGGATTCTAATCAAAGTTCACATTGGTACAGACTGATATAGAATTCTGGTGATTCTTTAAATGTCAGTTTAACCCTTTTCCAAAACAACAAAATTTTAGGCTTGTCCAAATTCAAAGATGTTGCAGACGACAACAACAAATTAATGAAATTTAAATTTTTGTTGCCTTTTTGGGCAGAAAACATCGTGAAAAATGAAGAAATTGCTTGTCACAAGCAATTTTTTCATTTACCACGATGTTTTCCAAAGCCATTATCTTGTGAGGAGTCAAAAAGAGTTTAATAAGATATATCGTATGATGACGTCCATAATTATTTCTACTAGATGCGGGTACGATTTGGATCTTCTGGAAGCAGAAGGTCATGTGACATTGGACGCTAAAATACGTGTAGAAGACAGAAGGCCAACGACAAATGAAACATTTCTTGAAAATAAAAGTGCTTAACCATTTGAATGGTTCTTAAGGAAGTGCATCCCTAATGATATTCACGCGACGTTGGAATTATTCGGGCGCGGTCGTAAACATTCGGCGGTGGAACTTTCCACCGCCGAATGTTTACGACCGCGCACGAATAGCTTCGGATACGTAAAGTCGCCGTTCGAAAAAATCCGATGTTCTATGAATCTCAAAATGGACACATTATAGGTATTCTACCTTAAAAAGGAATGAACTGCAATGGCGGTATCTGTATTGTGTCTCGTTTCTACCTGGGTACACATTTGTACTCGTTTAATCCCTTTCAGGCCCGTAGGAACAGGGGGGTTAAGGGGGCTAACCCCCCCCCCCCCCAATGTTGGCAAAAAATGCTAAATCCTCTTTATTTTACGCTGAAAATTCAGTGAAAATCCAATTAAGCACGCCCCCCCCCAATATTCAGACACTGGGGCTTTCGCCACCCCAATATCAAATTGCTTCCTACGGGCCTGCCTTTAACCCTTTTCCAAACAAGATCTCCTTTTAAAGTGTTTAATAGAAAAAGCTTGAGAAAACAAAAACAGAAGAAGAAATTGTTGGCCTTAGCATTTTCCTTTGAAATATTGTAGCCTTTACAAATCCTTTCTGTATCAATAATTCCTTTGTCGTCTGCAGCAGCTTTTAATTTGGACCATCATAAAATTTAGGAAAAAGTTCAATGATACGAAATTGCTGTAGAACAGCTATAAAATTACTGGTGGACAAGCGCCTTCTACTCATAAAATCGGTGCCGATTGCTGTTGTTGCTGTTGTTGTTATTGTTGTTTTTGAGAACAGCGCGGTCACGTGACATCTTCTTCTACTCATTTCTACTTAAATTCTAAAAAGACTGAAGAACTTCCAGACACTGTTCGATTTGACCGGAAGTGGAATCTGTGTGTCACTCACTGTTTTCAGAGACGCAAATCGAAAAAAATTCAACGATCTTCCATTTTAGAAAGACATCTTCTGGCTTAAATTGCACCCGTATTTAAGGTAAACTTCCCCTAATGATATCATCGCGACGTCGGAATTTTTCGAGCGACGTCATAAACATTTGGCAGTGAAAAGTGCCGTTTTTTTCTTACTGGTAAATTGTGTCCGAACAGATGGGATATCTTACGAATGCTAATGACGTCACACTAATTACTCTGAAATTGCGTGAATCTCATTAGTGAGGGGCAGACTACCTTAAGGGTAACCATTAGGTTTCGTTTCGGAATCGGTTGATAAAATGCATTGTGTCGCTGCGTATTGATATTGTACCAATATTAACCCTTTCCCAAATAGAACAGTCCTAGTTTTGACGTCCCTATTAGAAAAGGCTTGTGAAAAATTGAAACAAAAGAAGAAACTGCTGAAAACAGCAGTTTCTCCTTTTGTCTCAATATTTTCTGTGCCATATTTTACACAAATCTTATCTTTAATAACATTCATTGTGTCATTTGCTGTAGTTTTTGAAGAGGATCACCCTAAAATTTTGCCGTTTGGGAAAGGGTTAAGATTCACACGGCTTAGCAGTCTGTCATTATCATTATGGACAGATTAACTGACCAAATCAAACAAATTAACGAAGCGTTATGGAGCAGATAAGTGACCAAAGTCTATTAGTCCGACCTGTTATTTATTCTAGAATAATGCACAAGTACTCATATAAAATAAATTGAGTGTTTGGTCCTGAATACAAAATTTGGGGCTCGCCGCGCATAAAAGACCGTCTTTATAGAATACGAAAAATAGTAGACTATATTGTGCTGTTAAGAGTACCGGTGTTAAGAACAAGGCAACATTTCGGAACATTTTGACTGTTTCGTATTGATTCGTATTGACAATTAAATACACGTTTTCAACAAAATGACATGCATTTTATATCTGAGAAAATCTTGGAAATTGGTAGATATCTGTCTTTCTTTCAATGTTTCCCAAAGTTTTCGCTTTCATGATCGCCAAAACTTGGTTTAATGAGCGTAAAAGCGTATTTCTCATTTGATGAAGGCCAAAAACTTATTTAACCTAAACGGATGCGTTTTCTAAAAAAATCCAAATTATTGCAGCAAGGTTCATTTTTACGTTAATCATAAGAGAATATTCTGTTATATGGATCGTGAACGCAAACGACGTGAAGACAAGTTAAAGTATCGCGGAATCTCGTAAATTCTCGTTGACGACGGGTTTAGTGACTGGTCAATTTATCTTGGCTTTTCGCGTTTGACCCCTGTGACAGGGAAAATGGCCTTTACGTGCGATAAAGCTTATGATGATAGCGCGTAGCATAAGTTGTTAACCCTTTCCCAAACAAGACCTGGTTTTGACGTCCCAAATAGAAAAGGCTTGGGAAAACATTGAAACAAAGAGAAGAAACTGCTGATAACCAGCAGTTTCTCCTTTCGTCTCAATATTTTCAATGTCATATTTCACACAAATCATCAATGTCTAATAACTTCCATTTTGTCATTTGTGGCAGTTTTTGAAGTGGATCACCCTAAAATGTTGTCGTTTGGTAATGGGTTAAGTTCAATGTCATACAGAGCGACGGACTCCCTAAAGATTCAGTTACAGCTGAATAATACAGTTCATAAAGAATCTATCACAAAACGTAATGGATCTTGACCAGATTGCATCTATACACAGGTTGATCTGTATCCATACTGGTCTGAAATTATACTCTAAGGTACCCTTTTCCGTATTTTGGCTAATTTTGATAACATTTACATAATTTCCCAGTAAAAGTGCACTTGTTGGAGGTTGTTAGCCGAGTGTCGAAAGTTAGGGTTTTTGTGTGTGTAACAACTTCCTTAGTAAAACTGCACAGCTTTCTGTCAATATTTAGATATAATCGATACTTTGTTACCTTATTTGGAAATTTCTATTTTACATAATTAGCATGTACATGTATATAGTTTATATAATTTACCTTTTCCCAAACCACATGTAGGTTTTGAAGTATCTAACAGAAAATGCTACTTTGAAAAGTGTTAAGAGAAAAGAAGAACGTGCTTATAACAAACATTTTGTTCTTGCCTGGAAATGTTATCCTCGCTATCACACATATTTGGCGCGAATAACATTTATTTTGCTGTCTGCAATGTTCACCTTTCGAAATTGATTGATCTATTTGTGTTGTTCGGGAAAGGGACGATCAGTATGTATATATATATTTTTTTATGAAAATAGCAAATGTTTGGCCCGTTCCTTCATAAAACTTTCATCTCACATGCTTTAATCGTCTTTTGTGATCACTTGTAAAATTTTGTTTGTAATAGAAATGACCTTGTCCCTACTCTACTATGTACAAAATTAATAAACACATTTGGCAATTTCAATGTTCATAATTGTTCATTTTTATCCGAGAGAAAAGTAAGTACATTCATGAGTATTGATCCATAAAACGCACTTGAGTTACTTTAGACTGACATAGTTCTAGATCAGTCAGCGTATACATACTCGTACAGTCTGATCAAGGCCCGTGTTGTTCTGAAAGAGCTTCTACATACCTTTAAGCAGATGTCAAAGATCTCATTAGTTAACTCTTAAATGCTGTTACTGTACTGTTTCAATCTTCGTCTCAAATTTTTAGATAATGACAATAATTTGATTTAGGGGAAAAACAATAGAAACACAATCATATAAAACAAAACAAACAAACCACAATATAGCGGACGAGAATTGACCTGGCAGAGCATTCCATTCGATTAACATGGGCCGCTCTGTCAGGTCATTTATCGTGAGGTATACAATAATTCTTGTAATTGAAATAATGTGATCAATTTCGTGTTATACGGAAACATGTACATGTATACGTTTCTGTCGCCATGTTATCCGCTTTCCAACAATACTTGGTTTTCATGGCCATCTGAACAAAGACATTGTTGGTAATAAGTATAAAGTCATTTTAGGTCTCAGTGTTTTTATCTAAATAAACTTACAAGAATATCATTTATTTTCATAATACCATCCGAAATAGCATTAAACAAATACCATTCACTTTTTAAGCGCATCTGCAGTAGAAGCCTGGCGCTGATAAAGCTGAGTCGGAGACACCAAAAGAGGCTTTGACACTAAATGATACTAAACTAGCAATTCTTTTAGATTAGACGTGTGTATGGTTCCTTTTAACAAACAGTGAAATTTCGTTCAATACTAATGCCAAGACAAATTAATTAATCGTCTGTAGCTGCATGGGCAATATAGCGAAGTGTTTTTACTTCTAGTTTGTTCCATACGTTTACACAAAATATGATACCTTCGTTTTATAAATGTCTGTATGAAAAGATAATGTCTTCAATGTCTTAACACCAACTTCTGTATAGAACTGCTGCCTTATAAAAGAACAAATTTGTTTGAATGGACCCGGAAGTAAAATGTATATCTACGAGATATCACCTGCTAACTGGAACCCAGTTAAGAGGATCAAAGTACTGATAGTACTGAAGGTCGGAGATAATTGTACCATGTCGTGTCAATTAATAAGTGTGTGTACCGAGTTAGCTACACCGCGAAGTGCTAACACACTTTGACACAGATAGCAATATGTTTTAAATAGAATTTCCGTAATTCTACGACTGTTTTACGGAAATGTACGATTAAACGAACTGTTGCGCAGTAATATTATTATCATGATGAAAATATCGTCTGCTAGACCAGTTACAATAGTTCGAATCAGATGTTTGGTCAAAAAGAGGGTCTTAAAGCGATGAACGTATTAATCGGGAATCTTAAACGTTATAACACTTCTCCGCGTATGGCATTACAATTATTTGATGCTTTTGTCGCGCCTATACTTTACTACGGCTGCGAAGTATCAGGATTTACTAAAGCCGATATTCTAGAAAAGCTTCATTTGAAATTTTGTAAAACTATCTTAGGCGTAAGACGTTCAACCTGTAATGCAGCGGTGTACGGCGAGTTGGGTCGATACCCTTTATATATAAACCGGTACGTTCGTATTGTTAAATACTTTTTTAAACTCATTAAATCAGAAAATATTATTTTATCTCATATTACAATACAAGCTTTGGGTAATAATTTGTCCGAAGATCCCAGCTGGTTTTCTAAAGTGAAACAATTGCTTAATAATCACGGGTTTGGTCACGTATGGGAAAACCCTGATGCCGTAAATCCAAAAACATTTATTCCCCTTTTCAAACAACGTTTAATAGACGAATTTTTACAAAAATGGTATCACGATTTAGACCACGGTCGAACGCTAGACACTCTATACAAACATGTCAAAACAGATTTTTCTTTTGCAGGGTATCTAGATATGAATATAAGTAGAGAACTTAGAGTCAGTTTAACTAAATTTCGTACATCAGTGCATGGTTTAAGATTAGATGCGGGTAGGTTTACAGGACAAATCAACCGTAATGATCGCGTATGTCAGATATGTAATTCTGGTGATTTGGAAGACGAATTCCACTTTGCTTTTGTGTGCCCCCTATATTCCGAAATCAGACATAAATACATTAAACGGTATTATATAGTTAGGCCAAATATGATGAAACTTGTTCAACTAATTACTTCCGATTCTAGCCGTGAAATATTGAATTTGAGTAGATATTTGAATCTTGCTTTCAAAAAACGAAACGACACCTTGTCAATGCAGGCCAATGAATTGCAGTAACTATACAATCAGTTTCTCGATGACTTAGTGCGAGACTATTGTAAATACTCTTACAATAGTTTCTCAGTAAGCCGCCGTTTTACTGATTTACATTTTACTATTTATCATCAATTTAATGTATGATATATAAATACAACCTTTTTCCATAATATATTTCAAACAACAATAAAATCTATCGTGAATTTCGCCATAGCAGATAACCTCGCCTACAACATAGGGAGGCGTATTTGCTATGTCGAAATATCAGCATATATAATCAAATGTAACTTGTCCTCCATAACAAATTTTCAAACAGAACAACTAGATTTATAATGCGTGATCAATAATTTAATTATTATGTTTTTTGTAATTTGTATTTATGACTATAAACTTTGTACAGTTTTTGTCAATAAATTTTTGTTCAGTTCAGTTCAGTTCAGTTCAGTCAAAAAGAGAAGTTGACAGTTTTCGCACTTATGAGCAAGCTGCTGCATTGTTTGATAAAACAATTAGGACATAAAAATATTTACGATGATAATGTTATTAGAGCAATTTTGAACTGTTTTGAGCAATTTTGAGACTACTTCCTTCGTCGGACTCAGACAAGCGACTATACGGTGGCCCAAAAATGACCAATAAATGACAAATTTAAAAATAGAATATACGGAAATTCCAGCATGTGAAGCGTTCGATCGATATAGATCGTGAAATCCCTGAAGGGATTTCTAAAAATGTCAGCTAGATACAAACCATTTAAGGCCCGGTCACATACGATATCGCGGCCGTTCCGCGGCCGTATCACGGCTAAAATAAATCACCCGTGGAATGGACGCTGTTGGACGCGATGCGGCAGTGATACGGCCGTGCTATGGCAGTGGTATGGACGTGGTAGGACGCGGAATGAAATCGAAATTATTTTAGACGTGGTAAAATTTTTTGAACTGCACAAAAATTTTATCGCGGCCAAACCACGGCTGACAGACGCAATGAGGCAGTGGAACGGACGCGGAATGGCCGTGGAATGACCGCGGAATGGACGCGGTAGGCAGTGCTCCGGCAGTGCTATGGACGCGGTAAGACGCGGAAGTTAAAATGTATTGAATATCGCTAGAATCAGCTACTCTTGCACCTCTTTGCGGACAAAGTCTTAACTGGGAGCAGCAGTAACAGGAAAATGGGCCCCTCACTGCACTGACTTGGGATATTCTTTTAAGATCCTTACATCTTTTTTGCCAGCTTGCTTGACAACATATCTGTTTTAGCATGATAAGCTTTGATTCGATATCTAAATTTTCTGTAAACTGTAAAGACTAGTCGTGTTCGACTGCCTTGGTGCTAGTTGCCTACTAGCAATCAGATCAACTCGGTGGCTTATGCTAGGTTCCCTCTGCCGACCAAATTAAGTCGATTAAATCCGACCAATCGATCTATTGCATATCGATTTTGCACGACATGGGTAATAAGAATTGGTCGGGGTTGTCGGGGTTATCGCTCAGGCTTCTTACTTTGTTGTTTGTAATTTAAAATATTCGTTAGAGATCACGTAGAAAATTGATCGGGAAGCGATTTTGTAATCGGCTAGAAGATATAGCTGATCAAGAATCAATCGTGTCTGGATCTGCACCGCTCAGGTGTCACACTCGTTTTTCGCATTTCAAAATATTCGTGGGCGATCGCGTAGAAAATTGATCGGGAAGCGATTTTTGATCGGGTAGATATATAGATATATATCTGATCAAGGATCAAGCGTGTCTGGAGATTAAGTGTGATGGAGGTAATATATCTTACACGACCTGCACCAAACCTGCAGTCGATCTCCTCGACTTGTACTTGTTCGATACTTAACTCTATCCCGATCAGCTCGTACTCTGTGTCATCAGGCCAATCGATAAATTCGACTGCAGACTTCGGAGTTGATCGACTTGAGATTGAGAAGAAATAATTAAGTACGGTTTAACGGGGAACTTGGTTGATCTTATCGGCAGTGTTTCTAGAATTAAGTTATGGCAAAATCCAACTAATTATAACTTACCACTGTCGATCAAATCAAGTCGATCGCTTGAATTCCCCGATCAATTCTGACAAAAAAACCTTTTCTCGATCTCTAGCCGATCAACCCGACTTCAATAGTCGATTTGGTCGGATTGGCAGATGAAGCAGAGGACGAGTTAATAGTATCTGGATTCACTCGAGTACAAGTCGAGGTTATCGAGTGTAGGTTGGGTGCTGGTCGAGCGAAAGATATTAACCCGACCACAATCGATTCCCATCATTACCCGAGCGGGTCGATTTTCTACCCGATCAATACACAGACCAGACCATTTCCGATTACCTATGCCGATCGATATCGATCTAAACTCGATCGCTTGATTGGGCTTAATCGAGTTGATCTGGTCGGCAGTGGGAACCTATGATAAATGACTTCTTCTTAATCTTTAGACAATCAAAAAATAACCTCTACAGTCATTTTGATAGGGTGAATCGAGTTCAAGTCGGGGTGACCGAATGCAGGTTGGGTACAGGTCGGGTGAAAGATGTCAATCCGATCACACTTGACCTTCAGACACGACTGACTCTCGATTAGATCGATCTTCTATGCGATAAATACATAGTCGTTCCTAGATCAATCTCCTACTCGGTCGCGTACGAGAATGTTTGAAATGTCAAAAATTTAAATTGGAAGTCCGAGCGATGTAGATAAAGCTGAATCACCTAAACTACTCCCCATTACACATGCCGGTCGAACTCGATCTGTGCAAGATCGCTTGATATGGCTTGTTCCATTTGATCTGATCTGCAGTGGGAAAATAGCATTATATGCGTTTCGGACGGTTTAGCCGCGATTAGGACGTGGAATGGCAGTGCTATGGCCGTGGAATGGCAGTGCTATGGCCGTGCTATGGCAGTGATTCAGACGCGATGTGGACGCGGTATCTTGTCGCGTGTTTTAAAACTAGACGCGGTTGGAAGTTGTAGGCCGTGCTACGGCAGTGTTTCGGCAGTGGAACAGCCGCCGGCGGCCGTACCACGTCCATTCCGCGTCCATAGCACGGCTAAAACAAAATTGACCCAAAGTTACCGCGTCCAACCACGTCCAAAATATTTTGAGATTATTTAGCCTTGGTATGGCCGCGGAACGGCCGTGATATCGTATGTGACCGGGCCTTAATCATCACCATTTCTACACTAAAGTATCAGCTTTTTTGTCATGCGTATTGCAATTCTGTAAATTGTGGTGAACATGCGTATTTTAATGATTAGAAGCTTGAAACACTTTACCAAGACTAAATAACGTTGTCTATGTCTGTTTGCAGTTTTATTACCTTTACCGATTACTGTTTTGACTCCCCAAAATATAAAGGCTGTGGAAAACATCATGAAGAATGAAGAAATTGCTTGTGACAAGCAATTTCTTCATTTCCCACAATGTTTTGTGCCAAAAAATGTAAATTTCATTCACTTGATATTGTCGTCTGCAACATCATTGAATTTGGACCAGTTCAAAATTTTGTCGTTTGGGAAAGGGTTAAGGTCAGTAAAATAGTTATAAGTTCTCCTCTCGTACCGCTCTTGATATACGACATGCAGTATTGTACTTGTAGTTGATATCATTGTTCTCTTTTATCGGTTAAAGAATTCGTGTTTATGACTTCAGGATCAATTAAAATACCGACAGAAGTGTAAAGAGCTCGCCACTTCTGAGTGAGTTTGTCATCCGACGTTAGTCACAAAAGTTACATAGTAAAAAGAAACTCAAATATTCTTTCATATCCCCTTTCCCAAAACAGGATTGCTTTTTGCTCCCCTAATGAAAATCAAAGTACTGAAAGTACTGTTTGGAAGCAAATTTGTTAATTATGCAGGAATGTCCAGAAGTAGAGTACTTTGATTATGTACTTTGATTATCCATTTGTATACCTTGAACACTTTGATTCCATGCATCTATTTATAGCTTTGAATATATTTCATAGTTCAGTAAACTTGACTGACCCGTTTACAAGGAAGGCCATTGGACTGATCTTTGAACCATAATAAAGAAAATTACTACATCGGCTTTTCTTCTCTTAGAGACATGATTAATTGAATGTTTCATTTTCAGTCACACAATTCAATATCTACATGTATAACTTCAGACTTACATATTGAATATTCGAATGACTTTTACCTCATTAATCTTTGCTTTTGATAAAACTATTTATAGTGAGGAGGACCGGAAGATGTTGTGTGGTATGCAGAGAATGGTAAAGTGCAGAGAAAGGCGGCTGCATGTCGAAGCAAATTTTGCAAAATTTGCTTCCTAAAAACTTAGGTATTACAACAATTCTAAGCAAAATATGATAAGGTCAAACCGCTTCATGTGTGTAGTGATATTCTATGTAGTCTAATCCCTAGGGGCGGAGCGATTTACGTCTTCCAGAAGCAAAATATCACGTGACAGGAGATGGTAAATCACGTGATAGAAGAGGTGATAGAAGACAGAAGACCAAAAACCAAAGTGACTTATCTATCAAATAGCTCTTTAAGTTGGAGGATATTAGAATGGTAGCCTCCAATTTGGCACATTTCAGGACAAATTTGCTACTTGTTTCGGTCCTGTTAATCATGTATAAAATAGTTGTAAACAAGCTAAAAAAGTAATTGTAAAAATGTGCAATTTGTGGTTAAAGACGATGTCAAGTGCGCGATCACGTGATCCCTCCTGTCTTTCTTCTTCTGTTCAAAACTCGGAAGAGACAGAAGAGCTTCCAGAAACAAAAGCGTTCCGTTCGATTTCAGCGGAAGTTGCAGTCATGTGTCACTCCTGTTTCTAGAGCATCTAAACCGAACAGAAATTACCATCTTTCATTTTCGGGGGACCTCTTCTGATTCATATCTGGCTTAACTTCGGCCAATAAGCAAATCGAGGGCTCAGTGCAAAACTATTGTAACTACATATTTTTCAGAAATTCACTTTTTTGTATTTTCTCAATCTTTAGGTAGGAATACATCATGTGTTCTAATATTAGGTTTCAATTCTGTAAACTTAAAAAGATATTTAGAATTTTAAAAACATTTTTCCTCTTTAACTTTGAGAAAATCAATAAGTTTTTTCCCTCTCCTGTAAAATTTTATAAAGTGTAGTTACAATAGTTTTGCACCAAGCCCTCGAAATGTAAACTGAAATAAATGTATAAATGAAAACAGGTTCATAGATATTTTCTTCTGCACTCTAAAAAGTTTTCATAACTTCAACTGGAATTGATGCGAAGTTAAGAAATATTTACAGAAAGTGTTACATAGATTATGTCCATTAAATATGTACATCTATCAAGTGTCTTATAATATAGACAGGGTATATTAATAATCAACACAATGATAAATGGTTCACACTTATAACGCGTACAAGTGCCCGCTTTAATGGTGCTTTACGGATAAAAATGACCACTTGTTCTACACTTGAAGTTTTTAGCAATGCGCCATTTGTAGAGGGGTTTGTGCGATATTTACTTTCTCTGGTACATACCGATGTATATCTACAACATTGTTAGTCAAAAATGCTTGTTCCTTTCTTGGCTTGTTCCCTTCTTGGCTTGTTCCTTTTTTGGCATGTTCCTTTCTTGTTTTGTTCCTTTCTTGTTTTGTTCCTTTCTTGTTTTGTTCCTTTCTTGGCTTGTTCCTTTTTTGTTTTGTTCCTTTCTTGGCTTGTTCCCTTCTTGGCTTGTTGCTTTTTTGGCATGTTCCTTTCTTGTTTTATTCCTTTCTTGTTTTGTTCCTTTCTTGGCTTGTTCCTTTTTTGTTTTGTTCCTTTCTTGTTTTGTTCCTTTCTTGTTTTGTTCCTTTCTTGACTTGTTCCTTTCATGGCTTGTTCCTTTCTTGGCTTGTTCCTTTATTGGCTTGTTCCTTTCTTGTTTTGTTCCTTTTTTGTTTTGTTCCTTTCTTGTTTTGTTCCTTTCTTGGCTAGTTCCTCTCTTGGTCTGTTCCTTTCTTGTTTTGTTCCTTTCTTGGCTAGTTCCTCTCTTGGTCTGTTCCTTTCTTGTTGTGTTCCTTTCTTGTTTTGTTCCCTTCTTGGTTTGTTCCTTTCTTGGCTTGTTCCTTTCTTGGCTTGCTCCTTTCTTGTTTTGTTCCTTTCTTGTTTTGTTCCTTTCTTGTTTTGTTCCTTTCTGGTATTGTTCCCTTCTTGGTTTGTTCCATTCTTGGCCTGTTCCTTTCTTGGCTTGTTCCTTTCTTGGCTTGTTCCTTTCTTGGTTAGTTCCTTTCTTGGTTTGTTCCTTTCTTGGCTTGTTCCTTTCTTGTTTTGTTCCTTTCTTGTTTTGTTCCTTTCTTGTTTTGTTCCTTTCTTGGTTTGTTCCTTTCTTGGCTTGTTCCTTTCTTGGCTTGTTCCTCTCTTGGTCTGTTCCTTTCTTGTTTTGTTCCTTTCTTGTTTTGTTCCTTTCTTGGTTTGTTCCTTTCTTGGCTTGTTCCTTTCTTGGCTTGTTCCTTTCTTGTTTTGTTCCTTTCTTGGCTTGTTCCTTTCTGGTATTGTTCCTTTCTTGTTTTGTTCTTTTCTTTGCTTGTTCCTTTCTGGTATTGTTCCTTTCTGGTATTGTTCCTTTCTTGTTTTGTTCCTTTCTTGTTTTGTTCCTTTCTTGGTTTGTTCCTTTCTTGGTTTGTTCCTTTCTGGTATTGTTCCCTTCTTGGTTTGTTCCTTTCTTGGCCTGTTCCTTTCTTGGCTTGTTCCTTTCTTGTTTTGTTCCTTTCTTGTTTTTTTTCCTTTCTTGACTTGTTCCTTTCTGGTATTGTTCCTTTCTTGGCTTGTTCCTTTCTTGTTTTGTTCCTTTCTTGGCTTGTTCCTTTCTTGTTTTGTTCCTTTCTTGGCTTGTTCCTTTCTGGTATTGTTCCTTTCTGGTATTGTTCCTTTCTTGTTTTGTTCCTTTCTTGTTTTGTTCCCTTCTTGGTTTGTTCCTTTTTTGGCATGTTCCTTCCTTGGCTTGTTCCTTTCTTGTTTTGTTCCTTTCTTGTTTTGTTCCTTTTTTGTTTTGTTCCTTTCTTGGCTTGTTCCTTTCTTGTTTTGTTCCCTTCTTGGTTTGTTCCTTTCTTGGCTTGTTCCTTTTTTGTTTTGTTCCTTTCTTGGCTTGTTCCTTTCTTGTTTTGTTCCTTTCTTGTTTTGTTCCTTTTTTGTTTTGTTCCTTTCTTGTTTTGTTCCTTTCTTGTTTTGTTCCCTTCTTGGTTTGTTCCTTTCTTGGTTTGTTCCTTTCTTGGCTTGTTCCTTTCTTGTTTTGTTCCTTTCTTGGCTTATTCCTTTCTTGTTTTGTTCCTTTCTTGTTTTGTTCCTTTTTTGTTTTGTTCCTTTCTTGGCTTGTTCCTTTCTTGGTTTGTTTCTTTCTTGTTTTGTTCCTTTCTTGGCTTATCCATTTTCTTGTTTTGTTCCTTTCTTGCCTTGTTCCTTTCTTGGCTTGTTCTTTTCTTTCCCAAACACACCAACAACGATAAAGACGACATCAAGAACAACGATAACATCACTTGGGTTATCAGCGTATGTATCTGTTGTTAAGACATATTAAATTTGTCTTTTGTATTCATTCTTAGTTTGTAGCAATCCGGAATAACTAAAAGATTTCTATCGCTGGACCGTAAATTGTTGCCGAGTCCACATAAAACCGCTTTAAAACCAAGTCGGGTTTTCGGTGTAAAACAGATAACTTATGTGACTATGGTATTCATTATTGAAAACATAAGAAAGAAATTGTTCGCAATACGTATATATCGAACTGACATAAAAGACGATTCATTCTTTAATCATCGTCAGTTCCTTATTTTCTCCTAAACTGTAAAGGTTATGGCGTTTAATATGTCCTGTCTACTTAATTATAAGTTGAGAAATGACCGGTTACTAAATGTGTGTTTCGGTGCGTGACCAGTCGCGCCTGTCTAGTGCCGAATTAAAGCAAAATGGTGTGCAGAAAACTGAAATAGGCCTTCCGCCTATAGGATTTCCTTTAACACATCCGAACACAGACACTTTGTATGAAGTGAAATATTTTGATCCTGGTTGAGGTCGGTTCACATTGGCGAATTTTCTTACGATTCCTTACGAATTGGACATTCGTAATCACATTGCCGAAAGGTACACGTATTGTTACGATTTGAGCGAATTTAACGGATGGTTTACGTATTTCTCCGACTAGTTTACGGGCTGGTTACGGATTATTTACGAATCAATAGGAGTATTACCGACTTAGTTACGAATGTTTACGAGTCCTTTGTTATTATTTTGTTGTTGTTGTTGTTGTAAGAAAGACAACCTCGTTATTAATAATCTGACATTCGACAAGACAACATGTCTTACGAACGAAATAAGCTTAGGTTGTACCAACAATTTCTTCAAACCAATAATTAACCCTTTCCCAAACAAAATCTACTTTTGACGTCCCATGGTTTTGGAAAAAAATGTGAGAAAAGAATAAATTGCTGAATAATCAGCAATGTAATTCTTTCTGTTCACTCAGAATTTTCTATTCAATAACATACAAAGTTTCCACTTCTTACACCAATTAATTGTGTCGTCTGTAACTCCTTTCAAATTGAAACAATAAACAATCTTGCCGTTTGGGAAAGAAACCCTTTGTGTTTCTACTGTATTAACTCTCATACATATTGTGGGGTCATTTATAACCCAAGAAATACATTTATGCTTGATATATTCAAAGTTGTTCTCCGATGCGCGTTTACTTTTTTACTTTTTCTATCTAATATTCGTCGATGATAAGTCAAATTGTCTTGAACATCGAACAACGTTTAAAGGACTTATCGTCAATTTTGAGCTGGGATAAAAAAATGACCCCAGTGCATGCACTGAGGTCATTTTTTTATAAACGCATTGAAAAAATGGGCTCTTAGTCCTCATTTTTTTGCAAATTCAATTAGAAATCATTTGACGTTTAGCAAAACATTAAATAGTATTTAAATCATTAATTTTATTTGTCAACAATTTTGACATACTCAATCAAATCAAATCAATTTTTTTATTGTTCACATCATGTACAAAATGATATACTATTCACACATAAACAAAACATATAACAAACGATGACGTTCATATCTGTTATAATCTAGGATGCCTATCATCGTAAGACTCTGCATATACACACGGTCTGACCAGGACTCACACTGCCCTTTTTCAGCTTCTCTATCAAACATAACCCTAATCAGGCCTTTTGTGGAGACTGGTCTGTTTTAGTACCATTCTCTGAATCTCATACCATAAGTGCGCTTTTTTAAACATCCCGGCTCGTTTATATTCGTAAAGTTATCGTATATATTCGTGAATCACACACGGATGATTTGCGAGTTATTTGCGATAAACTAAGAGTCATTTACGAATGAATAACGGGACATTCAATCCGTGGACATTCGTGAGAAAATTTTGGACATGCCAAAAAGCTTCCCCGTATGAACACGAATCATTGCGATAGTCGCCGATTTATTGCGAGTTATTTACGAACGTTTAAGTATTGTTTACGAATACTTACGTATGCTTTTCCGAATGGACCACTGAAAACGAAATCTATGAGTATGCACGATTTTTTTACAATGCCATTTAATTTTTTTGTTGTAAACAATAAGATATTATCTCTATATCATCATTCAGTAGCTGACATTGAGAAAAAAGGCATTTCATTCTTACGAGTTATTTACGGATGTTAACGTATTGTTTAAGAATGTTCACGAATGGCCTACGAATGTCCAATTCGTAAGGATTCGTAAGTATTTAGACTGCACAGACTACGCAATTTAACTAGGATACTTCCCTATCATACGACTGAAACTTGCGACAGTGTGTAGCTAGTAGCTAGTCACACATTTATTGTCCAACAAGGTTATATTCTGTTTTTATTCGGGAGACAGGGCGGAGCTTAGTAAAAGGTTCATTTCATTTAAGCTTGGGGAGAAACAGCCTTCTCGATTAACGGTAATTCGTCGGTATTGTTGCAAAACATTATAACTACAGCGTGAATCAATCTGTAGCTATAAAGGCCGCACGATAATTTGATCATTTGTTTATTTACATTGGCCTGTCCATTGTTATTGAAAACAGTTCACAGATTTCGATTTTAGAAAGTATTCGTTTAAACAAACGTCGGTGTTCAAGTCTGTGATAGCGCAGTGGAAAGACATGGGACTTCTACTCGAACGAACCAAGTTCGATTCTACTACTATACAGGCACATTTTTTTCAAGGATTTTCATTTATTATTATTTTTTTTTTAGTATTATTTTGTTTAATGTTTGCAGTTAACAGACATCAATTACCGGTATGTATATATTCCCAATTTTTAAGGCGATACAAAAACTCACTTTTGAAATTTAAAAAGAAAAAGAGAAATACTAGTATTTGAGGAAATAAAAGTGCTCACTTTTCATGCTTTTCTCTTGATGTTTTCTGCGTGTCAAAGTCAAATATTTCTGGCAAACTAAAAAATGGCACATTTTCATAATCCAGATCTTTTTTGTTTGCATATTATTCATTTTTCTCTAAACATTTGTTGATATGTTAGAAATATATGATTTGTGATTTTTGTTTGAAGACCGTTTAGCGTACAATAAAACATATGCCTATATTCGCATATTATATCCGTCGAGCATAATGAAAAATTACAAAAAAAGAACTTGGTGCAATAAAGAAAGAAATAGAAAAGAAAAACAAATAAAATCAGAGGCGACTGTGAGTTTCGAACCCATGCCAAAAGACATAATGGTTTGCAAGTCGAAGACCTTTACCATTAGACCACTGTGAACTTTTAAATTTGTGACAAAAAATATTTTATACCTAATCAACATTAAATCAATCAACCATATCGGATAATTTACCTGGATTCCCGTACTTGACATCGACTCACCCGGGTCATTGTAAAAATTATCGTTTTCAGTTTATACGAGGTTTTATGACAACACATTTTACAATCGCGCATTGTTTCAATTTGAAATATGCTCATGCTCATGCCGCACGTTTTTTCTCTTCTACCAACCAAGGTATCGAGAAGTGAACTCGTTGAATAACCTCTTTACTTAGCCACACCCTATCAGGTGAATAAAAACGGAATATAACCCGGGACGACTTAATTTTCGTGCGCAAAGTCCGTTAGTTGAGCGTCTTAACAAAACAAAGCCGAAGTGGGGTCATTACATATGCAGATGTCCCGGGTTAATCTTGCTGGACAATATAAATGAGCTACATCAACATATCAAAGAGCGAATTCTATCAGAGAAAACACGGATTAAGAAAATCGCTGCTTTTCATCAAAACCTCGTATCTACGGCTTGTTTAAAGCTGTAGATACGTGGTTTTTGTTGAAAAGCGGCGAAATATTAATTGTGCATTCGGACTAGGGGAGACCGGGGCTATTTCGGCCCCGGGGCAAGTTCGGCTAGTGGCTCTTTTGAGCCTGTCGACAGAGATAGAGAGCTCTGACCCGGATTTTAATGTCACTCATGACGAAAGATTTTCGGAGAAGGTTTTTGGTCGAATTGAATACAACAATATAGAATTTAGAACACGATTCTGATTTTAGACACTTTATGTAAGTTTTTATTTATAGTAATATGCGCCAGGATTCAGAGTTCTTTTTTGTATATCTATGAAGACAATTAAGTCCTAAGATATGACGTGATGTTGACACCAGGTCTGTCTGGGGCTAGTTCGGTCTTTGGGGCTGGGGCAAGTTCGGCCACCCCCAAACTTGCCCATGAATAAAAAGAATAATCGCTGTTAGAATTGCCATTTCTTGACGACTCTGAATATATCAATTGCGCAAGCCTAGCTCTAACAGAAATGTAAAAAAAATGGACAAATTCAAAATCACAGGCCGAACTTGCCCCAGCCTCTACTTGTTATCCCGAATGTCCCCGTACTCACGATGATTTGACTGTTATAACAATGCTTTTTCAATTTATGCCTTCATTTGGAAGTCGTATACAGATTCCTTTAAATTTAAACAGTCTAAAAATCCAATATAAGGATTTATAGTTCTGTGCATACCTTGCCCCAAGGGTGGACCGAACTTGCCCCATGTATGGGGCAAGTTCGGCCACCACAATCAAAACTCTAAAAATTGAAATTCTCTTTATTGAAAAGAAATATATAAAAAGGACAGACGCGATTTGAAAGGCTTTCGCTTGTCGAACTTAAATATATAAATCACGCCCAAATAACTTTCATATAATTCAAAATATGAGCAATCGAAATTAGGGGGCCGAAATAGCCCCGGTCTCCCCTATGTACATTGCTTTTTAATAAAGTTTGGAAGAAAAAATACTCGAGAAATGCGTAATGTTCTGCTCCTGGTAACATTGCACAGTCAGTCTATCCAGATGTAGTAATTTCCTTAAAATACAATCATTTGTGGTTTCCTATCTCAACATTGTGACAAAATGAATTTCTTAAAGCGGCCAGGTCGCACCTGCCAGTTGTCCGGTTAACGCGAAAGGTGTTCAGAGTCGTTAGATTTATGACTGGTCATTAGCGCCGAGAAATGGACACAAAATAAAGTGGTTCGGCTATTTTTATGACATTAACACTTTCTCAAATGTAGCATTACTATTTGAGGTTAAGCTTTTGACCTTTTTTGAATCTTTAACAATGGGAAAATAAGATATGATTTTCTGTGAGAAGTATATTTTAATCATTAGTCACCATGAATAAATTAATATTTTTTCAGTATTTCATGCAAATTTTGTGTTTTGTAAAAAAAAGTGCATAATATAGGGTAAAGTCAGTTTTGTTACTTTTGATTAATCACTATCCCAAACGGCAAAATCTTTAGCCTTGTTCGATTCAAAATGAGTTGCAGAAAAGTTAATTATTGACGGACATTATCTGAAAGGGGAAAAATAGCACAGAAAAGGAGAAATTGCTGCTCATCAATAATTTCATTTTTCTCTCAATATCTTCTTAATCCTTCCCTATTAGGGAAGTCAAAGACCAGTCTTTGTTCGAGCGCGAAAACCAACTCAGAAAGGACAAGAAAATGTACGCGAAGTGCTACAAAAACTTACATGTCAAACGTTTTGGTCGTAGTAAGTAAATTCTATGAAAATACATAGGGTCTTTTTCCATATCTCGACTCAAAAAGGTTGTTTAATCACTCCCGTATTAATATTAATATCATTTTGATAAAAAAAGATGCTACTAACGACAATTATCCGTAACCAAAGTTCATAATCATCAAAAATAAATAAGACATTTTTCAATCATTACATTTTATGACAAGAAATGGTGTCTACACGCGTCTTAAGATGAAAATGTCATTTTTTATTTCGGATGTTTGACTCTCTTTGTCATACACGCATTTCTTATTTCTACTGCAAATGTTTCAAATTTTGACAAAATTTAAGATCGACCCATAATTCAGAAAAAAAGAAGAAAGAAAAGAAAACGTTCATTTAGTAATTACAAAGTACAAAACGATCAAACACGACCCCTTCTATGTAAACGTGCTGACAAAAAATGAAATTCCTCAACTAGGCTTAGTGTTGCTTTGGTGAGAAATGGAGAATTGAACGCTTGAAAAGTGATCACGCTCAGATCCACAGGTTCATTCTCATTTAACCCTTTCCCAAACAACCCGTTGTTTGAATAACACGACAAAATTCCTTTTGGGAAAATATTTAGAGAAAAGAAGAAAATGCTGGTCACCAGCATTTTCTTCTTTTCCCTCAATATTCAATCCGTTAATCTAGAGATGTTTTTAAGTCTAAAGTTGCATTATATTATGTCGTCTGCAGCTCTTTTCAATTTGGGTTAGTTAAAAATTGTCGTTTGGAAAAAGGATAGAAGTCACCTGTCGACCACTAGGTTGAATAGAGTGGAAAAATAACAAGTGTTTGTTATTTATCAAAGTTTTCTAATGATTTTTAAAGCAGATCAAGCTAAATGAGCAGCTGTTTTTATTCCAAAGTTCAATTTGGACCTTTATAGGCATAACCCTTCGATGGCCGAACTTTATTTGACTCTGATTGGGGAATAGGACGCAACAAAGTCTTAAAACTTAATAAAATGTTAAAGAAAATGGAGAAAATGTTGATAACCACCATTTTCTTCCTTGTCCGCAATATTTTCTACCATAACGAACAGTGTTCATTCGGACAGTCGGATTGAATTTGTCATCTGCATCTAGATCTGCCTTTGAATTTGGCCAACCCCAAACTTCTATTGTTTAGCAAAACGATAATGTCGCAAGATTCAAATCTTCATCATTTGTAATATGGGTATATCCATGGCCAAAGTATTTCAGAGCCATGTCATAATGGAAAGCAGAATAATATGGAAACTTGGGTCGTATTCATCAGTATTTCTAAACCTTTGTACCACAGTAAAATTACATAACAAACCATCTGATTGGACGAGACGTATGTCTCGTCCAATCAGATGGATTGTTATGTAATTTTACAGGTAAACTTGGAATTAGACTGTTTGGTGAATACTACCGCTGATCCTGTTGTCGCGATTTCTTAAGAAGATGAAAGCGACGTGAAACTTCATAGACATTAGTTTACGCCCCCTAAACCCGGGCCTATAGACACAATCTGCTTTAATATTCTGTATCGCGGATTCTAAACCGATGGTTAAGGAATGCAGGGGCCAATGTCAATTTCGATTCAATTCACAGAAGTGGACTTTCAATGTATTGTACCGTATTTAATTAGTATTGAAATCAAACGCGCCCACCTTGCACCTGTCCGCAAATAAAAACGAGCAGGCCCCATTTATTTCTTGAGAATCGAAAGGAATCATTTCCGACAAATATTGCTATGCTATCAACCATATCAAAACCTTTGACCCTTTCTTTGGTAAAAGTGTACCCTTTTCCCGATCAAAATTTGATATTGACGTCTACGATAGAGAATACTTCGGAAAGCATTAATAAGAACAAGAAAAAAAGAAATTATATATATAACTTTTATAAAAATCAAACGACTCCAAATTGATAAAGTTCTGTCAGATATTATTTGTGATTTTAAAAATACTGAAACTATTGGGAAAACGCGCATTTTGGTATAAAAATATTCGTGTGAAAGGCCAACGTCACAGTCAAGAAACTATAGTTCCATCACGGTATAACGGTACATGTTTACATATTTTACCTATGTAAACGAGGGCAAAAGTGTTCTAAAGGTAGCCCATCCCTTATGAGATGCACGTGTGACCTCGTTAACATTCGTTACGTATCCGAACCTATTTGGTCGACGTCGTACTATTTACTAAATCGGCCGATTAATTCCAACGTCGCCTGAATCTCATAAGGGATGGACTACCTTAATATTTCGATTGCATTTTGTATGCGTTGGTGCGAATATTGTAAGTGTGAGACATCTGCAAGATTCGAACCATCCCTTGCAAAATTACATAATTTTTTATCTCGTTATTTTGTTGCATAAAAACAATGTAGGTGCACTTTGTAAACACTTGTCATTATTATGGTGACTGTGCTCTAGTCACCACAATATATCGTCGCTTCTCAACGAAAACCTCGTAACTGCAGCTTGATTTAAGCTGCAGTTACGAGGTTTTCGTTGAAAAGCGACAAACTCTAAATTAGTGGAAATAGACTAACGGCCGATGATTTTAAAAATCACCTGAGGTGTAAAACATTTCCTTGAATGTAGTTCAACTTCTTAGAAATGTTTTTGAAATAAACAAAGCCAGGTGTGAACTTATATAAGCTTTTATATAGCTCAAAGCAAAAATAAAGATGTATTAATAAAGTAAAATAACTGTCAAATATCGACCCATCCCAGTATGCACACGTTGAACCGACATGTAGTTGACATGTGTCAATATATTTTTTTTAATGTAGCCTACAGTTGAAAGTTGTTATGTCGGTATCGGTTGAGTCAAATTACTAGCCTACTTATGTCATAGTGAAATTGTTGTCCCGTCTTTATCAATTGAAATAAATATAATATATGTATACCATTTTTTTTTTCAAAAAAAAAAAAAAAATAAAATAAATAAATAAATAGATATATAAATAAATGCCATCATAGAATTGCAGTAGAAAAAAGGAATGTTCGTCATTAGCACATTCTTTCATCTTTACAGTCTATGGAAAAAGTACTGTTCCCCAGAAATACTCCCAAATACAATAATCATAGAGGCTACCTGGCTTACAAGTGAGCAATATCACATACTTGTATTGATACTGATTACTATATTTGCATGTCGTCGGTGTAAATGCAAAACCTCGTATGTCGATTCTTGCGATTTTCAAAGTACAAACTTGTGTGCCCAGTTGAGACAATTCTCGCAGGTTTTGAGATATTTTTTACTGATTAGTATTAATGATACATTATTTGTGAACAATTTGTCCAAATTTCAAGTAAAACACTTCCGTTTGGGAAAAGTTATTACACTATTTTCACTCCCCTTTAAAATTTTCCAAAAACGAGATACGAGGTTTTGCATTTGGGTAATTTCAAAAATAATGCATCCTTTTTAAAAACTGATATACAGTGCGGGTGAAAAGGTTTTTAAACGATTGTCTTACTCCAGAATTCATGTTCTGTTATTGCTAAAATGTGTACAAAATTTTAAGAGCATATCTACTTTCATTTCAATTTTATAGCATTTTTAGTGTCCAAAATTGTCCCAAGTGTAACGCTTTTAGCGTGACATTTGTATAAAAATTCAATTTTTAAGTGGCAATCTTTAAAACTACGGGATTTGAAAGACCCCACAACATACAATTATACAAAGTGTTGCAACAATACTACAGTTTTTCTATAGTCATTTAATGGACAACATATATATTGTCCATGAACCATGTCCAGAAAATGACACACCCTCAAAAAACATAAAGGCATAAAAATACAATACTTTTGACAATCAAAGGTTATTATTTTGCTACTAGACATCTTTATGTCTCAAAATAGGTATCCTTTGTTAGACAAATATCATTGGTGTAATGTTAGTATGATGTTATGTGATTACTTTCATATAATCAAGTTCTCCTGATGCAATGTATATGCACACCCAAAAATGTCCCAAGTGTAACGTTTTGTGTTAGAAAGCCTGTATTTTTGTCATGTGATATTGAAACTTATTCTGATTTCTTTTTTACAGATGCGCATCGGCCCCATGAAAGATCAGTAATAGTTAAATCTGAAAAGAATTGTTACTATGAACTTAATCAACCAAAATTCATTGTCCCAAGTGTAACGCTATTTTTGCGATTTAGAGTGATCAAGTAGAAATGCTTAAATATCTAAGTTGCACAGAAAGTTCGAAAATATTGTAAAACATGTAGGATTCTGTTTGAATTTTGTTCAGAAAACAATTGTTGTTCAGAAATGATTGAGTTATGTGTCAATTTAATTCATTGTCGGGCTCATACCAATTACGTAGCAGAGATACATATCATTGATTTCTTTGGATCTGTATCAGTTATTTGAATACCCTAAATCAACATATACTGTTTAATTCATTCAATATCCTTTAACTCCATCTTAAATGTATTTAAAATGTTTGTCCCAAGTGTAACGGCGTAGAACTTTGAAAAATTCAGCAAAATCTTATCCTGTGATAGTTTGGAAAGTGTTTTTTCACTTGTGTTGCTTGGAAACCAAGTAAAGTAATCACATATTGCTTTAATAAAACTCTTTGGATTAAAAACAATGCATTTGATATGCCATGGGAAATATTTGAAGCAATGTATTTCATATATAAAATGTGGTGATTACGGTAATGAAACTGTGTGTCTTTGTGAGGAAAACAAGAATAACATCAATTCACAATGTTTTAATGTCAGTTTTCACTAATACACCCATTTCGTAACAGCAAAGTCTCTTTCAAAAGAAATTCATATTAATAATTTTTGTTTCAAGGAAAGTGTATTTTTCTTTATCTTTGAAACTAAATCCAAAGCACTTAAAAGTTATATATCTTACACCTTTAACGTGTCAAATTTTGATACCCACTTATATCTTGGTAATACCAAATACCAAATGTTGAAAATCATAAATGATTTCAACAAACAAGAGACTTCTTAGAATTTTTAAACAAATTCCAGTGATTTATGAAGCTTTTTTGGAAAATGGCACCCATCAGTATCCATACAGCTACTTTTATTACCGCATCCAGGTGTGTTCTTACCTATATTATCAAAAGCAAACATGAATTGTAACTAGAAAATGGATTTTGTGAGAGCTGTTTATGTCATTAGTTTGTCCCAAGTGTAACGGTTTTGCTGAAATTTGATTTTTGATGTGTCCTCATCACATATTAAGTTATTGTACACAAGAAGTTTTTTTGTATGCTGGCTTCAAGTACCCTCCTTATGTAACAGATTAAGTATTGACTTTGTATATCATGTATGGAACATTTTATGTAAACTTTCTAGGGTAATTGATAAAATTTTTGACTAAAACATAAGTAAAAGTTGCCATAAAGGTGGCATTTTCACATTAGGTAGCCATATCATACATCAAATTTTACCTTAACGTTCGTGTAACAATATTAAGTGACATAAGAGATGAAATTTATACATTTAATAGAATTAAAGGAGCGATATAAGGCAAACGTATTTGTTTAAAAATTCTTCAATGTTTCAAATAAAACAGTTGAAATTTGAAAAAAAATGTTCAGTATTTATATTTTCGTGCCTGATTTACAAAAAAAATGACATATTGGGATCTGCTTTTGACGAATTATATTTTAATATCAACAACTTCATTTTGGACCCCCTATGTCACGTTTTGGATGCATTATTTTTGAAATTACCCATTTACAACGACGATGTATTTTTCAATGATAGGTATACTTGATGGGCAACAAAGACGAAAAAAGACAGTAGGATATCATTGTAATCGAAACTGGGAAAAAATCGGCTGAGTTGAGATCCGATTATCTCGAGGAAAAATATGACGTACTAAATGGGTCAAAAGTCTAGAAAGAGCGTGCACGCATAAAATATACGCGTCGACGCATAAATTTTATGCGTCGACGCGCATATTTACGCGTCGACGCATAAAATTTATGCGAGCAGTTGAAAATATATGCGTCGACGCGTAAATTTTACGCGAGCAGTAGTAAAAATGTGAAACCGAGGCTGGCCAATGGGAGAGGCGGTTACAAACCTTTCCCTTTATAGGCCTACCATAAAATTGATGGATGAAACGAAGGATCTGATTGGTTAATAGATAAAATACGCGTCGACGCGTATATTTACGCGAGCAGTTGAAAATTTACGCGTCGACGCATAAATTTTCTACTGCTCGCGTAAATTTTATGCGTCGACGCGTAAATATACGCGTCGACGCGTATATTTTATGCGTGCACGCTCTAAATAGACTTTTGACCCATTTGGTACGCCATAGAAAAAACCGTGAGAAACCCACCAGTACTCGCGCGGAATGTGTGGGCCATTGAGAAGCCAAGAACAACCTCCGCTACGTGGAAACTCGGAACCCCTTACCTCTCGACTATGGACACCACATCCTTTCCCATTCAACGGTATTGCATGGATGTCCAAATGGAAGTGAGATAGTCTTGCACAATTTATTTCCATCCATCAATAAATGCTGTCTTCAGCGGTTTCCGTGACAACGGAGAATGACAAGGATATCGAGGTTTTGCATTTACAACGACCGTATACTCCCATATTGTTCTGATGCCTAGCCCATTACCAGATGGCAAAATTTTGGACTTGTCCAAATACAAATATTTTGCAGACGATAATTTCAAGTGAATGTAACTTTATCTTTTTTGTCTTTCTGGATAGAAACATTGTAGGAAATGAAGAAATTGCTTGTCACAAGCAATTTCTTTATTTCTCACGATGTTTTCCAAAGTCTTCATCTTGTTGGGCGTCAAAAGGCGTCAATGTGTGGCAATGGGATAAATCATCTAACCACTGTCCCTTTATCTCGCCATGGAATCACGTGACGCAACAATTAATTGAAATCTTAGATGAATACGAGGGCCCATAAAAAAATTCGAGAACTAATCTCATATCAGAAAAATACGTTGATAAACTTAGATACATTACCCATTTTTTATAAAGGTAAAATCCCTTGAAGAGTTTGCATTTATTCCACTGCTTGACCAATGCCTGTGGCACGTGCTGCAGCCCGTCACGTGACATGCCCCTCAAATATAATATCTGTAAATGGTACGCCCAACTCTTCTTTTTACCCATAATCTTCACCTCTTAACTTATTTCTAAGGTTTGGAAATAACTAGAATTCACAAATTGCCTAATCTGTCTGATACAGAGGGTTTGCTGAGATTTTTAAAACCAGTTTCAGTATACCGCCTTTTTCAACCCGTCAGCTATGGCGCGACGCGCTGTCAGAATTCCGGGCCTTATAATATTTGCGCACTTTCTCATAAAAGCCGGTGGCAGATCAGATTTTATAACTGACGTAAAATTATAATCATACCAATTTTCATAAAAATACATCAACTGGTAATTGAATAGTAGATTTAGATCTAGTTCGCGAAATTATTGATGGGCCCTCGTATGTTAAAATGTGATCGATTTGAAAGCTATTGGAAACAGATAAGTCGGCAAAAACGTCGGGGCTCGTTTGATGTAGTAGATCATTTAAAAATCAACTGATAAAAAAAACATTGACGACCAACTAAAATTTCCTACCGAATTTCTAAAATTCTGTCTTCATTTCTGTTGTTCGTCAGCATCTAGTTATAACCTCGTAAAATGTCGAAATACTTCATACAAAGTATAGCTCACGATAATTGACCTGGCAGAGAAGCCCTAGCCGATAGCCTGGGATGCTCTGCCAGGTCATTTATCGTGAGGTATACATGTATTTACAATATAAAACAAGATTTATCGCTTGCTGAAGGGCCTATCGACATGTATTAATAAACGCCCTTTGAAAAGGGCTAGATGTGATATTAAAACCCTTGTCATGCTATATATCAGAACAAGCATAGTAAATGCCAAGTACGTATTTGCACGCTGATCTTGGTCTTAGCACCCGGATTATTCCAGGATCGGCGTAATATTTGTTGTACCATCTATCTCCTTTGCTTTTAAAACCCTTTCCCAAATGGCTACAATTTGGACTATACCTGTATGAAAACTGTCGAAAACGAAAAGATACATGTTATTAAAGATAATTATTTGTATAATATAGCACAGAAAATATTGAGACAAAAGGAGAAACTGCTGGTTATCAGCAGTTTCTTCTTTTGTTTCAATGTTTTCCCAAGGCTTTTTCTATTAGGGACGTCAAAACCAGGTCTTCTTTGGGAAAGGTTTAAGATAAACCAAAAATTATAAATGTTATGTTGACAGAAATTGAGGGAAAGAGAGAAAATGTTGGCGTTATTTCTTTTCCTTTTCGTCAACGTGATCCAACGTCATCTCTCTGATAAATAATTAAAAATAAAAGATCCTTTTGGAAAATAGATGCACAAATCTACCATGATATCGTCGCTTTTCTGCGAAAATCTCGTAACTGCAGCTTGTTCTAAGCTGCAGTTACGAGGTTTTCGTAGAAAAGAAGCGATATTTATCTATTGACTTCAAATGTCTTTCCCAAATATTGTTTCCGTTACATCCTTATTGTCCCTTTTTCTGTGACGAGCCGCATATAAGTCGGAAGTCTTTCTGCCTTTTGGCGCTGTTGATACCTACCAAATGTACTAAGAACAATTAAGGAAATCGACTTAAGAATTAAGTACCTACAGTCAAGTGTTTGACACTTTCACGTTCGATTCAACTTAAGGTGATAAATAAACAAGTACGGCAACAAAGGTCCACTCGATTAGTTGACAAGTAGGACGCAGAAGTAGATTCCTACGTGTGAAAGTAAATAGATTACAAGTAAAAAATTGCTGTAATGTACAGCAAAATGAATTGTATCGCGCTTAAAAAAATTATACCAAAGTACTGAATGGTACAAGTGTCTGGTTAACCCATTCCCAAACGGCAAAAATTTAGGGTGATCCACTTCAAAAAGTGCCACAAATGACAAAATGGATATTATTAAAGATTAGAATTTGTGTAAATTATGGCATAGAAAATATTGAGACAAAAGGAGAAACTGCTGGTTATCAGCAGTTTCTTCTTTTGTCTCAATGTTTGCCAAAGCCATTTCTATTAAAGGCGTCAAAACCAGGTCTTGTTTGGGAATGGGTTAAGTCAACATGCAGTGAAAACCGAAACAGGATTGCATGTCTGCATATGCTGGTGCTAGATCTAGTCTATTTTTGTGTGTTCAGCCAGATTATACATTAATCAAACAACATAGGAGGGGAAGTAAGCAAATACAAAAGTGTTAAATGTTGCAGTTGAATAAATGGGGATTAAAATTAACTTAAACAAGAAAAGAAACCGAATATTTCAGCAAGGAATTAGGACCAAGATGGTCCTGAATCGTTTCTCCGTGAAATTATTCTTTGGAAAAAAAAGAAGGAAAAAAAAGACACACACACATAAATTGAAAGTGCACCATAGTAACCACAGTTCACTATGAAAATATTTTTCGAAAAAAAAAAGAAAAGAAAAGAAAACAAAAACAATTCGAAAGGCTCCATGCAAGGAAGATTCCTGTTAGATTCCTATGTTAGAAGATTCCTGTTTGAATCTTGATTGAAACTGGCCTAGTAATTTTGGAGAAGTTTTCACATGAACGCACGCCGGAAACAGGACCGTGGCATAAGCCCCGCTAGCCTTTGGTCAGAATAGGTAAAATACTTTAATTAAATAGAAAAAAAGTACTTGTTTATCCATTAGCCTTCTGAATATAAAAATCGAAATCAAGTAAATTTTCCAAACCGGAACATTTTGACCACTATAGCTTATTTGTTCTTCGTATAATCATTCAATAGAGAACAGACTGTGTTGAATAGATCAGAGTGCACGCTAATCTTAGTCTATGGAATCTAAAAATGCTTTGATAACAGCAGGAATAGGAAACGTTTATGATAACAGACATAGATGAACGAACGCACAGCAGCCACAAAGCCACGGATATGATCCTTATTACTTTTGCAATAAATTAAATGTAAAAAAGATAAATACAGAAATGCCATATAAAGTGACAACTACCAGCCGCTAATGTTTAGGATTTAAGCTGTAACACAATACAAGCAATACCATGAATATGTCTCAATAATTCACACGGCAGATCATCTCTGCCAGGTCATAAATCGGGACCTATATTTGTATTTATCAAACACAAAAAACACAAAGAACGAGCGACACATACGAGGAGATTTACTAGAGTGTAACAAAAAGTACAGGACTAAAGTTTTGATTGTGGCGGCGAATTGATTGCGCATAAAGTATTCTTTTGAACGGTTTTGAAATCCATCCAGTCAAAAACTGTTGAGACATTAAAATTGGGTTGTTCTTTTATGTGAAAACCGCTAACAGTTTGTAATTTTTAGAAAAAAAATGAGAAAACCTATTTGTTCTACTAGTTATACACATGCCTATTTAGTTCAGACGATCCCTTGAAATTATGGAATCGAATCATCCATAATTGTACATGCAGTGTTCATTCAATACTTACCGGGTAAGTCTTTTTCGTGCTTTGATTTCTTAGGAAGCGATGCAGTGAATCGGATAGGCCATGGGCAAACCGAAAGTACGAATTCACATTGTAATGCAATTTTGAAAAACGCTTGAGAAAACCCATTTGTTCTACTAGCAATATACATATCTAGTCAGATAATACGATCCCTTGTAACAATGCAAGTTGGCCAGTCCAAATTCAACATGTAGTGGTCATTCAATAGTAAGGTACTTCTCGTTCTTTGATTTCTTATTGCGATTCGAAATGGTACGGTTGGGCTAAACAAATTTGATGCGATGAAAATTCAAAATTAAGAAGTTTGGGCTGATATGAATCTCCTTTGCGCCACCGCAAGCTCATTTTCGCACGTGAGTATAGCCTATGAAAATCGGAATTAATACAAAAACCAGACACTTTATGTTCTAACATAAACATTATTGATTAGATATGATCTTACAATACATGAATATAGCAATTTAATGCAATAAAAATTCATGATTTAGGAGTTTATGCTGATTTGAATCTCCTTTGCGCCACCGCAAGCTCCTTTTCGCCCGTGAGTATAGCCTATGAAAATCGGAATTAATAAAACAAACAGACACTTTTTTCTAAAGAATACATAATTATTATTGAATAGCTATGGTCTAATAATACATAAATATTACAATCAATTGTGACGAAAATCTATGATTAAAAAATTTATACAGATACAAATCTCCTTTGCGCCACCCAGCTCCTTCTCGCCTGTGATTAGCATATGAAAATCGGAATTTATACAGAAAACAGACACCTTTTGTCAAAAAAATAAACATTATGGATTAGATATGATCTTAAAATACGTGAAAATTACAATTTGAATTCGATAAAATATAATGATAAAGGAGTTTGGGCTTATATGAATCTCCTTTGCGCCGCAGCCAGCTCCTTTTCGTCCGTGAGTAGCCTATTAAATCGGATTCAACACAAAAATCAGACACTTTATGTCCCAAAACAAAGATTACTGACTAGATTTAATCGTAAAATACACGAATATAACAATCTAATGCGATAAAAAAATCATGATTAAGGAGTTTGGACTGATATAAATCTCATTTGCGTCACCTTCATGTCCTTTGCGTCCTTTGCGCCAAAAACAGGTCCATTGCGTGTTTTAGTCCAACCCGAAATGGTATGCATAAATGCGTTGCATTTAAACGGATAGGAAAAATACATGTCCACCATGGGCAAACCGGAAGTAGGGACTTTCCATTGCTATGCAAAGTATAAAACTATACTAGAATTTCGTTTACACGAATTTTCAGCGTGGTCTGAGATTAAACGAACTTCAATGTATACTTATAGTACTGCTTGAAAAATTATACCGTGTAAACAGTTTATGTGTAGGTTATATATACGACTTTCAAGTACAAATAATTATCCCTCATGACGTAATTTCTAAAATTAGAATATGTATACCACAATATGTATCGCGCCATAGGCGCGATACAATAATCTAGAGAATTTTTTCCAAGTGCCATTACCGGACAATTTACAAATCAAGTACCACCTATATCACTTTAAACCTTTCCCAAACATGGACTGGGTTTATTGTTCTCACATAACGAATATTTAAATATTAAGTAACTCTTGTGGAAAAACGAAAAACAGGCGAAGTGCCAATAGTTATTTCCAATACCCCACCACACAAGTTTTTTACAGCAACTTGTGCAGTTAAATAATTATTTCTTTATTGTGAAATTGATCTGGTCTAAATTTGATGTTTGAGAAAGGACAATCTTTTCAGAGCCCTATTGCAAGTAGGCCTAATATTATTAGGGCCTCTCTACGAACTTGTACAAGTAAGTTCTGTTAATTGGAATAACTTGGGTTGTTTCAATTTGAAAACAGATATACGCAACCGAATGAATGTAAAGAAGATAGCTGTTCACCAGAATTTTATTCTTTTGCCTCTATGTTTACCTAAGTGTCTTCGATAAGTTACGTCAGTTTTGAAAGGGTTCAATAAAGAAAATTATTCTACCGAAAAGGCTTTAAATGTTAAATAGATCAGTGAAGGTGTATAATGATGTCACCTTGAAAAAATATGAAAATGAATTGCACAAAATTCGTAATTTCGGACAATTGTTTTCTTGTGAAATATTCCATATTCATACCTAAAATACGGGCATTTCATATTTTTATCAAAAATAAAATTTGCATCAAAGAGGAGGGAGAAATCTAGAAATATGCCTAATCTAAATACACATATGAACAAACATGGGAAATGTTAGCACCACGCAAATCCTTGTTTGAATGTTCATATTAGGAAAGATTTGGAAAACATTAGGAAAATGTTGTTAAAACTATTTCTCTTTTTTCTCAACATTTTCTGTGCAACGTACACAAATTTCATTAAATAGTGTCACGTGTAGCTGCTTTCATATTCGAGCTATTGCATATTTCGATATTTGGAAAGGTTCAAATGATCATGCTCGAATATCATCTTGCTAAATACCTTAATACATTTTGATAATAAAAAGGGAGAAAAGTGGAGGGAGAAATAGACTACTTTAGTTTTGTTGATTATTCTTATTTTCTTACAGTTTTTGCAGAGGTTATTTTATTAGATAAACCTGTGAAATATGTGAGTATTCATGATAGCTTAAAGAGTTTTAAGTGAAAACGTAAATTTCCGTCATGATTCGGCGATTATCGGAAAGTGACGAAACCTGCATCGGGCACAGGTGAATATTTTAATTAACTTTTCTCTGAATAGAACGTCGCGTGCCCTTCAGCCAATCAAAATGCGTCGCAAAAACAGGTGGCGGATTTTAGGCAATTTAATGATCTAATAAAAGTATCATTAGTATAACTTTATCTCATGCAGTCGGGTTTTTTCTAACCTTTACTAATGACTTTTCCCTTTTTCAAATTAAAAAAAAACTTCTTCGGTATGTTTTTATCAGACTTTTCTCTGAATGGCTGAAGTCGCACTCTGATTTTGATGCTTCGAAATAAAACGGTAGTTGGAAAAGATGAACGAAATAAGAAACTGATGATAACTGACATTCCCTGCATTTTTACCTCTTCGGTGTTTTGGTCTTTTACTACTGTACATAAAACGTATTTTTACATGTTGATGAAATAGTTTTAGAGCGTTTAACGCATGGAATAATTACAGACACAGAATATTGGCTTATTTGACTAAGCACTTCAACAATCAAACACACAGAACATTTCGCCTAGCAAAATGACTACCTTTTCCCGCTGAAAAGCAGACGAACTTTCTTCATTACAAGTTATCAATCTATAAAGGGTAAAAGTCTTTCAAAAATCACTGATTTTAATGGCTTTTGAGATAATTTTCCACCTGACGTCGAACGCGTGGCAAAAAGTGAAAATTTATCATGAGTACCAAAACGAGGCGACCAAGCGGGAAATCAGACAGGCTGTTTAACGTCCTCTTTGGTTCAATGTTGCATGTAGTATGCTTCATTACAACCGTTTCCCAGTTTCCCAAACGCCGAAAAGTTTGAATTTTCTAATTTCAACGCGATTGTAGACAGGCTCGTGGGAACAGGGCGCTATTGGGGCTAAGCACACCCCCCCCCCCCGAAGTTGACCAAAAAATGCAGAATTTTCATTATTTTACGCTGAAAATTAAGGGAAAATCCAATTTAGCTCCGACCGCCCCCCCCACCCAATATTCAGTCACAGGGGCTTTAACCACCCCAATATGAATTTGCTTCCTACAGGCCTGGTAGATTTAGTTTGGAATGTGTCGAGGCCATGTATAGTTCAATGTTGCACGCAGTTCGTTTCATGATATTAACGCCGAACTATGATAGATGGCTATGAAAAAAAAAATAGATATTCTCTTCAAACAGTTTTACAATAAGCATCCCCCCACACACACACAAACAAACAAACAAAAACAACATTTAAATCTACAAAAAAGATATTGAACAATTCTAGTGGAAATATGGGCAAATGATGGACTACCTGATCGAGGATCTAGCATTTTATTGAACATCGTCGATATTTTCCAAGAAGATGGCTGATTCGGAATCGTATCGTCGCTTTTCGACAAAAACGTTAATGCAGCTTAAAAAGTTACGATGTGTTGTTTTTTAATATACTCAGTTCCATAAATAAGTGTGCACTTTATTTTGTTTCATTTCTCCTTTGATTTTCGACTAAAAATGATATAAATTGCTATCATATTGTAGCTAAGAGTTCTAAGAAAATGACATACCCCTAAAATTTTGTCAAAAGGACAGTTTTTGGTTTATTTTTCCTTGATTAAATACAGGTGGTATAAAAATAAAAGTTGCAAAAGTACACAAAAATTGGTTACATTCAAATTTTGTTTAGATCAAGTAAATAGGTTTCTTTTTTTAAAATATTTTATGGCCACCAATGTTGTCGATGCAAGCGAGTATGTGACGGTCGCAGAGAGCTCAAAAACCGCAATATCACTACAGCAAGAATATTATTTTATTCCTGAGTGAGAGCAATGACAAAATCCTGGATATAGCTGATGTTTAGCAGTGATGGAACGTTCCATGCTAAATGACCCACACATGTTCAATCGGATTCAAATCCAGTGCCAATCGTGGCCAGGAAAGAACTTCAACATTGTTTCTGTTGATAAAAAAGATTCAATTCAATATCGAACGGTATTAAATGAATAATGTTCGATTAACTAGATATAATCAAAACTTTAATTTGACCAGATTTGTGTATTTTTGCAACTTTAATTTTCATACCACCTTCATTTAACCTTAGAAAAACCAAACTCAAACTGTCTCAGTGCCCAAATTTTAAATGTATGACACTTTCTTGAGACTAAAAGCGACACTATAATAGCAAACTCAGTTACTTTTAGTGAGAGATGAGGGGAGAAATAAAACGAAAGAAAGTGCACACTTATTTATGGAACTGAGTATATGTCTTTTTTGCATTTGAGGTCACCAAATTCAAATCCGCCATTCTTTAGTAGCAATCTAGTCAGGATCCACGATGCTTTCGCATAGTTACTAAATTCACAAGTTATGAAAAAGTGAAAAAGATGTTCTTGAACCAAGTTTGCTATTAATGCAACTTTCGCTAATTTAGTCTGCGAAAGAGGACATTAACTTTAATTCTTAAATGTACTATGCCTAAAAGTTATGGGACTGGATTATTGGCAATATGAAAGAAAGTAGGCCGGCTGTGTATCTTTCACAGCATCTCTCACAACTCGAATTTACCACAATGTTTCTCAAACTTCCCATCTCTTTCTGTTCACTGTTCAAAATTTCTATTGAATAGAACGGCGTCGTTTACCAACACCTTACACGAAAACTAAAAGCGGACATTCAAATCAAATAATAATTTGAATGAAACACTCAAGACATTGATGTTAGCCCGAGGAACATTTGTTTGCCACATTTCTAGCACCTGTTACCGACCGATCAGTGAACGACCGTCTTTTTTCGTCCTCATTTGCATAAAAGTAGGCGGAGCGGACGGCGCTATTTACCACCTATTACAAAAGCCCTATTGGACAATCTCCGCGAGAAGAAAGTTGACAAGTGATCTTATTTGCCGAGAGGCTGAAACTTTTACGTCGTTGTGCGCCATAAAGGTCGTAACTACAGCTTTTTAAAGCTGCAGTTACGACGTTTTTGCGCTCAACGATGATTTGTCTCGACGTTAAATCCAATCGGATAGAATTATATCAAGTGTCCCAACGTGTGAACTGTGTTATTTACATTTGCCGCATTAAAACGTTGACACTTTTTCATTCTTCGTATTGGCTTTCATTGGGAAGGTGGGAAAATCAGTTGTTGCTTTAAATCGTCGATAAATAGCCAAAGTGATAGTTTACCTTGCGAATTTCGATTTTGACACTAATTTATTTTATAGGCCAAACTAACATTTAAATGAGATTAAATCGAATTAAAGAAGTGACCAATTAAAACGATTTTATGGCATATAAGTAAGAAAGAGACAATTTTGTGGTTTCATACCGGTGATTCGATTAAGAAAATATCGAACAAAAGTTGTATTGGAACTATTAACATTTAATTTCAGTTTATTTGAAAGCAGTTGTTAATTTAAATTAACTTTTGTTTTATTGTTTCGACGGACAGATGTATACATCTTGTATGATTAACTATTGTGTAGAAAGCGCAGCAAACCGAAGATTTGGACTTTCTTAAACTAATTTGTATCCAAGTGAGGACGTTTTGAAGAAGAAGTCAAAACGTTGTGGAAAGAGGAAAAATGAGTATAGAGATGTTGATGAAGCCAGAAGGGGAAAACCCACGTGACATCAATGATAATGACGTCATACATAATAAACATAGTCTGGACAAACTAGGTGAGTGTCCGTCTGTATGTCTTTATATGCATATCTATAGATAAAAGGGTGTTTTACAATGGCATTTCGAAATGCTGTAATTTCTTTATTTTTTTACCAAAACCTCTGTTCAGAAAGTATTTGTTCTCTCTTATCTGTAGCTCTAGTATGTATGTTTGCTTGTGTGTCTGATTTCCTTTTCTACAACTGACTTTCTTTTGCTCTATAGACCTATTTATACCAGTTGTTGGACCTCCAATACAAGATTCTCTTACTGTCTATTTTCCACATCACTTCATGCCTTTCATTCTTTTTCATTCTCCCATAGGAGATTTCTAAATCTCAATTTTCACAATCACTCTTTCTGTCTCTGTTTTCCTTTCTCTCTATCTTCTTGGCTCTCTCTTTTCTAACCCTCTCCCAAAACAACACTTTTTCATCGATATATCCGTCATTCAACATATTCAATGTTTCATTAATTTCGACAAAAGTTTAGGCTGAACAAAATTTGTTTTATATCCCTGCTTTTCAACAAAAACCTCGTATCTGCAGCTTAAACAAGCTGCAGATACGAGGTTTTCGTTGAAAAGCGACGATATAATTGTAAGAATTGCATTATCCGTACTGATTTTAACTTACTGTTGCTACAGCAAGTGGAGAAGCTAATAGAGAAGGATATGGATTTTGTCTTGTAGTGTTTGAATGGAGTTGCAGACGACAAAATAGAGAACAAAAGTAGTAAATGTGAATGTTATGACAAAGAAAAAAAATATGGAGAAAAGAGAAAACGCTAATATCATCATTTTTTTGCTTTTCCCTCTGTGTTTTGCCAAACAATTTCTACTTGTGATGCTGTATTTGAGAAGGATTAAGCAGAAAAATCTCTGGTGACATTAAACATGACCAGGTTTAAATAACGACCGAAACTTCTGGTTACATCTTTAAAAAAATTAAATTGAATATCTCCCCCATAAAAGACATTATCAGTGTGAATAAAATAGTTCTGAGAATCTGAAATGCTTTCAAAAAGTACATTTTATTTATTTGCTAACATACAGGAACTAGAACTCCTTAAAGTGACATTTCAGATAACTTTTTCGTAAATTTCACTTTTATTTTTATTTGAAAGAGATCACTTATTTTTTATGATAATTACAAGCGAAAGTATTGGCCGTTTACGAGAAATGTATTTTTTCAACAAATAGAAGAATACAGCAGTTTAGATGTACATATAGAATTTGTCGTTTCTGTCTAAACTTAAAGGGCGTGTTTTTCGCTTATCAGCAACAACTTAAAAAATAATATCATTTATACGCATTATAATAACCAATCTTGGCACCAAGGCATACTTTAAAAAATGAAATGGGAATGTGATGTCTTTTTTAAATAGGCTTTCGTCAGAATATGTAAAAATGCACAGAAAATGAAAGATTTCATAAAATTTATAATGATGTTAACATCTGTGACTTCTAGAATCATCTTGAAAGGTGTGCCATACTATAAATAGCTTAAAAAGGTAAAATGAATACTTAGCAGATAGAAAAGAGTCGTAAAAAAGAACATAATTATATAGTGGTGCTAGTATTCATCGACAAAATGTGGGAAAACCACTTTCAGGACAACGATTTCTTCTTGCGGTGTCAGTAAAGTGTCGGCTTCGTGGCCATGAGGTTCTGAGTTCGACCCCAAGTAGCGGAGGTTGATCCTTAACTTTTCATAGGCCCACACATTCGGCCCCAAAACCGTTACACTTTCTAATAAAGTTATAAGAAAGTGTTTCTCAACCACTTTAAAATGAATATGATACGGCATTTGAAGACAGGTATTTGAGACCAACATGGATCCATATCAGCCTGCGTATAAATAGTTTGAACTGGGTCCATGTTGATATTTACCGTCAATGGATAAGCATTTTTCTTCAAGCCAACCTCTTTTCAGAGGTCACGACCGAGAACTTTTGCAAAAAAATTCTTAACCAATTACCAGACGACAAAATTTTGGACTGTTCTAAATTCAAAGATGTTGCAGACGACAATTTCAAGTGAATGACATTTTAGATGTTTTGGTCTTTTCATGTAGAAAACGTTGTAGGAAATGAAGAAATTGCTTGTCACAAGCAATTTCTTCATTTTCCACAATGTTGTTCAAAGCCATTACGAGTATCTTCAAGAGCGTAAAAAAGCGCAAATGTTTGGGAATGGGTTAAATTAGTCGCGGTGTAGAAAGAGTTACCTTGTGTCATAAGAGACCAAGGTTTACCCAGGTCAGCTTGAGCATATGTACAGTCTGATCGCAAATACAGTCTGATCAATGTCCATGCTGTTCTTTGTAGTTTCTTCATTACATGTCACCATAATTGGGCAGCATGAATCCTTATTACTCTGTGGCCCTATTTGACCACAATCTGATCTGGACACATGGTAGTCTAAAAACCTTTAAGATAGCCCACCCCTAGTGAGATTGACACGGCGTCGGAATTATTCATGCGATGTCGGTAACGTTCGTTACGTTTCCGAACCTATCCGGGCGGCGTCGCAAACATTAGGTGGTGGATTCTTCTACCTCCGAATGTTAACGACGTCGTCCGAATAGTTCCGACGTAGCGTGAATCTCATTGGGGGGGGGGGACTGCCTTAAGTGCCCTTTTACATGATCCCGGTTCCAGTGGTTTATAATGATTTCCCCTTTAGATTGGTACAAAATGTCGGAAACGGTTTAGAAATCATGCACATCACGGATATTCGTTTTGAAAAAAGGAAAAAATAAAACCTCCTATTTTACATATTGTATTTTTGTTCTTTCATTTATTGTTATATATGAGATGAGATGCACGTGTAGGATGCACCTGCAAACCTGCACTAGCCTAGCAATGTCATCACAAATCTTTGAATCCTTCAATCATTTCAAAACATGACGAATAATAACCCTTTCATAAATTATCAAAATGAACTGTAATCGCGAAAAAGGTTCTGTACGGCATTTGAGACCAACATGGATCCAGATCAGACTGTGCATATGCACAGTCTGATCCCGATCCATATTGCTCTTTAATAGCTTCGGTTAATTACATCTCTGTAAAGAAGGAAAGGGGGGGGGGGGGGGAATGGAAAAGAAAAAAAATATTCCGGTGATTTCTTTTTTTATCATTATTAACTGTTTCAGCATATCTGAAGCAAACTTTGCAAGTCTGGTGCGAAATAAATCTCGTTTTTAAACGTCTATAAACTCTTCCCCCAAACAAGCACTGACTCAGACAGCTTAATACAAGTAAATCAATAGATTGTACATTACAAGTGCATTTAAACCTTAAAATAGTTTTATTTGAAACTGAAATAGTCTGATCCGAGTTTGTTTTTTTTTTTTTTTTATATTTATTTGTTTATCAATAATCGTATACTAGATCTATAGTGGTTTACATGTCTCGTTCGGTAAATGATTATTCAGCAAATCAAAATAAGTCAAATTTATAAAACAAATGAAGGTTACACCTATATACTGATTAGAATTAATCAAAGAGTCAACCCCTGCATTTCAAGGCAATTTAGAATCGAAACTGCCCAATTTTACCCCCACCCCACCGAAAAAAAAAAATGAAAAGGAAAGAAAGTTAAATCTAGTAAATCAAAAGATTACAGTACATTACAAGTGCATTTAAACCTTAAAATAGTTTTAATTGAAACTGAAATAGTCTCATCCGAGTCTGTTTTTATATTTATTTGTTTATCAATAATCTTATATTAGATCTGGAGTGGTTTAAATCTCTCGTTCTGTAAATGATTGATCAGCAAAATCAAAATAAGTCAAATTTATTAAACAAATGAGGGTTACATTGAAATAATTATTAGATTTAATCAAAGAGTCAACCTCTGCATTTCAAGGCAATTAAGAATCAAAACTGTCGAATTTTACCCCCACCCACCCGAAGAAATGAAAAGGAAAGAAAGTTAAGGAAACTTACTTAGACTGGTACACGAATAAGTTGCACACGGTAAATTTGAATGGAAGAAAATCTTTCAATGGCAAAGAATTTTGTGCTAAAATAGACTGTATTAACTGTTATGTTTTAATAGACCGTCGGTGTTGTTACAAAATCTCGTAACTACGGCTTGGATAAAGCCTTAGTTACGAGATTTTATAACAACACCTACGAAAAAACCATTTGTTTGTCCGAAGTTACGTTACCCATAACTGGATAAAATCGTTCCCTATTTCATTTTGTTTTAACAAACACAACTGTTGACATAAAACAGTAAAATAATAGTCATCACCATTTTCTTTGTTTCTTTTAAGGATTTTCAGGTGCTACCAAAGAAATATAAATGAAAACTCGTTGAAAATGTTGAAATCCCATCACAATCATTTCAAAATGAGCCAAAAGTCCCAATTTTCGACGTGGCGCTTAACACTAAGGGGCAATTTATATATACTATTACATGGGTTATTCATTTTACACCTGCTACTTGTTTGCTTTTTAACGACGCGTCACGAGAAATGACGCATCGCGGCCACCGCGCTAGATCACGCTTACTGTATCAATATTGAGGTATTTCATCCATTGTTAGAACCCAAACACATCGTGTATTTTCGGCTCCGCATTCGGCGTTTTCCGTGGCAACGGAAATTTACGATGGTATCCGGATTTTAAAAATCCGGATACCATCGTCCACTTCCGTTGCCACGGATGACGCCGAGGTTGCACGGAGTGTTTGGTATCTTATGATGGATGGAAAACCTTAAACACTTTATCTGGGGATTTTTATTAACGCTTAATATGTATTTCAAAGAATTGTTTTCTGTCAATGTTTCCCCAAAATATGTCTACTAGGGACGTCAAGGCACGGCCCTGTTTGTGAAATGTTTATTCATTTTACACCTGCTCCTTGTTTGGTTTTTAACGACACGTCATTACAAATGACGCCTCGCGGCCACCTCGCGCTAAACTGTATCAATAACACTAATTATACCAGGGGATGAGATTCAACTTTACGTTTTTTAATCAAGTGTTTATTATTTGTTTCAGTTTATAATCAGATAAATTATTCATTGAAATTAATCATTTACAGCATCTAAAGATTCTTATGTAGGCTAACGAATAATTCATTTGAAATCTTATCATCAACAGTGTTAAAAAATTAGCCCAAATTATATTCATTAACATTATCCATTTAAAGCATGTAAAGATTCTTATGTAACGAAAAACTTGTTTTAAATTCTATCATCAACAGTGTAAAAGAAATAAGCCCTAATTATGTGCAGTAACTAATTAAAAATGCAATTATTTTTTGTGAAGACAATTTCATTGTTAGTGATAATCATTTTATATGCCAGGTGAGCGCCATAACTGTCTAAGATCTCTTGTTTTAACCCTTTCCCAAACAAGACCTGGTTTTGACGTCCTTAATCCTTTCCCAAACAGCAATATAGAGTTCTCCAATTGGAAGGCTGTTACAGACAACAAATCCATATTGATAAAGAGGGGATTTGAGTATAAGATATCACAAAAAAATATTGAGACAAAGGGAGAAAATGCTGATTATCAGCATCTTCTTCTTTTGTCTCGATGTTCTCCCAAACCTATTTCCTCATGGACGTCAAACCAGGTATTATTCGGGAAAGGCTTAAGAGAAAAGGATTTGGAAAACATTGACACAAAAGAGGAAACTGCTGATAACCAGCAGTTTCTCCTATTCTCTCAATATATTCTGTGCCATATTATACACCAATTGTATCTTTAAAAACATCCTTTTTGTTGTATGCAGCTGCTTTCAAAATGAACCACCCTAAAATTTGCTGTTTGGGAAATGATTAACCTTTTCTCCATAATAAGCTGGTGTTTGCATTTTTTGTCGAATGGTAACATTTAGGGAAAAGGGATTTTCAAAATTCCTTCAATATTTTCTATGGTATATCATATCCATTTTATTTCACTAGACATGGGCCATTGTTCGTCTGCATTTTTTTGAAATCGAAGCAGTGTAAAATTTTGTAGCAATTATGAAACATTCAGAAGGTTCCAGTTTGAAAGAAGCTGTAGATGATAAAAATGATGTTGATGAAAATAGATTTGTTTACGATATTGCACAGAAAATATTTAACCAAAAGGAGAAACTGTTGAATATCAGTATTTTTCTCTTTTGGTCCAATGTTTTCCCAAGCCTTTTCTATAAATGTATTTTAAAAATCATCGCTTGTTTGGAAAAGGGTTAAAATAGAACCACCTGATTACCTTTTGTTTTGACAAGTTTATGTCATCGTCTTATTTTTTTCCTTTTTCTTTTTCGTTTCATCATGAATGTGTTTAAAAATTTATGTGAATTGTCTCAACAAAACGGGCTTATTTAATCTTTGTGATTTCGGAAATGAATAAAGAAATAGAAATTGTCATTTATTTGCATACCCCCCCCAACACACATACACACACAAACAGATTTGACGTAAAACATACGTGTAATTGTTTTCCTTGCCGTGATGATTAAACTTTTCTGCATACATTTAGATAGATAGATCTGTAACCCCTTTCAACTGGAAAGAGGTCAATGGTTTGTCGTTTGAAGATGAATGTTTTCAAAATCATTATTTTATTGATATAAAACTACATTTGAACGTGCAAGAAAAAAAATAGAATAGTTATACGCGAACAATTTCGAGACGGAATCCACAGAATGACCAGTTTCGAAACTTTTCCCGTTTGCCATTAGATACCTTTTTGAGTGACGCAACACAAAATACATTCGCATCTGCAGGTGTATAATCTATGAAATGATTTAAATGTGCAAAACATATTTATTGTTAGATGGCTTAAAGTTATTCAATGTCCTTTCATAGATCATAAACCATCTACAAATGCCCAACCTGGAATGTGCTTGATAAATAGGCTTTGCAGGCGTGTAAATAAATATTACATACTAATTTTAAAATACATGTAGATCTATGACAAAAATTACACATAAATATTTGTATACATGATAAATTATCATTCATTTTTAAGAATGCCCAAAGATATGCACAAACGAGGCATCGTAATATATCTACTTGACCATACTCACAGAGATTATCGCTCTTCCAACCCGAACACGACCAGTTTTTCGCTGTAGTTTCGACATTTAAAAACCTATTGTGACGTCATCAATACGTCATAAGTGTCAACCACCATTATCCAATAAAGGTCGATATTGTTAACAATCACGCGCTCGGCCACATGCTCAAACCATGATTTTTATTTATAATGCTACTTGAATTTGTTTGTACATTCATTCAAGTTAATTGATCATTTATTTGCCATCGATGCCATTTGATTTTCAAAGACAACGAAAATTTATTATAGATCAGATTTTAAATTGTTATGGCATTTACGTCCAATAATTCGACTGCGAAATCTTGTAGAAATTGCAAAAATAGGCCTACACGATAAGCGAACCTGACGAAAATCGTTTAGTAGTAATTCTTGACTGGTGAGTAGCAAGTAATTTGAGCTCAACTTTGTCTGATAACTTTCCGATAACTTTATTTGGAAGCAGAAGTGAAAAAAATGACAATTCTACGCAGCTTATCCACGGTGTATAATCACGTGACTCAGAATTTACGACAACATTCAATATCTTTTTTAATACTTGACCAATTTGAAATCGGTTTGAAGCAGAGAAGGTGGGAAAATGCTAGGAATAAGCTGGACGTGTTGGATATTTGAAAAAAAGGTTTATCTCCAATAACTTTTTATCAGTTAATTTTTAAAAAAGCAACTACGTACATCTAGTGCGTTACGTTTGCCCACATTCTTTGCTTCAAACCGAATTCAAATCGCTCCAGTATTTACAAAATTATTGCAGATTTTCTGAAAATATTGTATCACGTGATTATCCACCGTGTTATCGACCGTGACTGTTGTTAGCAGCATTTTAAAGTTGGAATAAGTAGTCGGGATGGAAAATATCTTTAAATTATGGAAAGAATTCAGCTTCACGACCAAAACAATGCTTATTAAAAGAACGAAAATATGCATCTTCAAGTCAGACCCACAAACAGGATCGAATATGAGAAAAATATATTCTAATAAGCTATGGAATAAGACAAAGGCTCAAAGGAGTCTATGTTTTCAATATTTGAAAAAAAAACGTTATCCTTTCCTTGTGACACGATAGCGCGTATTTAAATACAGGTGGATTGTGAGTTTGCAGGTTAATGAATGGTCTGAAGTATATAATGATAGATATACACGCACACTTTTATAGTATTTTATAGTAAAAATAATCCCATAAATTATTTTACAATTTTACTTTGACAGTTTATGAAGAAGATTAAGTTCATTCAAATGATAATGCTAACAAAATAATGATTATTTTGAATCTTCATTTGATTGAAATTTCCACATTGTCAATGGCCAGAGCTGAACAGACGTGATATCATTAAAACATCAAAAGAGGACGAGTATATAGCCACACTTATGATAGAATATAGCCCACGATAAATGACCTAGCTAAAACCTAGAAATGCTCTGCCAGTTCATTTATCGAGACCTATAATGTGCATGATGAATGTGTTAGAACGACAATAAAACAAAGATACCAAAAAAGACTATCGAGAAGTCAGTTTTACTGACATTCTAGAAGCTTTTTCTACATCAAATGAATTCGTTTTTAGACTGTTGTCGGTTGTCGGATGTAATCCGATGTACGTGACTGATTAGTCATTTGTTAAGTCAATCAATTTTGTGATTGATCGCAAAGATCGGAGTGGTATTCACCAACCTAATTCTAAATGTACCGTCAAAATTACACAAAACCCATCCGATTGGCCGAGACATACGTCTCGTCCAATCAGGTGGTTTGTTATGTAATTTTGATTTAGAGAATCAATTTAGAATAGTTGTTGAATACGGCCCCAGGTTTTTTATATGTGACCCATCACGCTAAAAGGGTACCTCTTAGGCAGTGTAAAAAATATCGACTAGTCAGTCTGCGCAATCCGCGCATGTTCATTTTTGTCACATAATATGGGATCTGGTTGCCCTCTGCTGGGTCTGATCAGTTTGTCAAACTTTGGATTTTTGGACTTCTGATAAGGTCCCTTTTAGCATGACAGGTTACATATTTTAAAAAAAATCAATCGTTTCACTAGTTTACATGATTCTGTTTCGTCCCGTTTCAGGAGAGAGAAGACCGACCTTGGTGATACCAGAACCAAAACGACTGAGTCCCCTGGCACTGGTACCGAATGTACGTCACGACAAGAAATCTCCCATCAGTCCTTCGCTACAACCGGAAGTTCCGATATACCCACATTTTCCATGGCATGCGCCATATTACCCAGCATTCTCAAGTGCATTTCCGTATATACCGTACAGATTGCCAGGACTTCCGTTTCCGCCGCTTCCAGAACATTTCTCATTCCCTTCATTCCTGGAACATCTAAGACCAAGTGCATCGCTTGGATCGCTGTATAGTCAAATACCGTACCCTCATGCCCTATCTCATTTCCATTTACCAATCAGGCAAGATAAAATTATGAATTACGAGAAAAGATCAATGGACGCTGACGTAAATTTGATGAAATCTTCGTACGACTCTGGACATGTAGTTTCACCTAGAAGTAAACCTGAAATCGAGGTTCTGAAATCTCCGATGGAAAGTGTCAATGGTATCGAAAACAATCCGAAGAAACCAACAGTGATAGAACCAACAAAATATCAGTGTTCGAGCTGTCAGAAAAACTATTCAACATTCAGTGGTCTCTCGAAACACAAGCAGTTTCACTGCACTCAGGACACGAAGAAGGAGTTTACGTGTAAATACTGTGACAAGACGTACGTATCTCTAGGAGCCCTCAAGATGCACATACGGACACACACTCTGCCGTGTAAATGTAAGATCTGCGGGAAGGCGTTCTCGCGGCCCTGGCTGCTCCAGGGTCATTACAGGACCCATAGTGGGGAAAAGCCCTTTTCCTGTCCCCACTGTCTCCGTGCATTCGCTGACCGGTCTAACCTACGCGCACACTTACAGACACACTCAGACGTGAAGAAATACAGCTGTAAAACGTGCAGTAAAACATTCTCGCGGATGTCTCTACTCACGAAACATGAGGAATCGTGCAGGAATTCCATGGAATTGTCGTAGATATACAGGACCAAATTGCTGTTTTTCAACAAAAGCTTCATAACTGCAGCTTGTTTTAAGCTGACGTTACGAAGTTTTTGTTGAAAAGTGACGATATGATGGACAAAAGAGCATTCAAACACATGTGTAAACCCTCTCGTATATCTTTACTTACAAAACAAGAGGAGTCACGCAAAAGTTTCCGAGGACATGTTATAGACATACGAATCTGAGGAATTATGAAAGTCGAGCGAGATGGACTGACAAGTATTATGGCGCGCGAAAAGGGTCTTAAGTCAATATAGCGCTAGACCTATAATTAAAATAGGTGTAGACCGCTAAAAATAGCGGTCTACCCTTATATTTCTAGCGGTCTACCGATAAAAATATCGGTCTACCCATAAAATAAGGGTAGACCGCTATTTGAATTAACGGTCTAGCGATAAAATTACCGGTAGACCGCTATTTTTATCGGTAGACCCCTATTTTTTCGATAGCCAATCACAGAGCTCGTATTATACGGCCGTTGATATTCCTGGTGTGTTGAGGATGTAACGATCCATTTGATTGGCTGATGAGATTTCGAGCAGAAGGGTCAAAAATAATTATCGGTCTACCGGTAATTTATCGCTAGACCGTTAATTGAAATGGCGGTCTACCCTTATTTTATGGGTAGACCGATATTTTTATCGGTAGACCGCTAAAAATATAAGGGTAGACCGCTAAATATAGCGGTCTACCCCTATTTTAATTATAGGTCTAGCGCTATATTGACTTTAGACCCTATTCGCGCGCCATAAAGTATACAGTAGTTGTAAAACATGTAGTTACACTGGTGGTGAACTCGGCCAAGGCGTGGGACGTTTTTTCGCGATCATAGTATTCCGTCGGTGTTGTTATAAAATATCGAAACTACGTCTTCGATAAAGCCGTAGTAACGAGATTTTATAACAACACCGACGGTTTGTCAATAGATATCGGTAAACCCGGTCTATTTTTAGAACAAATTCATTGTTATTAGAAAAACAGATATCAGATATTTAAAATCACATTTAAACGCAAAATATCTATACCTTGTTTTAGCGAAAAACGCCCCTCGCTTTGGCCGAGTTCACCACCAGTGAGTTAAACGTTGTCTGGTCTGTAGCTACTGACGAAACATTCGGAAACGTGCAGGAACACGATCGAATAGGGTTTTAGAGCGGAAATGAGTATTCTTGAAAATTCGCAGACTCCCTAGATTGTTCAAATATACTAGTCGAACAAAACATTTAAAATTGGCATGCACAATTTGGTCGATATTTTGTTAACACATATTACATTTGATGCTCTTCGCGAATAAAATTACAATTTAATCCTTTCCAAAAGCAACACAAATTGGGCTGTTCCAATTTGGAAGCTGCTACAGACTACACAAAGGATGTTATGAAAATAGGATTTGTATACATTAAAGCACTATTATTGAAGAACTATTGGCGCAGAAAGAGAGAATGATGGTTATCAGTACATTATACACCACAAAATATTGAGACAAAGGGAGAGGATGCTGGTTATCAGCATTAATGAAAAAAATCTTGTTTACTGTCAATGCTTTCTCGTGTTAGAGTTTATTAAGGAGATGAAAACCAGGTGTTGTTTAAGGGGCAGTGGCTCATTTCTTAATCTTTTGTCGAAGGTCCTAGACGATTTCGAACTTGCCATTTGATGCTTTCATTCAATTGTGATTTTATTTATTATCATTTTGTTGTCATTAAATATCCAAACTTTAATACACTGTGTATTTTTGTAATGTTTTTCTCAACGATAATACAGTCGACACTCGTTGTGTCGAAGTCAGAGGGACCGTCAAAATACCTCGACATATCCGGAGTTCTACACAACCGATTTTGTTTCGTTTCGATTTAAAAGGCATTTGACCATTCTATTGCCCATCAAATGCATTCATAATTGAAATATAGTAGGAAAAGGAAAGAAATTGCTCGAAACGAGCAATTTCTATCCTTTTTCTACTAAATGTCAATGGCTATATTTATTAGGAAATTATTTTCTTTAAACTTGTTGAAATCCGTTGGTGAGGACGGAACCAAACACTCACTTCGACCTAAGCAGAAATTCGACTTATCCGATGTCGACATTACGAGTGTTGACTGTACTTCTTATTTCGTGTAGGTGTATGTCTCTACTGAAGCCGAGCTTTGTTTCAAATTTTGTTTTGAGCAATGACTACCCATACCTAAAAGAGAGAAAATATTGGTGGATGAGGGAGGAACTGCTGTTTTTGTCATTTTCCCTTTTCTACCAATGTTTTCATAGACTTCCTTTATGTGCGGCGTCAAATCCAGTGTAAACCTTTTCCCAAAGAGAGACGTTTTTTGACACATGCAATGTAATGCATTTTGTGCTAGAAATAGACCAGGTTTACCATTATGAATATTCGGCGTTCTTATTAAATATCGTAACTGCAGCTTGAATCAAGCTGTAGTTGCGATGTTTTAGATTTACACCGACGAAATACTATTGTTTGTCTGATATAACGTCACTGTTTACTTGATAAAATTGATCCCTATTGCGCAGTATTGAAGTTTCAGAAAATATTGAAGAAAATAGAGCAAATCAGTTCCTGCCTTTTCTTCAAAATTTTCCTATTTATCAATTTGAATCGAATTGGTCTATCAAGATAAATTAAACTAAGATTTTCGTGCGCATCACATTTGAGTTAGGATTGGTCTAATCCGAGTTTTCTCTGATGAAGTTCGTTCTTTGATATGTTGATGTCAACATATCAACATAATCAAAGGTCGAATTTCATCAGAGAAAACTCGGATTAGGATTGGCTAAATTTTGTTCTTTGAGGATGGTACGTCAGATGTTTTATTGACTGTCTGTCCAGATCAGTCGTATAAGGTAAGGTGTCGACACTTGTCATTTATCACACTCCAAAAACTTGAATTGAAAAAAGCGAATTTCCTTGTATCTAATTTACATAATAACGCGCCTCACGAGATCCCAACGAGAGTAGCAAAAAAGCAGGTGCCCGTGACAGGTGAAATGTGACCCCAGCGCGCGCGCTCTGACCTTTAGGCAGGTGAGATTTGGGACGCTTGAATCCCCTTTTTGGTAATGATTGTACATGAAATAATTAAACCGCTCTCACTGATAGGGCTAATGAAGACATTTAGTAAAGTGGCAAGTGAAAGTGAGCCTCTTTCAATTCTTTCCCAAACGACAAAATTTTAGGGTGGTCCAATTTGAAAGCTGCTGCAGACGAAAAATTGAATGTAAATAAGGATATCATTTGTGTACTAAGTAGCTAAAAATATTGAGGCAAAGGGAGAAAATGCCGATTATCAGCATTTTCTTCTTTTGTCTCAATGTTTTCCCAAGCCCCTTTCCATAGGGACGTCAAAACCAGGTCTTGTTTGGGAAAGGTTTACTTTCTTTTACCGCTTACTTAACAAGACTTAGTTTTGATGTGTTTGATAGAAAAAAAAATCAAGTGAAAACATAGATGCAAAAGAAGAAAATGCTGATAATAATCATTTCCTCATTTTGTCTCAATATTTTCTGTGCTCAGTGTACACAAATTATATTCTGTTCGGCTTCCATTTAGTCGTCACGACTCTTGCTACATGACACGGCGTATCTTGAAGGGAGAAGAAAAGCCATTTAACTAGTGCCCCCGAATTAGTATTTTCCCCAATACATGGGCTTAGCCCTATCCCAAAACTTGACCTTGCTTTGACGTCCCTAATAGAAATTACTTGGGAAAACATTTAGACAAAAGAAGAAACTGCTGGTAACCAGCAATTTCTCCTTTTGTCTCAATATTTTCCGTGTTGTTTTATGTGCGTTTTTATCTTTCACAACATCTCTTTTGTCGTCAACAGCAGCTTTCAAATTGGATCACCCTAAAAATTTGCCGTTTGGGAAAGGTTTAAATATCCACCTGCTGAAGCAAACATCGGCAATCTGAACAGACGACATCGCTTGTTTTAGTCTGAACCTGTTAACGCAAAAACGAAATTTTGACCCAGCAGCTTTAAAACTTTTGAAGAACGAGACACATGATTCCTGTTTTTCGTACAATATCTTAATAATTTCATATAAATAAATGTGTCTATCTGTTACGATGGAGTTGCCCGTTCCCACACGATGACGCCTTTTTGACGCATCAGCAAGATATAGGTTTTTGAAACTGGTAAAAAAGAAGACAATATTTGTGAAACGCATTTTCTTCATTTACCGCAGTGTTTTCTCTTACAGTTGGCGCCACATCGTATGTCACGTGTTTATATTTGTTCAGTGTTCAATAACAATGAATTTTGTGCTAAAAATAGAATGGTTTAACTGTTATGTTTTGATAACCCGTCGGTGTTGTTATAAAATCTCGTAACTACGGCTTGAATCAAGCCGTAGTTACGAGGTTTTATAAAAACATCCACGAAATACTACTTGTTTGACGGAAATTACGTCACTGTTTACTTGATAAAATCGTTCCCTATTACATTTGAACAAAATATAAACATGTGCCATACGATGTGGTGCCAACTGTAAGAATTACAAAAGGTAATATTTAAATTGCTGTCTACATGCAACACCTTAAAATCTTGACAATCACAAAAATGTTGTGGTCTCTGATAATGGAACCGGTATTTCTAGCCCAAACTTTATAAGCTTGTCAAACTCCTAAAGCGTTGCAGACGAAAATGGAACTGAAGTAAACATCAGGAAAATGTTGACTTTGTAGTGCAAAGCATTGTTCCAAGGAAAAAAATCAGCACTACCTTCTACTAGTATTACTTCAATGTCTTCCGAAACTTTCTTTCGTGGGAATACCAAAATAAATGATTGGGATAAAGAATACTTCCACAATATTTGATCCGACCCTCCAAGATGATTACACCCATTGGTGAGAGTCAAATGTCAGAAATGAAAATTGGATACATATAGGACATTATATTCTCTTTATCTTAATAAGAATTCAGAAATAACTTGCTGGTTCTAAGGGAAAAATGTCCATCTTCTCGTTTAACATGGCTTACATGTTTCAAAAGTTCAAGATATGAGAAAAAAAAATAATGTAAAGGGTTAACAGTTTCCCAAACAAGACCTGGTTTTGACGTCCCTAATAGAAAAGGCTTGAGAAAACATTGCAACAAAAGAAGAAACTGCTGATAAACAGCAGTTTCTCCTTTTGTCTCAATGTTTTCTGAGCCATATTACTCACAATGGTTACCCGTATTTACACTTACATGTATTTTGTCGTCTGCAGCAGCTTTCAAATTTGATCGCCCTAAAATTGTGTCGTTTGGGAAAGGGTTAAGGAAAAACCTCAAATGCCCTCAGAATGCGGCGTTTTCGGTTATTATTGATGTCATAGCGACGAACGATTTTTGTTGAAATTTTAATTTATGAGATTTCACGCGGCACGTGCCGACTGAATATTCTAATTATAGAGTGTTAAATTCATTGTGTAACAAAAGAATGAAAGGGTGGCAGGTTGCAGCGGCGCTCGCGATAGTTGAATAGTTGTTACGTTCACTGGTGGTGAACTCGGCCAAAGCGTGGGACGATTTTTCGCGATCATAGTATTTCGTCGGTGTTGTTATAAAATATGGTAACTACGGCTTCGATAAAGCCGTAGTTACGAGATTTTATAACAAGACAGACGGTTTGTCAATACATATCGGTAAACCCGGTCTATTTATAGAACAAATTCATCGTTATTAGAAAAACTATCCAATCAGATCTTTAGGCTCACATTTAAACGCAAAATAACTGTACCTTGTTGTAGCGAAAAACGTCCCTCGCTTTGGCCGAGTTCACCACTAGTGACGTTTATCTAAAAGAAACATGTGAAACTTTAAATCATTTTCCAAACAAGAAGGGCTGTATTCAACAACATTTCTTAATCGCTTGTCTTAATCAAAATTACAAATCTTTTCCTGGTGACAACATCTTGTTCAAGGCCAAAATTAAAAGAGTTGCAGACTACAAAACGGATGCTTTAAGAAAAGTAAAAGGCTATCGCTGATAACAAAAAAAACCGGCTGGAATAAGACCAATTAAGGTATCCAAACCCTCAAAAGCACCAAAGACCCAGATGTGAAATTTGAAAAGCGTCAGTAATTCCTAAACTGTGTCCAAAAACAAACATAAGCATTTTGAAAGGTTTAGAATTTTGAATTAATGTATACTTATGGAAATATTTAACAAAAATGTTCTAAATTATCTCCCTTGCCTATGAATATATAGTAAAATAATATTTGTGAATAATTTTCTTCTTGAAGCATAATCTTGAAATCTGGCACGGTGAATCATCTTATTTCAAGTGTATTTACAAGTGTGTGTAATTTGGTGCATTTCATGTGGCTAGAAAGTGGTGATTTTTTAGGGTCTGTAAACCTTAATTGAGTTCTGAACTTCACAGACAGGTCCAAATACTACAGCTTCTACGGATAGCGAAAATGAGGTTTACACGTAAAAACAAACTGTGTACTCTACTGAAAGCTATGGAAAAAAGAGAAAATCCTGATAATCACAATTTCCTTTTTATTCGATCAAAACTTTCAAAAGTCTTTTCTAGTTAGTGAGAATACGGGATTATTCCAAAAGGAGTTAACGAACTCCATCCATCATTATATACCAAGCACTTCCTGCAATTTCGTCCTCACTGTCGTCTTCGTTCGTGTCAACGGAGATTGACGAGGGTATCCGGATTTTTAGAATCCGGATACCATCGCCAATCTCCGTTGCCACGAATGAATACTCCAAGCCCGAAACCACTAAATTTTAACCCTTTCCCACACGACAAAAATTTTGACTTTTCCAATTAGAAATCTGCTGCATACGTCAAAATGGATGTTGGTAAGGACTGTATTTCTGTTAAATGTAGTTCAGAAAATATTGAGACAAAAGGAGAAACTGCTGGTAATCAGCAGTTTCTTCTTTTGTCTCAATGTTTTCCCAAGACTATTTTCCTAGGGACGTCAAATCCAGGTCTTGTTTGGGAAAGGGTTAAACTGATTCAAGACGAAAGGATTTCATTGCAACGACAAAATAACTTGCGTCAAAGGTAGACAACTTGTATATCTCAGCATGGAAATTGTCGGGGCCGGGGGATGTTGTCAGATTTTTTACTCTATCTTTCGCAAGTATTCTTTGATAGTGACATGTTGTTTGGGAAAGGGTTAAGCACGCACATTGTCGGTGTTTGGGAATGGAACAAAGCTTAGTGCTTCGTAACTACGAGACTTCTGCACACTGCATCTTCGGGTTACCGAGTACTCGAAACTAATTGAAATCAACCATACCTCTTTCTAAAGCCTCTCTGGTGTTGACGTCCCTAACCTAAAAGTTGTACCTTTGGAAAACAATAGTAAATGCAATGAATGCACCATAACCAGCATTTCCTGTGCTCCCATATTTTCTATACCATAAACAGTAAATTTTCTACTTATTGTTAATTCTTTTTGCCAGCTACAACACCTTTGAATTTGGACCAGTCTAAAAAAAATTACGATCTGGGAAAGTGTTGAAGTGTCATTTTTCTCCCTTTCGCAAGAGTCGGTAACATCAAACGCTATCATCCGGCAATCTAAATCACTTTAGAAGACGTGTGCCCGTGTGTCTGTTTACAAATTAACCCTTTCCCAAACAAAACAGTTTAGACTGATCCAAAATCAATTAAATGTGTGTTTTTTTTTAGACCGTAAAATTAATGCTACTAAAAGCTGCAAGTTTGTCTACTAGAAAATGGTTGAAAAAAAGAAAAAATAAAATGCTGCATTTTCTTCTTTTCTCTCAATGTTTTTCAACCTTTTCTCTGTGAAAGACTTCTAAACTGGCGATTGCTTGGAGAAAGCGTTAAATCTCACACGAGCGACAGGTGATATCGACTTGTTTCTATTAACCAAACATTATCAACGCTAGACCCTTGCCTTTTGGGATAGAACGAAACGAAATAAGATGATCATTCTTACGTCAATGGAAATAAACAGATCACGCTGTCAATCAAAATATCTACGGACCAATCAAACGACCAATTTAGACACGTCAATCGGACATCGTTGTGTGATGGGCCGGTGGCCTAGATAACTATTTGTAAATAGTGTCAAAGGTTGATAGATAAATTTACCAATTTCAACGATACATTCATCCCGGGATTGCAATGTTCCTGGATATAGAATCCTAGGTGTCACCCCTATGTCATTTTGACTAATTAAACGCGAGTAAGAACGGTCAACTTTGGCTGTGCACAGTTCATCTCAAAAGTGTCCTTGGACTTTGATCAAAACTATGTTTATGCCTTTACTTCTAACAAGGAATCAAGATCAATTTCAATTTAGGTAGATGTTATGCAAACACAACTACCCACAAAGAATACGTCCCTCTATAGCTACCGAGTGGTATGTCAGCCGAATAGGCTCACTGTCGTAGATTATGGTTGTGCATAATCGTATTTCCGGTGAATTTACACCGGACAACCATAACCTATACCAGTACTCTGTCATCACACTGCAGAGACATGACCGGAATTTTATCTGCCTCTATAGAAATGCTTCCCTCTGGCATCAAATTGATGCCGGTTCTACCCCCTTGACGTCTGACCGATCATGAAGAATTACATTTCAGGCTTTTCAATCATATCGGCATACAGAAACATGGTTAGAAAAGAAGGGTGTCAAATTTCGGCATGAACTCATTTTGGGGACTACGATACAGAATCACTTTCGTTGTGGAATATCCCCGTATTTGAAACTCTTTTTGTAGCTTTTTATCGTTTGGCCAAAGTACTAGTAAATAAAAGTTTAGATGTAGACAGTATTTTTCCCTCAATAATGATGTAAGACTGAAATAGCAAATGTAAGTTTTGGTTGTTTCATTGGGGGTTTCAACTGCTATGGCCATATCGCGGCGGCTGGAGCACCTAACATTGGATTCGATTCCTAGTATTTCTCTCACCAGTACCACTACAATATCCAAACCAAGCCTTCAGCTGCTCTCTCACATAGATGATTCACAAAATGACTAGCAAGTGTAAGAAGCTGACTATATATTTTGGAGTTATCGAACGTGGTTGAACATGGCGGACGTTTTTAAGTGGGCTTTACATGAATGAATAAAAAACTTGGAGATATCGCGTGAAAATGGACTTTATGTGTTGAAATTTGGTATGGGTCACGACGATAAAAAGAAGAATAAAAAGCAGAAAAAAGACAAAGATAAAAAGCGAAAGAAAGGAAGTAGTAGCAGTGAAGAAGAACAAACACGGAATAAACAAATAAAGACAGGAGGCGCGGCCGGGGGTCCGGTCAAAGTAAGTGACATTCTAAAAGAAACTAACTCTGTTTTATACGAAGAAGATATTCCTGTTTTTGATACAAACATGGACATGGATCAGTCAAATACAAACAAACATGGTGATAAACAGGAGAAATCGGTACCATCCACGTCCTCGTCTACTTCTCCGTCCAATGCTGATTTAATGAAAAGTATTAACCTTATAGTTACAGAAGTGTCGGAAGTTAAAGAACAGCTGAAAGTTCTACACAGTTTGGAGAAAAAAGTAAACGAGTTTGATGTCGAATTAAAAAAGTTAAGTGCCTCAGTAGAGAAAGAGAGAAATGAAAATTCTGAGAAATTCAATGTAGTAAACGATAGATTAACAAACCTGGAATTTGACGGCGGACAGAATTTTGAAATGATGCGTGAACTGGAGAAAGAAAATCAAAAACTGAAAGACAGTATCACTTATTTGCAATCTCAATCAATGAGGAATAATCTTCTATTTAGTAACATTCCAGAACAAGTCAATGAAACACCAGAAGAAACCGAATCAAAGCTCAGAGCATTCATGATTGAAAAGCTTGCTATGGCCGAAGAGCTCTTGGAGAAGATGCAGCTAGAGAGAGTACATAGAGTTGGTAGACTTAATCCGAAATACAAGTACAGGAGTGTGGTATGTAAATTTGCATTCTTTAAAGATAGAGAAGTAGTGAGAAAGAACAGTTCTAAGTTGAAAGGTACTGATCATTATATACAAGAACAATTCCCGGGTGAGATAATGGAAAAGAGGAAGAAACTAATATTAAAGCTGAAGGAAGCCAGGGCTAACGAGAAAAAGCATGGTTGTCATATGATACCCTTTACATAGAAGGTAAAGCTGTGAGAGACTAGGGTTTACAGGGGGATGTGAATGAGACAGGGATCAGAGTAGCGGTGTGGAATTGTAATGGTTTGACAGAAGATAAATTACAAAGTGAAACAGTTCAATCAATCTTGAAAGAAAATGACATTGTCATTTTAAGTGAAGCCTGGACAGATCAGAAGTCATACATCTAGCCCGGCCGATGATCTGTTAAATGAGTATTTTATTGAATCACGTGACATTCTTACTGGTCACCTGACCGACATGTTTAATATTATATTTGATTCTGGTAAATTCCCAGAAAGTTGGTCGAAAGGATGTATTGTTCCCTTACACAAAAAAGGAGACGTTAACGATACCAATAATTATAGGGCAATAACGTTGACAAGTAATCTAGGTAAAATTTTCACAAGTATTTTAAACTCGAGAGTTGAATCATGGTTTGAAAAGAACGATTTTATGTCAGATTCCCAGTTTGGCTTCCGCAAAAAATGCAGTACTACTGATGCGATTTTTATTCTATCAAATCTTGTAGAACATATTTTGAACAGTAATATGCATTTGCCATGCGCCTTTATTGATTTGAAAAAGGCCTTTGATTCCGTAAATAGAGATGCGTTGTGGTTTAAATTATTTAATATGGGATTCAAGGGTAAATTACTGAACATATTTAGGTCCATGTATGAGTCCGTTAAATCATGTGTTAAGCATTGTAATTCTTTCTCCGAATTTTTCGAGATATCAGTGGGTCTGATCCAAGGACAAACAACGTCACCGGCACTTTTCGCCCTATTTTTAGAAGACTTAGAGCTCTTTTTGCAGGATGATAATCTCCGTGGTATTACGATATACGAGATATGTTTCATAATTCTTATGTTTGCAGACGATATGGTTTTAATAGGCAACTCTGTTGAAGACCTCCAACATAGCCTCGATCGTTTACATTTATACTGTACAAAATGGGGGCTAGAAGTTAATACAGATAAAACCAAAATAGTAGTCTTTAGAAAACGGGGGAAAATTAAAGCTAATGAAAAATGGTTTTATAACAATAGTTAAATAGAAGTGGTAGACAATTTCAATTATTTGGGTGTTGTTTTCAACTATACTGGCAGTTTTATCCTTAATAATCAATATTCAGCTGGAAAGGCTTTAAAAGCCATGCATGTATTAGCAAGTAATATTTTCAAATACCACGTAAAACCGAAAGTTGCATTAGAACTTTTTGATTCATTTGTTAGCCCAATTTTGAATTATGGTAGCCAAACTTGGGGGTTCACTAAGTCTAAGGACCTTGAGCGTATCCACTTGAAATTTTGTAAAATGATCCTAGGAGTTAAACAGTCTACTAGTAACGCAGCCGTTTACGGGGAGCCCGGTCGATATCCGTTATACATTAAAAGGTACATTCTTGTTTTAAAACAATTTTTTAAAGTTTCAAAATCCAATAACATTCTTTCCCAGACAATTTATAGAGTAATGCTAAGAGATATGTCCCTTGGGAAAGCAAACTGGCTGTCAAGAGTCAAGACCCTGCTTTCAGAAAACGGATTCCTTTATGTCTGGAACCACCCGGAAAATGTTAATGAAAATCAAATCATATATTTATTTACTCAAAGATTGCAAGATACATTTATACAAAAATGGCAAGCAGACATTGCCAATAATAAAGTCCTAGAACCTTTCAACGTGCATTTCAAACAGGAATTCAAACTTGAAAATTATCTTGATATAACTCCCAAACGACTAAGAAATTGTTTAACTAAAATCCGTACATCTTCTCATACCCTTAAAATAGAGACTGGCAGACATGGACGATTACGTATACCAAAAAGTGAAAGAATTTGTGAAAATTGTAACTTAAATAGCATCGAAGACGAATTTCATCTATTAATTGAATGTCCTTTCTATCACCATTTAAGAGTAAAATACATAAGCAAATACTATACTATGTCAAGCCAAGCATGTATAAACTTATATCTCTTTTACAGTCAAACAATTGTAAAACAAACTTAAACCTGTGCAAATTTATTAATTCTGCATTTTCATTGAAAAATATTCACTAGTGTTTTTGTCAATTACAACATTTATTTAACTCTTTAATAACTACATTCATTTAATGGACGACACGGCATTTAAAGGCTAGTGCAAGGAAAGCATGATTCGTAAAGGAGAAATGTAAACAGTTGCTTTCCTCCTTTACCAATATGATTTCTTGGTTCACAGACATGCAAGTAAGTCGTCTATTCAGGGATTATACGTATATTCATATGAAGAGTTAATATTACACTACTTCATCATCTTCCGCTTAACTTATTAATTAACATATTTCAATATATTTCTATTTACGTTCCATCAGGTTCATGTCACTGTTTGATAATGCATATTGTCTTTGTATTTGTTGTTTTGTATCACAATGTACTTTTGCCATGTACAGGTGAAATAAACTATCCTATCCTATCCATATATTTTCTAGATTCAAAAACTTAAACATGAAAGGCAATTGTTTTCTTTATTTGTGACCATCGTCACTTTAAATCTTCTCTCGATAACTTATGTTTTCTACATGCATGTGTTGCATTTGTTTTGTTTTATGTACTAGTAACCAGCTATCAATTTGTTAAAATTTTATGCTGAATAAATTGAATTGAAATTGAATTGAAATTGACTACATGTATATTCGGTTAATCCATTACCACACAGTGACTTTTTTGACACCCCACAAGAAACTTGCTATGGAAAAAATTGTGGGAAATGAAGAAATTGCTTCATTTCCAACAATATTTTCCATACAAAATGATTAAAAATGTACTTTTTCTTTCTTTTTTAGTTGTCGTCTGCAACATCTTTGAATTTGGACAAGTCAAAATTTTGTCGTCTGGTAATGTGTTAAAACTAGTCGATATCACCTGTCGTCTGTACCAATATGCAGATATAAGATGTATTTATGTTCTTTATCAAGTCAAAGCCTTAAACACTTTCCCATACAAGACGCAGTTTTGCTGTTCCAGAGTTGAAAATATTCGCGAAATCATTGAGGCAAAAGAAGAAAATGCGGATTATCGATTTTTTTTTTCTTCTGTATTGAGCAATGTTTACATTGCTTTATTTAGACAAATCCTTTCGTTGCCAACACCTACTCTGTCGTCTGCAACAACTTTCAAAATAGAATGATCCACATTTGCCTTTGGGAACGGGTGACTTAACCTGATATCGTTCGTTGATAACGACATACCCTGAATGGGTTCCACTGATTTGGTAGAAACAACTAACTTGGCTCAGAAGCAACATGAATCATTTCGTGAGAAACTTCTTCACCCATCTACGCATAATGAAGTTTTCCGACGCCCCAAGCTAAAAAACTTCAAAAAGGATTGTGGAAAGCGAAGAACAACCGATTCCTTCATTTTTCAAACTGTTTTCTATCGAGATAGACAAAGAAGTGCAAAATTCCATGTACTAGAAATTGTCTTCTATGGTTTCTTTGAATTTGGACCTGTCAAACGTTTTGTCGTTTGGTAATTGGTTAACTTATGGTAAGGATAACCATATTTTTCTTTCCACCAGCCGTTTCCAGCTAGGGAAGGGACTCAACATAAAGTGGTGAATTAACCTTTTGTGGTGGTTAATTACAAAATCGGCTTGCCAGGACAATATACGATAAACCTGTTTCCGCATCAAAGTGATTAACTTTAGCAGAAGACAAAATGACGTATCCTTAATCCCTCGTCTGATGTTGGCTAAGAAACTATTGCGACAGCCGAAACGCAATTATGATTAGAGGAATAAATAACACTTTTTAAAGCGAGGGAAAGAAAACACCAAAATATAATATGAATTGTGCAAATACGCCAAAGCATTCATTTAGAAATAGACGGCCGACTTATTAGAATTGTTGGTGAATAAATCCCCTGAATTAGTTGCGTGATATCATGGGAAGTCTCACTGGTCGAGTTTCATCTTACATGTATGTAAGTAAGTGTCGTTTGCATCAATTTCAGGACTTGGCGTCCTTAGCAAAAATGATTAAGAAAAACAGCAAATGGTGAAATATGCACACTCCCCACTTCGAATTTTGATAAGTCCGGATACTTTTCTTTCGCAAAAAGTTTAAGATTTTCTTTTAATATTGTTTTAAGAAAAACGATTAAGAAAAACGATTAAGAAAAACAGTAAATGATGAAATATGCACACTTCCCACTTCGAATTTTGATCAGTCCGGATACTTTTCTTTCGCAAAAAGTTTAAGATTTTCTTTTAATATTGTTTTAAGAAAACATTTAACACCACTGAATCTGTCCACAAAACTGCTACTTTTGACATCCCTATATGAGAAATGTTTGAAACATTTAGTAAATACAACATTCGTGATAACAGGCAGCTTATCTTTTCCCTCCATGTTTTTCAACACATTTCAAAATCCAGTGACATTGATTTTGTCGTCTGCGTCATCTTTTTAGTTTGTCGTTAAAATAGGATCGTCGTTTGGGAAAGAGTTAAAGATTTTCTATTAATCCGGTTATGAAGAAAACATTGACGCCATTAAGTGTTCAATAGGGTCGCTATAAAAAGCGTCAGGTATAGCTTAAGGCAACAGGTGCGCGCAACATGTGGCAACAAATCGAGGTTCGAACTAATAATAGATCAACCATATTTTCTTGGTCTAATTGTCTTGTTTGAATTTCGAGAAATGTTGGGTCCTAGTAGGAATAAACATAACCAAAATCTTTTTTCCCAACCCATTTGTTGAAAAAATATATACCGAGGGCTTCGTGAAAAACTATTATAACTACACTTAGTAAAATTTTACAGGAAAGGGAAAAAATCTGAATGACTTTCTAAAAGCTAAAGAGGTAAAATATTTTTGAAGTTCAATATATCTCTTTAATTATACAGAATTGAAACCCAATATTAGAACGTGTGATGTATTCCTTCCTGAAGATTCAGAAAATACAAAAAAAGAAAAATGAATTTCTGAAAAATATGTAGTCACAATAGTTTTGTACTGAACCCTCGATATACGCCTGTGACACATACTAAATCATACTTTTTGGTCGTGTTTTGAAAAGTTGTATTATGGACACCGAAATTCTAGCACATGTGCATATTTCACCAATCACTACCCTTTGGTAGGTATACTAAGCATCGGAGATACGTTTTGCTTTTGTTTTGAAAAGTTTCATTTTGGATATATACTCGGCAAAACTGCTAACGCATCACTCAGATCTTTGTTGATATCTTTTTAACGAATCTACCGATTACACTCAAAATTTGCACATGTAAACTACATCCATTTGAGTATAAGCAAATGAAATTGCATAGTAAATGCTTTATTCTGTCCTGAAATATTGAACTTTTAATAAGGGCACCCTTATTTCTAAAATTCATAAAGTCTAAGATTTGATTAAAATAGGAAATTCACGCATAACTTTCAAACCTTAATTTTGTATTGTCTGGAAGAGTTCCTGTGTAGAAAAATTACCCTTCTTCCATAAACAAACAGATGGTTTTAATACTTTTGCGGGCGCGTAATTTATTCCCGCAGAAGTAATGTTACATCACTAGTGTCGTTGCTGTCATTGTTGGCGTCGACGGCGACATTAGTTACGTAAACAAAAACGCATCGGTCTATATCTTATGAACTGTATGAGATGCAGTCTTGATAATTCACACACAGGCAAGTTCCACCAAGACCTTTCACGTGCGATCATAACATTTGACCTTGTGACCTTGACCTTGAAAAAGTGACCTTTTCTTTTAAAAAATGTATCTATGCGAGCTACGTTGTCCGCGAACAGCTCTTGTTACGTTAGATAAGGATTCAATTTTTTCAGACTTCAATCCCACAATTAACCAGCTTTCAAAATCAATTCAAACAAAATTGATTAAGAAAGATCACGAGTTACACGAACCGAAAAACTGGTTTGGTCCCCTTTTCGTATGACGCGGTCACATAGGGAAAAAAATTTAGAAATAGTTTTATGTATGAGTGCAAAAACTTGTGGGATAAACATATGCCAAATTAAAAATCTAAATCTTTGATAATAAAGAAGTTATGCAATTTTAAAAAGTGATGCGTTAGCTCTTTTGCTGAGTATATATAGAAAATTTTAGTAAAATCACATCATAAAGAAACAATACCCTTGGATAGGTATACCACGCCCCGCAGACATTTTCTGTTTAGACTGTGTCCATGTTGATTGATTCTTCCAGATTTACTTTTCGACGCCCTTCTTGGACCAGGATGTGTTCCAGTTCAAAAAATTGAGCCGGGATCTGGAAAACTCTTACATCTTTTTAGCCCAACAAGGTTCCAGTTCAGCCTACGTACGAGTATACACGCAGCCTGATCATGAAGTCCATTTTGTTCTCCAATAGTTTCTTCATGGCATGTGGCAATCGTGCAGCATGGATCCCAGTCATACTTCACTTTAGCACAGAGTGATCTTGAAAGTGGACCGTCTTTAATGCTTCAGCGACCCTTTTCCAGACCCTTGCTCATTTATATTGTGTAACTAGACATGAATTCAAACTTCCTGAGCTCGAAGTATTGCGCCATATAGATAAAGACAGTCCAGGCTATCGCCGCTTTTCAACAAAAACCTCGTAACTGCAGCTTGTTTCAAGCTGCAGTTACGAGATTTTTGTTGAAAAGCAGCATTATTTTGTCTCATTGATCAAGAAAAAGATCTTCACGGTCCTCAAGACAAGTAACAGGAGACAATGCATGCCTTTTTGCACAGTTACATTATAACTCGGACAACAGCTTGTAGTACACTGAAAGATGCATAATTATTAACTAGCGCACTGGGATTTTCGAAACCAAAGTCACGTTTACAGTCTTCATATAGGGAACAGGTTGTGTAACCATTTAAAGACGACAAAAGCAAAATTGTAAGAGCGGACACATACCAATTTGATACATGGTGGAACTCAATTTACTCCTCTGAGCGACATTGTAAGCGAAACACCATATTCATGTGTAATATCCTGTTAAAACAATTGCGTTCATGAGATATGTGGACAGAAGGACTAGTCTAGACAGAGAGAAATAACGCTTCAAAGATTGCTACTATACTCCTAAGCAAATTATGCCTAAGGAAGAGAGGTTTCGAAAATTCTAGACTGTGTTTCCTGCACTTTATTGTCCTAGAACCTCATTGTCATAGAACATAACATGTATATTTCAACTTGGATACGAAAAAGGGTGATACTTGATGAACACGGAGAAAAGTAAAGAGAACGACATGTTTTCTAGTAAAGCAGAAGAAAACGTGGAGGCCATTGGCATTTTTTTCTTTTGCCACAATTTTTTCACAAGCATTTTCAACAAAAATGTCAAAAGCCGGTCTTGTTTGGACTGGTTCAAACAGGTTGATGAACTAGGATCCACGTGGAAGACTAGGACAGCGCTCAATACCAACTGTTGTTCGTCCTCTATACAGCACCTGGGCCCGGTTTCTCGAAAAAAACTTAAGTATTTACTCAAACATCATGCTCAACTTTGAGTTGAGCAAGAAAATTTGCTCAACTGAGCATGTCGCCATAAGTGTGTTTCACGAAAAAAACTTAAGTATATGCTCAACTGAGCACGGTGCTCAACGGGTTTTTTCTAATTTTCATTAACACAAGCGGCCTCAATCTCGATACTCTCCGGTAAATGAGAGTAAAAAAGAACGTTTTGACATTTCGTCGCCTTATTCTTATAATGTTCTAACTCATTTTTTGTGAAAATTGAGATTTTGGTATCGTTGGAATCGTCTTGGAGTGTTCTATCGGATGGTGGTTACAGATTGTTGAAATTAAGTCTGGTTCAATAGATTCCCATTAACAGAATGTTCTATCTGAGCCCCTTTCACCCTTTTGTCAACATTATAATGTTCTAAGTGAATATCGTCCAATGATATCAATGATATCAGCGTTTTTAAGTCACGTGATTCAAAAGTTTGAGTATTAAAGTGTTCTATTAGAAAATGAAATAAAAGAATTTATTCAGTCTCGTATTGTCCACCATCAATGTTTACAATTATAATGTTCTAACTGCATCTTTATTGATGAATAACTGGCATTGATAGGCATAGATAGAACATTATAATATTAACAAAAATGAATAAAATATCACATTTCTTTTTTAACTGAAAATCAAAAAATCGAAATAATAAAAGTTGTATTTAACCAAAAATTACAATTTTAATAGAATGAGAGAGAACGTAAATATTTGAATCACATATCTTTTTTCCGTCAAAATCGGATTCATAGTGAAAAAGTTATTAAAGGTTGAAATTTCAAACTCGATTTTCTCGAAAGTGTAAAAAGTCGGGTTAGAACATTATAAGAATAAGGCGACGATTTTGCGGGAAAATGTGTCAATACGTTTATAGCCAAACATACAACGGTATTACTCTTGTAATCGCGATAATCAGCTTATTGTCTCGAGCAAAATTTTTTAAATTGCCAGATTGACGTCAAAAGAACACGAAAGAGCCCTTATGGCGGCTAAATGACACTCGTCGACCAGAACAATTAAGCGATTACCGGACGGGTCCCTATCCGAAGTTCAGTCCCAATAGGCCTAGGGGAGTCAGAAAGGTCCAAGTGACCTAGAACCTATTCTCAAACAGCAGAATTGTTCCAATTTGAAAGCTGATGCAGAAGACAGAATTGAATTTGATACAGGAATTGTGTATAGGCCTACTATAGTACAGAACATTTTAAGGCAAAAGGAGAACATGCTTTGTTTCAAGCTCAGCAGTTTCTTTTGTCTTAATATTTTCCCAAGCATTTTCTGTAAGGGACATCAAAATAAGTTCTTGCTTTGAAATGGTTAATCGACAATTATTCAAGCTGTTGCAATGCAATTGTGATTGATTGAATGGTGTTTAACCCTCCCCTTTTAAACAGTAGTCGGGCCCGTAGGAACAGGAGGTGGAGTCTTAGCACCCCCCTCAAAGTTGGCCAAAAATGCCAAATTTTCCGTAATTTACACTGGCAATTTAGGAAAATTCCAATTTAGCCCCCTCTCCAAATATTCAGACAAAGGGGCTTGAGCCCACCCAATATGAAATTTCCTACGGGCTTGCTAGTTACATGTAAAGATTACTATGCCTTGAGCACCTAGCCATGTATTCCTTTGACTAATTCCTCCCACCAATTTTGCATCCGTTGAGAGCCGCCAGCTGTTATCCCTTGTTTAACACGATCCTATCATTGTTGGGAGACAATGTCTGGCTGGATATGGCCATAATTGAGGATTGAACTTGGGACCTCAAGACCTTTAGACAGACATGCTATAGTTGCAGTCTTCTTGCATTTGTCATGTATTTCAGACGACAAAATAGAGCTCACAGAAAAACCCCAGACTGGTTAGGAAATCCTAGTGTTAGGGTATTCCACACATAATGAGATTCGCATGAAGTTTGAATTATTCGGACGTCGTGGAAAACATTCGACAGTGGAACTTTCCACCTCCGAATGTTTACGACCGCGCCCGAATAGGTTCGGACATCTAATGACAACGCTGGGAAAAAGCTGATGTTTTATGAATCGCAAAATGGCCACATTATGGGTATTCTACCTAAATATAAGTAGTATCTCTGCACATGTTTGAATCCTAAACAGGCCAAAGTCATTTCTGACATTTTATTGATTGATTGATTGATTGAATGGGATTCAACGCCTCTTTCAACTGCTAGTCTCTTTAATCATATTTCACAGCTGGAGCACTCAACCATGGATTCCTGTTATTTCTCTCACCAGTACAACCACAACATCCTTTCCGACCCCAGCTGCTTTCCCACTTGGGTATACTATCATTCAAACATTTGTGTGATACAAATTCAAATGCATGTACACGAAAGGATATTACCAGGGACTGGGTATTGAACCTGGGACGGTCACAGTAGGATCTCATGAGTGAGACTCGGAGTTGAGGCGTTACCAATTGTTCTATGGCCGCTGTCAAAACTTTTTGAAAGGGGGATTTTGTGTGTATTTACCCGGTAGACCATTTTTATGATCATTCTGCAAGATAGCCGTATGATCCTATCATCTCAGAAATGCAAAGGAAACAGGATCTGGAAAAAGGGTATTTATAGCATTTAGGATATAATGTTTCAAGACAAGCCCATGCCCAAGTACTACCCGATCTCCATGATACATATTATTGCTCTCTGATAGTTGTTACAAGGCATGGTGAACCCACCAGAGAATGACATGGATCTTAATCAGACTGTTTGTATAATATGCAGGCTGATCTGGATCCATGTTGTTCTCAAATGCTGTAAAGGCCCTTTTTCCAGATCCCGGCTCAATTACATGTTGCTACATCCAATCTGAGCCACACAGACATGATTAAGAACTAGAAAAACTCGGCTAAAAATGGTCAAAACTGTGACTGTTGTAATTTGAAACCAACTACAAACACAATGGATTTTGTTAAGAAGTTGTTTACAATGTAGCACAGAAAATATTTAGGAAAAAGAAGAAAATGCTGGTTATCAGCACTTTCTTTTGTGTTGATGTTTCCCAGGCTTCTTATAACTGAGAATGAAAACCAGTTTTTGTAAAGTGAACAATCATCAAATCATTTTTACCGTGTTTTGCAGTATTTGCTCATGGGTTGGTTTCAAACAACAAAATAACACCAGTTTTATTCATCATAGCATTTTGCAACAGGTTCTAGGATTATAAAGAAAACAAAAGAGGAAGTAGTTTAACTAGTCTTTTAGACAAATTTCATTATTATTTCCCGTACAAATTGGTCGCAAGATTGTTAATAATCATGACGTTCTGAATACCAAGATTTTGGGAAAAAACTGAAACAAATGGAGATCAGCATTTTCTCCCTTTGCCTCAATTTTTATAGTAGACAAATCTAACCTTTATCAACAATAATTTTTTACGTCTGCAACACCTTTCAAAGTAGTCAACACAGAAACTTTTTATTTGGAAACGGGCTAATAAGTTCACATGTCACACTGTGTTATGATATCTTGTATAGTGAAGATTATTTGCAAAATAAATAAATAGATAAATCAGTAAAAAAAAAATTAGTGTTCATTCCTCCTCACTAAATATACCTTACAGTGGCACTTTCTCGAATGTAAAAGTTTTAGGCCAGTCCAATTTCAAAGAAAATGCAGATCTATAACAAAACAATTGGTACCAAAAGTAGAAAGCATGTTAGAGTAGTACATGGAAAATATTGAGGGAAAGGGAGAAATTGCTCATTTTCAGCATTTTCTTATTTCATCCCAATATTTTGCCAGTCAGGTATTTCCCAGATTTGGTCACATTTATTTGGTCGTTTTCCAAACAACAAATTTTCTTCAATGCTTTAAAAAGCTTTCTCTGTCTGAAATTAGGTCTAAAATAGTTCATTTTAAGTGACATTTCACATTTATTTCATTTTTTAAAAGTATGTCTTGATGCAAAGATTGTTTATTCTAATGTGTATAAATACTTTTCAGTTTTTTGAAGTTGTTATTTATAAGTGAAAAATATGTCTTTAAAGTTGAGACAAAAATGACAAATTCTGTAACTGAACTGTTGTCCTCAACAATCTGTTTAATTTTAGACCAAAAATATATTTCTCATAAACGGTTCAATATTTAGGCTTGAAATTTTCAGAATTTTCATAAGAAAGTATGCTCTTTCAGATAAATTAAAAGTAAAATTTATCTAAAAATTATTGTGAAATGTCACTTTAAACTATTGAAAGATTTTTAGATGACAGCAATTATTATAATATATACATTTGACATTATATTGTCACTGCAAATCTTCATATGTTAGTGGCTGAGCCCTGATAGCTCAGTCAGCAACATGAGAGTCTGTCAATCCTGGGGTTGGGAGTTCAACACCCGGCTCGGCCATTATCCATTCTAACATTTGACAAAAGTCATTTATCTCTCACCAATTGGTGTGAATCATCTATGTGATAGAGCAGCTGGAGGCTCGGTTAAGATTTTGTGGTCATACTGGTGATAGGTGTTCCAGCCACTGCGATATGACCATAGCAGTTAAAAACAGCGTAAAACCCCACTAAACCAAATCATCTTTTAGTGATCCAACTTTGGAATGAGGTGATGGACTGTATCCAGGAATATACATTGTACTCTAGTCTCTCGCACAGCATATCTGAAGAAGTTGAACTTTGTAGAGCAAGATCAGCTTCATTGGACATTCCATTATCTTCTGATGCTATCTTGAGCCTCTTGTATACAATCTGTTTGTCTACAGGATATTCTCCCAGGATTCTGTGAAGAAAGAAAGTCAGAATACTTTTAAACCTTTCCAAAACGACAAAACTTTAGGGTGGTCCTATTCAAAAGCTGTTGCAGACGACAAATGTCATAGAGATAAAGACAAGAGTTATGTATGTTTAGCAAAGAAAATATTGAATAAAAGGAGAAAATGCTGGTTATCAGCATTTCCTTCTTTTGGCTCAATGTTTTCTCAAGCCATTTCGATCAGGGACCTCAAAACCAGTTCTTGTTTGAGAAAGGGTTGAAAATTAAACAAATACATGTACTAAACATTTATCACTAAACCAGCTACAGTTTAGGAAAGGGTCAGATGAAAGCATAATCATGAATGTAGAAAACAATTTGAGAAAAGAAGGGGAAAGGAAATCAGCATTTTATGAGCAACTGGGCCCTTGCTAGTCTTAATCCCTGCACAATTGTGACTGAATTTCTGCATGAAAATGAAATAATCTGGCTACAGAGGGGGGTTCGTTTAACAGGATCTTTGTAAAGGGCCTCTACGGCATTTCTTTTTAGAACAACATGGATCCAGATCAGTCACCATAAAAAAGAAAAGGAAAACTTGTGCAGTAAAAGTGTTTCTAATAAAATCAGCATTTTGAAATTCTTTAAACAAGCATGTCCTTTTTCAATGAGTCTGTAAGTCTAAAAAACTAGGCATCAATAATATCAATTATAGAGGCCCTTCATAGAAATCAGATAATCATTATTTCTAAATGAAAAGCTTTGATGATCTGTGGCAAACCTGTGATGCCCCTGATGGCTGATGGCCGAAACAAAATCCGTGAAAACCTGTGATTATAACGGTCAGGGACATCATGGCAATCATGGGTTTTAGTGCATCTGAGATTCAGAAATCAGACCTAACTTAATTTTGCAAACCATCATGATTGTTTAGTTGTGAATAAAATAGGTCAAACCTTTTATTTCAAATCTGTATTGGTAATCTCATGTTCTAGCATCTGTTTTTCTATCAAGCTACATTCTATGATTTTTATTCTCTGATCTGAAAAGATAAATTAACATAATGAACAATATCTTCCCCTATTTTTAAAGTAACTTAATAAATGGTGTAGTGGAAAAATGAACATGAAGCTTGGTTTATTCTTATCTCATAATTATCTGCCACTGAAAAATGTTTTGTCATACATGTAGACATCTATGTATTAATTGATAGTTACACAGTCATTTGAAAAAAAAAGCGCAACACAATACATTTTATCATTATGAAATCAATAATAATTCAACCACCATTTCAAACTCCCTTCTTACCCCACCCATCAACTTGATGATTGAATGATTGAATTAATCTGGAATGTTTCTTTTAGTTACTGTAAACTCAAAGTCATTCAGGTGGGCGAAGCATATACCTTTGCCATGATCTAATACGGTTACAACTAATGAGTCTATAATGCAATGTTTGCATTTAAGGACAAAGTATTTTCAAACTAGGACCCTTGCGTCCTTGACACTGTCAACATCCCAAAGAGTCGTTTCCCTTGAGTTATAATTCGTCATAATGACGTAATTCATAACTTTCGCACCACAAGTTTTTGAACCATAATTATTCTTCTTGTTGACAGTAAATTTTGCAGCAGAAATTGCTAATTTGTTTGAATCTCGAACGATTATTTACCTCTGTTTCAACGAAACTTTGCTTCCTTTCTGTTCTCTCTGCTCCCGAAAACAGCCTCCATTGTACGTGTAAGATCGTTCATTCCGGTCTGGGACACACGATTTCAATGTTGACATTCCTCTAAACAACTTATTTTAGCAGTTTTGGCCTTTCAAAGTTTCAATTTTTGTCGCTTCAAACATATCCGCCATATTTGAGCAATGTAAATACGATTTGAGAAAGCCCCTGAGCATGCTCAACTACCCATGCTCAAATCCGGTATTTTGAGCACGATGTTGAATCTGAGAATTTTCGAGAAACCGTTCTCATCTTTCATACTCAAAATCATGGCCGATTTGAGCACGGTGCTCAGATTTGAGCATGAGAATATACTTAAGTTTTTTCGAGAAACTGGGCCCAGGTAATCCATTACCAGACGGCAAAATTTTGCGCTCTTCCAATTTGAGAGATGTTTCAGACGACAATTTCAAGTTGATGGAATTTAAAAATTATTTTCATTTTTGGTTAGAAAATATTGTGGGAAATGAAGAAATTGCTTGCCACAAGCAATTTCTTCATTTTCCACGATGTTTTCTCAAGTCAATTCGTTTGAGGGAGTCAAAAGGCGTCACCATGAAGTAATGGGTTAATCCATTTTAACGGATCGTTTGAATGACTTAAGCAGTGATGGTGGATTTGAATAAATTAGCAGGTTAACCTGGATATATGATGCACATGTTACTTTGTCATTTACAAACAATGCAAATTGAGCACATGTTACTAAAAATACCGTTTCCCAAGTTTCCCCCTTTTTCATTGTTGTTGCTGTAGTGGTTGTTACCGTGACGGATTCTTCTTTTCCGTTTGTTTTTCAGGGGGAAGTTTCATCAAAATATTTAAAACGAATTTTTGACTTACCGATGTCTTACGACACGTTTAGAGGAAGAATCACGTATCGCCAATCAACCAAAAACTATGTAATGCGATTGTTGTTTTAACCGATTATTAAGTCGTCGGTAAGTCAAAAATACGTCTAAAATATTTTGATGAAATAGGCCCCAGATTCCTACACAAGTCTTATAACCGTAGAAGCAGTTGTTAGGTTCGCTTAAATCTGAAAATTTGTATTTGTAAAAGACTATTGTAGGCGTACATTTATTTGAATCGCGATTTTAGACCTTGCCCATTATAGCATTTTAGACCGTAGTATTTCCAGATCAGCATGTAGCCAAAAGTAGTAAAATAAGTATACACGTTGCTTATCTGGAGTTGTTACAAGTAATGCAGCAGCTTTAACAGAACAATATGGATCCTGATCAGACTGTGTGTATACACAGACTGACGTGAATCAACGTTGCTCTCAAATGCCATAAAGGACTCCAGATTCTGGATAATTTATTTGCAACTTTAAAAATCGTGGTCGATATGTTGAGGCTGAACTTTACTTCTTCCCAAATTATTCAACCCATTACTGCACTGCCTTTTGACTCCCTAAAAAGGAAAGGCTTATGAAAACATTGTGAAAAATGAAGAAATTGCTTGTGACAAGCAATTTCTTCATTTTCCACAATGTTTTCTGATCCAAAATGAAATGATTTTCAAATTTTCATCATTTTATAATTGTCGTCTGCAACATCTTTTAAATATTGGAACAGTCCAGAATTGTGTCGTCTGGTGATGGGTTAATTTGTATAATAATGTATTATCAAAGGACATGATCAGTTGATCACCAGAAATGCTTAAGAAGTCTAAACAAACTAAAAAATCTTGAATATCTGTAAGTGAATCGATAGTAAGAGACGGTTTACTATATGGCAAATACTCCATTATATTGAGGGTAAAAAATAAGACAGTTTTAGAACACATGTTCAATGAAATCACATGTTCAAATAAAATTTTTATTTGAACATGTAATTTTCCATATACTACAAGGGGAACTACTCTTACAAATAGATTTGACTGAAAGAGGTGAAGTTTTAACTAAGATATCCAGATTTGCTTCCCTTGGTACATTCGAGGTACATCACTTGACTTTACAGCCTGAGACTAGTGCCCAAATAGTCTTCAATATTCATTTCACTAATCGACAGAACTTTTGACTGTAACAACACGATGAAGATTGTGCATCATGGGCTTGATAACAACTACGGACAAAAAAGTCTCGATTCTGGTGAAATCTTTTCCAATAACTTTCTTATTTCTGCGTCGACTTTTAAAATGTTTTTTTGCATGTACCCCACTTTAGTAAGCTCTTTTCTCAGATATATAAATTATTTGTGGAATCCTTTTACTTTTTCCAAAAATTGATGTCAACCGACCAAAGAACCAAATGATAATGACTACGGACAAATTAGCCATGCTCCAGGTAAGAAATTTTGCAATAACTTTCTTATTCCTGCGTCATTTTTCAAGCGGTTTGATGCATGTACCCGCTTACTGAGCTCTTCCTTCAGATATATGACATATTCGAAAACTTCTCATACTTTTCCAAAAAAATATACCCCAGCCGACCAGAAAAACGATCCATTTTTGCCGTTTTTCTGGTCGGTTGGGATCATTTTTTGCAAAACCTACAAGGAGGTTTAATGTAAGTCATACATAAAAGGAAGAAACTCAGTAACAAACCGTTTTGAAAATTAACGCTAAAATAAGAATAAAAGAATTAAGAGTTATTGCAAAATGTCTTACCTGAAGCGGGGCAATTTTGTCCGTAGTTACCCATCCCGTCATGCACAATCTCTACCGTGAATAATTTGAAAACTTTAGGGCAAGTTTAAAAAAAATATGACCGTTCACTTTTTACATGCCTCGGCTTTTGCAGAGAAACATATTCAACCCAATCAAAGCTAAAAGGATGTGTTATTGTGTCTTTATACTGGGTACCAAGTTTAAAGAAAATCGCTTCACAAATAAAAAAGATATGTCATTAAAATATGTCAAAAATGTCAGGAGTAAAACGCTTTTTGTGTGACACTTAAGACTTGAACCAAGTTTCTAAGCTATGGTAAATAAAATACAGAGACAGGATACTACAATAAGCACTTGTAATTCCTAAAACAACATGTGCATCATCATCTAAAAATTACCTTTTCATCTTATCTTCACTGGTTTAGGATGTAGAGCCTGTTTTATACAATAACCCTCTGAATTTTATGTCAGGAGTGAAACACTTTTATTTTTCAAAATGTGCTCTCATTTTTGTCTATTCCGCCAGAAATCTACCACTCAAACTTTTTTAGGAAGCCACCAACTTAATGGGCATTCTGCACTCTCCTATTTAGTGATTCGTGGGTTACAATTTCTTATATTGTGCAATATATACTGAGTACATTTAATTCCGCAGAGGTACTTCGTTCACTTATAGGATGGAAATGACAAGCGAAGGCTACGTAATGCCGGAATATTTTCATTGATTTATCTAATTCCATAAACTCAGAAGGTATGCAATGTTTTAAATACACATCGGAATAAAATTTGATCATTTCTAATTGAGAGGGGTCAAATCAATTAATAACGAGTGTGCCCACCTAAAGATTGAATTAATGCCTGACATCGTCGTCGCATAGAAAGGACTTTTATCGCAATGCAACCTCTTCTGGCATTTTGTTCCGCTCTTGAATAGCAGGAATACGAAGTTGTTGCAACGTTTTTGGGTGGTGGGGTACGTGAATAGACGCGTCTTTTTAGGCCATTCCAAGCATGTTCTACGCGGTATATGACAGGCCAGTAGTGTGTAACAGCATTATGTGGCCTAGCCATCGTGTTGGTAGTCGTGATATTAATGAGTTACGGCATCCTACGTGGCGTGAAATGTCCTAGTTTGAAAAACCAAGCAAGTATGTTCCAAAAGCTTGGTTCCTCACATTTTCAGGAAGACGGGGCATACTGATACAATTCAGAATATTTCAATAAAACATGTTTTTATAGCGTCCATATAGACAAACTTTATAACCATGTTGAAATTTAACTTGAGTTTCACGTGAATCAAATTTACGCAGCGTCAAGGTGTTTATCGCTTTGGCTAAGGCGTTGTAAAATGTTCCAGAATTACTAACTCTAATATCTTCTATTCACGTTTAAAAACTTGTGGGAGATTCATAACAAATATTTTTATTTCTTATAACATCTTATAACATCTTGATTTCAGGCTTTGAAAACTCTGCGTTTTTAAATGTACTAAGTATATATGCTGTCAGGAGTGATGTTGTCATTTTGCAAGATTGCGCACACAATTTTAGCTAAAAACTTGTGAACACGAATTTAGAATATAATTTTGGCACTGCTTAACCATTTAGAATAGCTTTTAGCCACCCTGATTCAGAAATCTGGATGATATTCTGTAAAAATAGCTGTAATTCTTAACATTTAAATGTCACACTTTGGTCACATTTTTTTTAAACTTGCCCTGTAGTAGATGACAACGTTGACATAAATGATAATTTTATTCATGTCACTAACATTTTATATCAATGACATCAAAACTGGATATGGTTTTGAAATGATTACGTTGAGGTGTGTAGTATGAAACGCAGAATAGCCATGGTAAATGGAATCAGCCCAACAAGTTGGTAGTTAGTATGAAAGCGTCGAAGCGATTCTCCGCCTGAAAAGGAAATTGATAACATTTTGTCGATTATCTGTCGAAATTTATTATTTGTTTGAATTACTATGAAACAGACATTTAACCCTTTCATAGTGTACATAATTAGCATCTGGTTCTTGGTAATATGCGTTGAAATATATATCATTTGTGAACTTGTTAAAAAAGTTATTTACATATAAGCAAAGATCTTTTATTTAAATTTGAAACGCAGGTTTTGGCTGCTATTCTTATCAAATTATGGTTGGTAAACAGTATTTTAATTTTCTCTATATCGTTCATATTTTTGAAATTATATGAAATTATAATATTCAAAAGATGCTTTAATATTGTAAAGATCATGACAGCATTCTTCATAATTTTTACAATGAAACAAACATGGTATTCATCTTCCAAAATGTTACAAAAGGGACACTTCCGGTCCATCAACTCAAGATTTTCATATTTGAAAAATGTGACCCGTCACGCTAAAAGGGATCTTATCGGCTGTGTGAAAATATCTACCCTTGCCTGTCTGCGCAATCCGCGCAGCCAGACTAGGGTCGACACTTTTCACTTTATGTAATTTTCTAAATCCGAAATGTTTTCCCTGTCTAACCATATGTTCATTTTTTTTTGCGTACGGGATCTGGTTGACCTGTGCTGAGTCTGACAAGATAGTCAAGATTTGGAATTTTGGAATTCGGATAAGGTCCCTTTTAGCGTGACGGGTCACAAATATTAATATTGTTAGTGGGATGTCAAAACGTCCAATCGCGACCCTCGAGACTGTTTGCAACTTTTTGCCGTTTGGAACGTGGTTGCAACATTATCTCGAGCGTAATACAGTGACCGCCATATTGAACGTGAAAGTAGACGCGCGTAAATGACGTCATCAAAACAAATAAATCCTTTAGCTAACGTTATAATTCAAGTGAAATATACTGTCAATAATCGGTAAATCACATCAATTATTCTATCTGGTAAAATTTTGTCATATTTGTTGAGGATACAATCGACTTTTGAACGCTGTATGTTTCAAACATTTTTCTGGCGTAGATTTAAATAGTTGTTTGGTCTGCTTCCGTTGTTATAGACCAGACTACCGTTGTTATGCTTGAGGAGTGATATGGGCAGGATCGGCTCATGCCGGCAACTGTAATACGTTCGAGCCGATCTTGAGTAACGATAAGATCCGAGAATTATCGAATGCAAAGCGTCGAGACAACAGATTGAAAAAGTGTCGGTCTTGGCCTCCCACCTACTGGACTATTTGCCACTTTTAGACCTCTAATATATTCTCATATTACTTCAAAGGATCTATGTACATATCGTATGATTATGTGATTATCGCATAAGAAGATGTACATATCGTATGATTATGTGATTATCGCATAAGAAGTCTTATTGTTTCAGATGGGCAAAAAGTTAAACAAACCGGAGCATGAGTCTGTTCCATTGACCACAGTATAACCATAATCACACGTGCACATCTCACCAGCACATTGTGTGTTTAACCCACCACATTGCTTGTCTGCTCTACAAAACGATCCAAGTTCCACTTCTACAAAATAGATATCATTTTGATTTGTGCAGTTATAAATAAGTCATTTTTCAGTAATCCGCCGCCTTTGCTATTGCACAACCGACAAAGTCAGACTTTAGCATTAAAACAAATAAAAGACTATTCTATATCTATAGATCTATCAATAAAAATGTTAATCTAACGAATATCATGAAGAAAATGAGTACTTAGTGTTCGACCTAATTTTTGGACCAGTGAAATTGCAGTATATTTTAAATTTCACCACTTTATTTCGCATAAACGAGACAGTCGGCTAGTTTATGTGACGTCTATGCACAGCCACGCCCACGTCTCCATACACTAAGCCAAATAGAGTCTGTATAGCAGATTCTACACGAAATAAACATTTGAATGTTTATTTCGAGTAGAACCTACTATACAGCCTCTATCTAATACATACAACACAGTTCTGAGTTAAATGTTAATCTAACGCATGTCATGAAGAAAATTAGTACATACAACACAGTTTTGAGTACTCACGTAAATCACAGCGAGTAACGTTCGGATACATTCCGTCATCACACGCGCACACACCGGAAATACACGTCGTGTTGACGTCATAACAGTGTGACGTCATGGAACAATACTCGTCTGGATAACTCTCTGAAAAGAACATGCTTATACACATATATAACAAAGCTACTGTTGCAGTTTTATCGTTCTTTTTTTCTAGACATTTTTCAGCAAATTGGTATATTATATTTTTCACCAATTCCTTGGGACAATCTGCTTTATTACCTCTCGGCATTCATATCATCATTATTGTTAAAACTGCTCAGTTCAGTATAAAAATTCATGGAAATGTCACGAGGCATGATAAAATCTTTTTTTTTTTTTTTTTTTTTAAAGGCTATATTCAACTATTCCTTAAAAAATACCACCAAAAATCAGTCATGCAAATAATAATGATAACGTCATACTTCGTTTACACGTTGCTCCTCTCTGGTAGCTGCGGTCTGTACACAGACATCTCTTGGTGACGTCACTAGGCTCCTCCCTCTCGCACCTCATGACCTCTGACCCTTGTATACAGTTAGAAAGGTCATTACAGGCTTGACCGTATCCCGTCTGCGAGGTTTGTGGGTCTGATGATAAAAACAACATGTCGCTGCTTTTTAACAAAAACATCGTAACTGAAGCTTAAAACAAGCTGCAGTTACGAGGTTTTCGTTGAAAAGCGACGATGTATTTCAAAAAGGGTTTTGGACGCAAACATCCTGCAAGATAATCTTGATTTATAAAGAATATCAAATACCTTACAAGGGCGGATCCGGAAATTTTTCCAGGGGGGTCCAAGCCCAAAAAAAATTCCAGGGGGGGGGGGGGTCCAAGCTCATATTATGGCTTAAAATGTAATAAATATGTAAGGTTACACTAAATTTATATAGTCAAAATTTAATTTTCAGCCAATGCCAGGGAGGGGCGGGATTATCCGGACCCCACCGACCCCCTCTAGATCTGCCCATACCTTACAACAATTACAGTGTGAAACATCGCCTGGTATCATGACGCTGTAGATCTACCAGTTGCTAGCACAACGTTTTCTATCTTAATTTTTTTTTAAAAGCCCTTATTTTGAAAGTGCTTATTGGGAAAAACAATTAAGACAAAAAAGACAATGGTGATACGAGTGTTATAATAAAACCTTACCGCCATTACAATACATCGTCTGGCAGCATGATGTAGTACCAATACAAGATTCACTACTCGTACAGCCTTTCTCTACCTGGGTACTGTTTAAATATGTCTTACTGAAACACCGGTCCTACAATAAACATACAGATCTACATGATGTAGTACCAATACAAGATTCACTACTCGTACAGCCTTTCTCTACCTGGGTACTGTTTAAATATGTCTTACTGAAACACCGGTCCTACAATAAACATACAGATCTACATGATGTAGTACCAATACAAGATTCACTACTCGTACAGCCTTTCTCTACCTGGGTACTGTTTAGATACGTCTTACTGAAACATCGGTCCTACAATAAACATACAGATCTACATGATGTAGTACCAATACAAGATTCACTACTCGGACAGCCTTTCTCTACCTGGGTACTGTTTAAATATGTCTTACTGAAACATCGGTCCTACAATAAACATACAGATCTACATGATGTAGTTCCAATACAAGATTCACTGCTGGTGCAACCTTTCTCTACCTGAGTATTGTTTAGATATGTCTTACTGAAACATCGGTCCTACAATAAACATACAGATCTACATGATGTAGTACCAATACAAGATTCACTACTCGTACTGCCTTTCTCTACCTGGGTACTGTTTAGATACGTCTTACTGAAACATCGGTCCTACAATAAACATACAGATCTACATGATGTAGTACCAATACAAGATTCACTATTTGTACAGCCTTTCTCTACCCGGGTACTGTTTAAATATGTCTTACTGAAACACCGGTCCTACAATAAACATACAGATCTACATGGTGTAGTACCAATACAAGATTCATTACTCGTACAGCCTTTCTCTACCCGGGTACTGTTTAAATATGTCTTACTGAAACACCGGTCCTACAATAAACATACAGATCTACATGGTGTAGTACCAATACAAGATTCATTACTCGTACTGCCTTTCTCTACCTGAGTACTGTTTAGATATGTCTTACTGAAACACCGGTCCTACAATAAACATACAGATCTACATGATGTAGTACCAATACAAGATTCACTACTCGTACTGCCTTTCTCTACCTGAGTACTGTTTAGATATGTCTTACTGAAACACCGGTCCTACAATAAACATACAGATCTACATGGTGTAGTACCAATACAAGATTCACTACTCGTACTGCCTTTCTCTACCTGAGTACTGTTTAGATATGTCTTACTGAAACACCGGTCCTACAATAAACATACAGATCTACATGATGTAGTACCAATACAAGATTCACTGCTGGTGCAACCTTTCTCTACCTGAGTATTGTTTAGATATGTCTTACTGAAACATCGGTCCTACAATAAACATACAGATCTTCATGATGTTGTACCAATACAAGATTCACTACTCGTACAACATGTCTCTACCCGAGTACTGTTTAAATATGTCTTACTGAAACATCGGTCCTACAATAAACATACAGATCTACATGATGTAGTACCAATACAAGATTCACTACCCGTACAGCCTTTCTCTACCCGGGTACTGTTTAAATATGTCTTACTGAAACACCGGTCCTACAATAAACATACAGATCTTCATGATGTTGTACCAATACAAGATTCACTACTCATACAGCCTTTCTCTACCTGGGTACTGTTTAAATATGTCTTACTGAAACATCGGTCCTACAATAAACATACAGATCTACATGATGTAGTACCAATACAAGATTCACTACTCATACAGCCTTTCTCTATAATACGTTCAAAGTTAAACGAGAATCGATACGGTTGTTTTGGTTTATTTTTAGGTAGAACTACTACCTTTACCTACGTAAAATTAAAGCAAGACAACCGTATCTATTCTCGTTTAATTGTGAATCTATTATACCTGGGTACTGTTTAAATATGTCTTACTGAAACATTGGTCCTACAATAAACATACAGATCTACATGATGTAGTACCAATACAAGATTCACTACTCGTATAACCTTTCTCTACCTGGGTACTGTTTAAATATGTCTTACTCAAACATCGGTCCTGGAAGATTTCAGTTCATTGCATGAGGCCACCGACCCTTACACAAAATACAATACAAAAGTGGGCGTACGTACATATGAATATACGGACACGAAAAAGAAAGAGTGTATTTGAAAATAGGGAATATTGTACATTTATTTCAGCAAAGAAATATCATAATGTCATGTGGTATAAAACATTTCAAAAATGTACCAACTGTATGATTTACATTTGACTAAAATTTGATAACTAAATGCGCTGTCTTTACGTTCAGATAGCAGAGATTTGTTTGGGAAAGGGTTGATGTATAAATGATAAAAATAACTGACCTGATTCGGGGCGCATGATATTTCCCATCCTAATGCCAGACACTCTATGTTAGCTTCGTCTACACTACCAGCACGAGTGGGCGGACACAAATAACATGTGAGACTAGCTGGAAAATAAATAAAACAGATCTGTAGGATCACTGGTGGTGAACTCGGACAAAGCGAGGAACATTTTTCATGAACACAAGGTACAGATACTTCATGTTTAAATGCGCGTTTTAAAACCAGTTTTACTAGTTTTAGCATGTACACAACGATTTGCACGTGTTTATCCGCCCAAAACAATATGGACGAATTGGAGAGACACTTAGAGGCTATTGTAATTTTTGTTATTTCATTTCTCTGACTGATTCTGAATTTGGTATTACAATTCTTGGAGTAGAAGTTTTTTTCCGATGTGAAAATCGTAGTTAACGTTTTTTGAAGGGGACTTGTACGGTTTATTCATGACACCGTGAACATTTTCAATGGCTGTTCGAATTGCAATGACTTTTGTCCTAACAATAGAATGGGTTTTCGGTTAAATATGGATAAATCGTAGGTGTTGTTATAAAATCCCGTAACTACAGCTTCAATAAAGTTGAGTTTGTGACGTTTTAGATTTACACCGACGAAGCATTAGTGTTTGTCCGAAAAAACGTCACTATGTCTATATATAGTAGATAAAAATTATTCTTTTTCAAAGACGAATAAATGGTATACAATAATCATTTCCAAAACAATAGGCCTATCTGGTATTGCAGCCCCCAATTAGAAGGCTTTCAGTAATGACCACCATTTAGAAAGTGCTTCGTTTGCCCGTCCGTCCGTTTTTCTACCCGACCGCCAAGTTCTCTAGCTGACTGCTCTTGGTGTCAAAATACATTAATTTATTATGTTGAGAGTTAAAATGTGTGTACTAAATAAGAAAATATGAAAGGAAAATATTAAGAAAAAAAGAGTCAAATTATTTTCAGTATAGATCTATTCTTCTTTTGATTCAATGTTTTTCCAAACCTTTCTAAATGGGGGAAACTGTTTCGGAAATACATAATATATTTCATTGCTTCGTCTTTGAATATGGATCAATTTTATCAAGAAAGCAGTGATTAATTTCGGACTACGATGGCATTCCGTAAATGTAAATGTAAAACGTCGCAACTAGAGCTTGTTTGAAGCTGTAGTTACGACATTTTATACCAATACCAACGGTTTATAAAAACAGAACAGTAACCAAGTCTATTTTAGCACACAATTGATTACCATAACCGATATCTCTTATTCATGTGTTCTTCCTATTGATGAGTGAAACATTTTAACCCTTTCCCAAACAATGATTTTGACGTAATCTGTCAACAATAATATTGGGGAAAATACAAAATTCGGAATGCATAGCGACGAAAATTCTCTTGAAAACTGTCTGAAAGTTTTTTGGACTGTCATATTTACAAAGTCATTGTACATTACGTATTAGTGTGGCCTTTCGAAGCAGAACTTAAAAAATATATAAACATAGCTATAAGAATTAAATATATAGAAATAGGAAAGTTCCACCGTCCTAAATTAAAGAAATCACCATGGAAACATGCCACATGCGTATAATAATATACACAAAAATATGCGAATTTCAATTTTGATTTTAGTTTGTATATCCTATTGGACATTGTATTGTTAAGAGGTTAAACTGAAAATTGAAAAAGTAGAAGTTGTATGACAATAAGCTATACGTTCTTCAACGCCAATTACACAAAACGCGGGAACAACGTCGTATTGTTTGGCGGCGATGTTATAAAGTCATGAAAACAGATCATGAACGTAAACTTTTGTTTCCGGAGAAATGTAGTGAAACGTCTTTTTTAACATTTTATCTTCCAGAAATCTAAAATATTGAAACAAATGGATTTAATCATATTAGCACAAATATACTCCCCGTCATAAGAAAGTAGCCACCTGTCTAATGCAAATGGTCGCCAGTTTTAGAATTATTCATAAATGTACCGAAATAAATACAAGATATTGAAGCATGGCAAGTAAATCGAAAACAGTCGAATTACCCCATTAATTAGACTGTTTCGATTTTCTTACCATGCTACAATTTTGAGACGATTCCAACACATCCAACGTCTACGCGTGACGTCATTCCGACAAGACAACCATTATCGGGACTACTACCTGTGAAATCGACAGAAAAAGGCAAACGTTACAGATAGATTGCTTCCTGGGTTGAGTTCTATCAGCAGTAGAGGCTGATTAACGTATTAGACCATCCGTTTCAGACGTCTTGCGATACCCATAGTCTTGCTACGATGTTATTGACAATATTACCTTCAGTGGTTTAGACAGCATCTATTGTTTTCTAAGGACAATTGCATAGCATGTATTAATACCAACGGTGTTCACACTCGAAAATGTCTTGTAAACGCGAATCTTATCCTTATCCACTTTCAGGAATTGTTACGGTAATAACAAGTATAGCGCATCCTCGGAAACCACAGCGGTCATAGCTTACGCTACATGACCCCTGGGGCACTTGGCGAGGAAAACTTTGTATTAGCCGCTCCCAAATGCCGCCGTTTCATTGGTTCCATCATCATTTCATGATGGGTGAGTAGACCAATCAAACTGGCCGATACAAATTGCCAACCTCTAAACAGTGATTACGTCAGAGGTACGTAATTTAATCCTGATTCAGGGTAGATAACTGCGTAAGAGATTGATAAATCGCTTCGGGTAAGTTGTCAATATGGAGGATTACTATCGTTTAGCGTGTGAAAAATTTAATTTTTCAAGTTTAAAAGACTTCCAAAGAGAAACTTTCCCTATCTTTCTATTTCAAAGCTGAATGACATGCCAGCGATCTGTAATTTTTTAAATCGTTGTCGCACAAATTACATCTTATCATGAGCGCAGCAATCTTGGTTGTAATTGACAACTCATTGACTTATGAGAGCCGTTATTTGATTGGGTCTTGCACTCACGCGTTTCGTATCGATTTTCGGCGGCTAATACAAAGTTTTCCTCGCCAAGTGCCCCAGGGGTCATGTAGCGTAGCTATGACCGCGGGGTTTCCGAGGATGAGTATAGCGATAAATTGACAATTATTGAAAGTAAAAGATTAAATGTGCATTTGTAAAATTTTATTCATGTACCGCATGCAATCAAGGTGTTAATTAAAAAGGAAATGCGCACTGTTAACTTTTCCCGTTAGTATACTTTAGAATGCATGCCCGAAGAAAGCAATTCCATATGGGCCCTGTCTAGTCCAGTGTCTAATATTCGGGGGGGGGGGGGGACTAAATTAGATTTGCCATAAGTTTTAAATGTGAAATGATGAAAATTCGGCATTTTTGCCAACTATGAGGGGGGGGGGGGTGGCTCCAGAGTCCCCCTGTTCGTACGGACCTGGGATGTGTGAAGCAGTGGATCCTCCTTAGAATAAATGGTGATAATGGTAATGACAAATATTACAGTATAGATCTGGAAACGTTCATTTAGGCTTTTGCGACCAACATGGATCCAGATCGGACTTTGCATGTGCACTGTCTGATCAAGATCCATCTTGTTCTCATTTAATAGCTTATTCTCCACCTGTACCAAATTTAAGAAGGCATAACGAAAATCTTACCGGTGAAACTCCAACGTAACGATAAAAATGATGATGATGATGATGATGATGATGATGATGATGATGATGATGATGATGATGATGATGATGATGATGATGATGATGATGATGATGATGATGATGATGATGATGCGATATTACCGAATAAATGTTTAAATGTGCCGTTAAGTCCAGTGCAATCGATTAATTTATCAAACATGTGCTCATAAAACACCGTAGCTGAAAAAGATAACATCGCAAACATGCTGTAACGTTGTCACGAAGAAACCGCACAATGATTTTCAATGACATGACACCGAAAACTGCCATTTACAGCCTTTATTTGTACATTTATATGTCTTTTTTGTATACTTGCAGTCCAAATAGATAAACATAAACAGTGATATCGTACCATTTCGTTCGGGCGATTAAGATCAACCCACATGATCTCAATATGCGCTTTGTGCACTTGCAATCCGTTTATACCATTTGAAAATAATGATCGATAAAACTGATATTTTCGTGCGTATTATAAATCATATCTACATACCTTAGTAACTTCCATTTGAGAGCATCCTTTAAAAAAAGACGGAAAAAGAAGTAAAACAAAATGCCACGTGTATTGTTTACAAAAATCCGTATGTGCAATGAAGTATCTATACCTTGTGTTCATGAAAAATGTTCCTCGCTTTGTCCGAGTTCACCACCAGTGAGGATACATATGGGGTATTTTTCACCAGGCGGGGAGGGGAGATAGACGCCGGACAAGATTCAAGTATGAAAAACAACATAGGGCAATAACTCCAAAGATAAATATGCAAAGGAGAGTTATGGTTTTTGTGCACTGCACTCTGTAATCATGAGAAGAATATAGCAGTAAAGTTTCAAGTCAATCGGACTTAAGGCGACATAGTTATGCTCCAGACAAAGAAGTGCACGCCTTCCGCCCGCCCGATGCCGGGACACCGGACACCACGGATGATCCATGATCCCATAATACGCCCCGTCTTCAAATGGCGTATAAAAAATATAAAAAAAATGCAAGTGACAAGCAATTTCTTCATTTTCCACAATGTTTTCCAAAACTTTTTTATCCTTTTAGACATTGCAAAGCAACCAGAGAAACGGATGGGACAAAAGCGATAAAATTAACACCATTTCCTTCAAAACCCTCGTAACTACAGATTGATTGAGCTGTAGTTACGATGTTCTGAAAGACAGGCCCAGAGTTGTATACCAATCTATTGTAATTTTGGAGTATAAATAGAATAAATTAAGGAAAATTAGGAATAAAAAATAACTTTACCAACGAAATTGGCAAATCTCATACAAAATACGATCCAAAATAATGTTTGTTTGCATTCCATTGTTTAACCACGATGTTAATGAAAGTGCTGAAAACTTAACGAATTTTCGATTAATTTGTTCAATTTGCATGGTTAGGGAGGGGAACGTTTAGATGCACGCTTATGTTTCAACCCTTCCTCTTACTTTCTTGTAGCAATGAATTTTGTGGTAAAAATAGACCCGGTTTGCGGCTATGTTTTGATAAACCGTCGATCTCGTAACTACGGTACAAGCCGTAGTTATAAAAATTTATAACAACACCCACGAAATACTAGTTATCTGTTTGTCCGAAATTAAGTCATAGTTTACATGATAAAATTGATCCCTATTTTAAAACTTCGTGGCTGTAATGAAGTGAATAGAAAAATGAATAAAAGACGGGAAATTGGAAGAAACGGAAGATCATTAAGATGGAAAACGATAAAGGAGAATTGTCATTATTTTCGCTGCTACTGCTGCTACTACTACTGCTGATACTTCTGTGATGATTGTGATTTTATGGGAAGCACCAAAAGGCAACATTGAGTGGGAACGAGTAAACCATTTCCCAAACAAAACCTGGTTTTGACGTCTCTCGTAAAAAATGTTATGGAAAACATTGAGACAAAAGAAGAAACTGCTGATAACCAGCAGTTTCTCCTTTTGTCTCAATATTTTCTGTGCTATATTTTACACAAATTTAACATTTATCAAAATCTATTTCATTGTCTGCAGAAGCTTTTAAACAGAAACAATCTAGATTTTGGTCGTTTGGAAAAAGAGTTACGAAGGAAAGGTGAGGCGATGGTCAGTACTAGGCTACATGTATCACATTGCAGTAATTTGCATATTGACATGCAAAAATTTGCATACTTATCTTGACCATTGAAGCTCTTCCCCCAAACAAGACCAGTCGGTTTTAACGGCCTTAGTAGACACTGGTAGTGAACTAAAACAATTTTCGCTACAACAAGGTATAGATATTTTGCGTTAAATGTGAGTTTATAGATTTATTTTCTAATGACAATGAACTTGTTCTAAAAACAGACCCGGTTTCCCATTTTGTATTGACCAACTGTCGATGTTGTTATAAAATCTCGTAACTACGGCTTCGATAAAGCCGTAGTTACGATATTTTATAACAACACCGACGGAATACATTGTTCGCGAAAAAACGTCCCTCGCTTTGGTCGAGTTCACCACCAGTGGTAGAAATGGATTGGAAAAGAAGAAATTGACAAAAATCAGCAATAACTTCTTTATCCTTAGTTCCCTCTACGCAATAACGTATAGGCCTACAAATTTTCAATTTCCATAATGTTTTCCAAAGCATTTATTTTGTGGAGGCGTCAAAAGCGTTTAAATAAGTAGGAACGAGTTTGGAAGGAAAGATAAAAATGTTCTGCGGAATTTTAGTTTTATTAGTTTCATATTGCGTAGAATCGGTTTTATATATTTTCGTTACAATGAAAATGAAAGTTGACAAAAATAGAAAGAACTGTCCTTATTAGAAGCTTGGAAAAACTTTGATTCAAAAGGAGTAAAATGCTAATAACCGACATACTCTCCTTTTGCCTCAATATTTTTAGCCATATTGTACACAAATCTTATCATTTCCAACACCATTTTGACACCTACAACAGCTTTCAAATTGTGTTATATACGAGCGTGTGCGTGCGTGTATTAATCTTTTCCCAAACAAGGCCTGGTTTTGACGTCCCTAATAGAAAAGGCTTCGGAAAACATTGAAACAAAAGAAGAAACTGCTGATAACCAGCAGTTTCTTCCTTTGTCTCAATATTTTCTATGCCATATTTTACACAAATTCTATCTTTAATAACTTCCATTTTGTCATTTGTAGCAGTTGTTGAAGTTGATCACCGTAAAATTTTGCCGTTTGGGAAAGGGTTAATATTTGAATGTGACAGAACCAGAGGCCATGATCGTCGCATTATCTTCATGATCTTGTACATGCATGATTTGTAATATTACCCACGGGACTTCAAATCAGATTTTCTAATAGACTTCTTTCATTTATGTTTTAGTCCGTACCCGCAGAACACTTCCGGTAATCCGAATCTTCTCTGGTGAAAATTCGCTCGTTGGTATTTGGATGTCGCTTTTTACAACAGAGCGTTGTCCCATTCAAAAACAAAAGAAAAGTCCTACACAGCGACATGACTTGTGTCGGAATTTTCTTTTGTTTTTGAATGGGACACCGCTCTGATGTAAATAGCGACATCCAAATATCAAATAGCGAATTTTCATCAGAGAAGACTCGGATTAACTTCCGGAAGCAAATAAAGGGTTTATGGGTAATTAACATTTTATACACGAGGATTGTTACTAAAAATAGTAAAAAAACGAGGCTCCCAAAAATGTGGAGAAAATAATGACGACGCATTTGTATTCAATATGTAGAGATAAAGCACACGCGCATTCTATATACAGCGATAAAGCGAAGTTTTAAGTGGAACAAAAACTATGAACTTGAATGAATTATTATAGCCGGTAAGATGGTTATTTTATTGGATTTACAGTCAACCATTCCCCGTTTATTGCCTCTAAGGACGACTTCCGGAGGCTGTTGTTGTGTGTGTTTGGGGGGGGGGGGTGTCTTAGTGGAAACTTGGCCATTGCAGTGAATTTGATCTAAAAATAGACGTTTACCGTTATGTATTGACAAAGCGTCGGTGTTGTTATAAAATCTCGTAACTACGGCTTTATCGAAGCCGGAGTTAAGAGATTTTATAACAACACCGACGGAATACATTGTTCGGGAAAAAACGTCCATCGCTTTGGCCAGGTTCACCACCAGTGCTTCTGAGAAGTGTGAAATTATCGACCCTAGTAAGTCTGAGCAGCCCGAACATTAGTCTGGTTCCCTGCCCTGCTATGTATTTTGGTACGTCAGGCATTCAGTAACAATGACGGCCTCCAGTGGGGCGATTTCACTACAAAGATAAAGAGCAATGTCCTTTAATTTAGAGAGTAGAGATGTCACATTTATGAAATAGATCGTTTTCGTTATAACTTTAACACTAGCAGTAACAGTTTTAAACGACCATCACGCTAACCCGAAATAAAGCGGTTTTAAATTATGAACATGTAAACTATATTATGACAATTTGGACGTCTTCGTTTCCATAAGTCTGATTAGTTCAGTGGTAGTGCGTCCGACTTGAGTTCCAGAGGTCCAGGGTTCGAATCACACCAAGAGTACATATTGATTTCCTAATAGATCTATTTATTTTACATTGTTCAACTAAACTATTATAGAGGCAATAAAAATTATAATTGGTTATTGTGTTTTTATTGCGTCTTTGCAATATATTGAACCATTTGGTATAAAAATGTTAAAAAAAAAATATTGGGGAACAAAAAGACGTGTCCGAACTGGGATACGAACCTTGGAACTGTGGATTCCAAGTCGCACGCTCTACCACTGAGCTTATCAGACAACTAATGTAATGAATAGTAAATTACCATAATATACTTTATATGTTCATAATTTAAAACCGCCTTATTTCGGGTTAGCTTGATGGTCGTTTAAAACTGTTACTGCTAGTGTCAAAAATATACCGAAAACTATTTACTCTTCTAATGACCCCACTCTGCTCGCAAAACTAAAGGACTTTGTTCTTTACCTTTGTACAAATATTACTCCAGTGGGCGCCGCCATTGTTGGTGTATGCCTGACCCACTAACGCAGTATTAGGGGCAGGTAAGCCAGACTACCCGAACATACTGTCATGGATATATAATTACGATGCTTTTCGGCAAAAAACACCGAACTTCGAGCCTTCATTGACCATTTTTGGTTTTTTTCCATAGTTTTAGACCACATATGATCATATCAAACGATGGTTATCTCTTATCCTCACAATATGTATTGCATAAATGACCTGGCACAGCTTCTCTATCGTTTAACAAAAGTTGCTCTGCCAGGTCATTTATCGTAAGGTTTGTTTATAAACATCAGATTAGATTGGGAGAAGTGTAGTGGTCCCAAGATAATCTGATGTTTATCAACAAATATTTAACCTATAAAAACATGTTATTGTAGAGACGCACGTGCAAATCGTCTCGTCAATGGACAAGTTTCCACTAAGACCCCCCCCCCCCCACACACACACACACAAACACACACACAATAGCCTCCGGAAGTCCTCCTTAGAGGCAAAAGGCGAAATTTTTTAACGGGGAACGGTTCACTGTAAATCAAATGAAATAACCATCTTACCGGTTATTAACGAATTCATTCAATTTCATAGTTTTTGTTCCACTTAAAACTTCGCTTTATTACTGTATATTGAATGCGCGTGCGCTTAATCGATGTATATTGAATGCACGTCATTGTTTTCTCCGCATGTTTGGGGAGCCTCGTTTTGATAATGTCGATTTATTCTTTTATTAACACGTATCCCATTTTATTTTTAACTTTTTTATTGCAATAATGTGGCTTTTTAGTGTTTTTTTTCTCAAAATTAATCAATTAAAAAAAATAGCGTTCAATCCCCGTCATCTTCAGAGTCTGTGTCATCTCTCATATCTATTGGAAAGCTGTCGATATGCTGGTCCATGTAAAATTGTCTCTCTCTTTACATTTTCTATGTGCGCGAGAGTTCGTCATTTTATTTGCAATCATGGCCAAATACGCGGACCTCTTACAAAAACAATGTAATGTTACACATGACCAACGTGATATCACGATACAAAAAGGGGAGAAAAAGAAAAGCAAAAAAATGAGACTGAAGAAAGATTTGAACTCGGATCGCCAGATTCACAGACAACGACATTTTCCTAATCACGCATTATATTTATGAAATAATAACAAGTTTAGCGGTCTTTATTGCGCAAATAAAACCCGATGTGCGACGGACTACATGTGTAGGTAAAAACCGAGGCGCAAAGCGCCGAGGTATTTGCCATAACATGTAGTCCAGAGCACAGAGGTTTTTATTGCGCAATAAAGACCGCTGAACTTGTTATTATCTCCATTATAACACTCAAAATAACAAAACCCACATTCGAAATGTGTTATTTTGTGGAAATTCTGCATGAACTAGTTTTCGGCGTAGGAAACGCATTGGCGGTCAAGTGACGTAATTGATGACGTCATTTGACGTTACCTTGACGTTACGTGACGTTTTGGCGCATACACAAAGCATAATTACATAGAGTCATTATTGGTCAAATAAAACCCGACGCAGTTCTTCTTTCACTATATATGGATTTTACGGTAGAGTGTTATAATATTGCATTTAGGTAAAAGCGCCAAAATTGATGTTTTTATAGGATTGTTTCTTTCCGGAAACAACCGAAAAACCTCGTAAATGAACGAATGTGAACGAAGACTTATTTATATGCTTTGAATAAGGTCAGTGCCGGGTGATTTGGTAATCTTAAGGTGGAAGGGGACTATAGCACTTTTTTTAAAGTATGTAAAGAACCCAACCAAAATAGGTACCAAATTAAGCTTTGAGTTACGGCGCTTTCAAAGTCACCTCTTTTTTAACGTTTTCCTTGCTGATAACGTTGCTATGACGTCGGAAATATGACGTTTACGCGCCTTTTTTAGAACTGACCCCAGGCGACATAAATCATGTATTAAAGGTGTAATTATGACAATTAAAAAACACAATTTGCACTTAAATAAAGCGAAATGAATAGTGAAAGTTTTGTGGTGTATATTGTCTTGATGCGTTCCTACATTAATGAACACGGCGCCATTTTTCGAAAATTTTACGCGTTTTTCCTTTTTAACAGAACGCAAAAAATCGGACGTTTTGCGGATATAAAAAAAATTGGCCCGATGAATTTTTTTCATTTTTTGACACGAATGGTGGTGGTACAGAGAGACTAAGACCATGAAATACATGCTCACGGCACAAATATTTTTCTGTCACGCGAATTAACATAAAACATTTAATCTAATTGATTGTGCCTTAAGAAAAGTTTCGATGATAGTTATTAGGTCGGCAATCATATTGAACCGTCAACTACAATTTTTATATAAAACTGTAACGTGTACACGTACGCATATACTATTATAATATGACATGTCGTGGATATTGAGGGACACACATACAAATGGATTTAAATGAACAGGTCAGTTGCATCTATTGCGTTTACATTTGTTACTTTATTTATGAAATAATAACAAGTTTAGCGGTCTTTATTGCCAATAAAACCCGATGTGCGACGGACTATATGTGTAGGTAAAAACCAAGGCGCACAGCGCCGAGGTATTTGCCTTAACATGTAGTCCAGAACACAGAGGTTTTTATCGCGCAATAAAGACTGCTAAACTTGTTATTGTCTCCATTATAACACTCTAAATAACAAAAACGCACATAAGACATGTGTTATTTTGTGAAAATTCTGCCATGAACTAGTTTTCGGCGTAGGAAACTAATTGGTGGTTAAGTGACGTCATTGATGACGTCATTTGACGTTACCTTGACGCCACGTGACGTTTTGGCGCAAACACAAAGCATAATTACATAGGGGTTTTATTGTAAATAAAACCAGATGTAGTTCTTCTTTCGCTATATTTGGATTTTACGGAAAAGTGTTATAGTTATGAAATAATAACAAGTTTAGAGGTCTTTATTTGCCAAATAAAACCCGATGTGCGATATGTAGGTAAAAACCGAGGCGCACAGCGCCGAGGTTTTTGCCTTTACATGTAGTTAAGAGCACAGAGGTTTTTATTTGGCAAATAAAGACCTCTAAACTTGTTATTATCTCCATTATAACACTCTAAAAAACAAAACGCACATTCTAAAGGTGGTGTTTTGTGGAAATTTTGTATGATCTAGTTTTTGGCGTAGGAAACGCTTTGGTGGTCAAGTGACGTCATTGATGACGTCATTTGACGTTGCCTTGACGCTACTTGACGTTTTGGCGCATACACAAAGCATAATTACATAGGGTCTTTATTGGTCAAATAAAATCCGATGCAGTTCTTCTTTCGCTATAATGGATTTTACGGAAACGTGTTATAATATATCGTCGTTGTAAATGCAAAAGCTCGTATCTCGTTTTTGGAAAATTTCAAAGGAGGCGGAAAAATGTGTAATAACTTTTTCTAAGCTAAAAGCATTTACTTGAAATTTGGATATATTGTTCACAGATAATGTGTCATAACTACTGAACAGTATAAATACCTCAACTGGGCATACAAGATTTGACTTTCAAAATCGCAAAAATCGACATACGAGGTTTTGCATTTACACCGACGATATATTAAATCCAGTATAAAATAAATTATCATTCACAAAAGTGCAGAATTTCGTGCAAAGCTATCATTCAGAGCGAGTTTTCAAATGAGGCAAAAAAAATCTTAAAACGGCTTAAAATAAAACGAAACAATTTAAGATTCGACCATCTTCTAAGTTGTTATTTAAGGTAGAATAATTCTAATGCATATTGTCATATTGTCGTACATTTTCGACAAATGTCGACAGTTTTCCGTATCTATTTTTAGCAACAATATTGCTAAATATTACTCCCCTTTGTAAATGAAATTCCCCGAATACACCCCAATATCTTTTTCTGGTATAATTCTCCGTTTAACATCATTTTTAGAGACATTTTTCGTGTAATTTATTAGATTTTGATTGATATCATCAGTTTGTATATGTGATTAGCAACTTTGATACTTGATGAAACTTCTGAAACTTCCTATTTAGGAAACAAATTGCAGTATGTATAAATCTCGTTTCTTCCCTTGATACTGGTGGGCTCAATATACCGAGAAACCCTACAATAGAAGACACATACATGTATTCTAATGAAACCTATGATGTGGTGATCAAACGCCTATCGTTTGAGAACGACGCGTGGATGATATCATCATTATTCAGACATTTGCACTCGATTTTTATCACTTCTTCGCCGGCGATCATTATTCAAATGTGCAAACTCGTTGTCAGTTAATTGTAACGTGGTTTGCTCCGTGATTTGATCCTTTTTTTCTAGATTCTTTTACCATTTAAGTCCTTCAATATGCAATCCAGAAGAAGTGGTATAAGAAATCTGTAAAAGACTATAAAAAAGATTAAGTACAAGTTTGTCTTTAGAATTTGCATTACTTTTTACAAATAGCGATGTTCAATTGCTTTTTAGGTAAAGGGTTAAAATGGTGAAAGTCATACGAAATCACAACTGATATGTTATCATTTGCTAACTTCTGAAAGTCTTTTACAACGTTTGGGTTTTAGTTATAAGCATATAATAAGATATGGGCTACGGTTCCCTTCATTTAGGGCATTGACTTCTTTTGGGAAAGAAATAGTGCGTTCGAAAGTATGAGGGCACTAAGAATTACCTTTATATATTTTCAAATTTTGACGGATAAAATGTACATATGTGGATTTTATCGTGTTCCTACACATATAAGAATAATTTTGATATCGGTTTTAGAGAGTGCATGAATTTATTTCTGGCACTGTCAACATTTGTTTCAGAGGCATAAATTTCAAACTAGGAAATAAAGAGGCTTTATTTTTAAATAAGCACGCAGTAATTTAACAAAATATCTTTCATATGTGCACAAGGGTCATATCATTTCACATCAGACGATGGGTAAACATGTTTTTGATAATAAAAACCAAAATCTAGACACATTTAATGTGTTTATGTTCAAAATTCAGATACGTTTTTGCTTTGAGTGGTGGCCGCCATATTGGAATTTTGTTAGTTGGGGTGGAATAAGGAAAAATCAAATTTCTAGTAAACCTCTGGACGAATTTCTGTCATATTGCACATATAGATGTCTAATATATTGTACTATCAGACAGAAGTGTTTGTCACCCCAATTTCTAAAGTTGCCATTAGGTGTATTCTACCTTAACGATCACACTGTTTTCAGAAGTTGATCACGTTTTAAATTTGTTCTGTCGATAACATTTGCAGAGGCCCAAGAAAAACGTTACTGTCAGAGTGCGCAGCACAGGGGCAAATGTATTTTGCGGGCCTGTAGGTATGTAAACGACCGGAAAAAGTGAATTGTCGCTATTATTGCATAAAATATGACAATTCGGGACAATTTGCTGCAAAAAATGTTATAAAAATGTCGAAAAACGTCGAAAATTATAGACTGGCTCATCAAGAAAAAGTACCGGATCTTCTCGGCATTCGGCAGGTATTCATAATATTTTAATTTACTAAACGGACCTTCTTCGCTTCAACTATTTTTCTATCGTTTAATGTATGTTTCGCTTTCAATATTTTTCCCATACATTTTCTTCATTTTCTGATAAAAGGTTAACAGGCTTGAACATCTTTTTTATCAATCCAAAAATTATTGAGCAATTCTAGATCTCATGATCTCTATGTAGAATTCTTTATCCTGATATCAAAAGACATTTATTGTTTCAGTATCACAGTGGAGAAATTTGAAATGGCAATATCAATGATTTCATCTTATATGATTAATGTACAATATTTATAGAACGCAGAATACATTGAAAATATGGTACATAGCGTTGAATAGCCATAAAACACCAAAAATAAATTTTCCGCACCGCTTTGTTCCGTACCAAAGAAAGCTGTGAGAAATGAAATATAAACGATTGTAATATTTTTACGTAGGCAGTGTGTTTAAATAGCGCGAAAAAATATTTCAATAAGCTTATTTCCACTAAGACCCCCCCCCCCCACACACACACACACAACAGACACCGGAAGTCGTCCTTTGATGACAATCATGGTCAATCACTGTTCGTTGCCATTGCACGTGGGATGCTTTGATCGGAATTGGGTCAGAGCCTCGATCTGGCATAAAGAAACCGGCTATTTTTAGTAACAAATTGGAACCGTGTATGTGTGTATAAAATGTTAATTTCCCATAAACCCATTGTTTGCCACCGGAAGCGGCTCATAGGTACGAACTAAAACGATAATTGAAAGGGGTCAATTCTAAAATTCATAGTGTCAAAAGCCAAGAAGTCACTGTGCATGAATCGACTGATACGTTCATATGTAGTCCGGTACCTTTAGTTGGAAATCCTAAACAAGGTCAGATAACACCGCAATTTCTACTCTGATTATGCTGAAATTCAGACTTACCCAAGATCTTATAGTCATCAACATTGTGTCCAAGTTTCGTCTTGATTGGTCAATATATCTGGTTGTTGGAATGAAAACGAAATTGAAAATTTCAATGTTGTCAAATTCAAGGGTAGATAACTCAGCAACAATTCTAGTCTATTCGACGTCGCGCAAATCTCATTAGAGATGGACTTCTTTGATATGATACATGGCCTCACCCAGTACTAGTAGACGACCTTGTCCAAGCCTTTCCTGAAAAATACCCAATTTGCAGTCATTTCTATTTTTAGAAGCTCATGATCATGAAACACGGTAAATATTGCATGACCCGTTCTAAAAACAACGATGTCCCAAAATGGCGTTACGCTATTTTGCTACATTACCCCGTCGGTATTCTATTGCGCATAGCACATTTGTGTACCGACTGACTTTTTATACAGATTTGGATTTTTGAATTCAGCATACTTTTTACATAAGAAAATATATTCAAGCCTTTTGGCCTCGACAGCCTGATTTTACTGTTGACTTTAAGACTACCATATTTTTCGCGTTTTATCGGGTGAATCTGTTAAATACGAAATGAGATCAAACTCATAGTTAAAAGTAAAATTTGTTGGTTCAAAATGGGATGGTTTGATATTCTGAATATTTTGTGTGTTTATTTCAGGAAAACAAAAGATTATGGAGCATTTCGAACCCACTAAAAATCGCAATGCATGGTTAATGGTTGTTTTTCTTGGAGTTACATTTCTCGTCTGTTATTTCGCATACACGATGCCCATCGATGTTACGAACTTTCATCATGTACTACAGCGATGGCGCGGTACAACTACACGTAACCCTACACAACCTCGGCACCACAACCAAACAATTTCCGGTGTCTCAATGTTGTCAAATAGAACGGTGGGACGAAAGATGAACTGTACCGATGACTTCCGGAACCGGCATTTGATGACTGTGCAATTTATAATGCGGACGGGAAATCAGATGTTTCAGGTAGCTTCGTTATTGGGTGTTACAGAATTAATTTGCTATACGCCTGTTATGACGCATTCACACCTCATAGGCCACGTATTTGATCTACAAAATGTCCAAAAAGTCCAAAATACAAGTTCATTCAAAACTTTAAATGAGCCTGGGTTTGGGACGTACGATCCAAACATAACCTCGAAAATCACACCAAACCTCAACTGGACATTAGGAGGTTACAGACAGAGTTATAAATACTTTCAGAATTATTCTGAATATGTGCGGTCTTCATTCCGCTTCAAACCCAATATCAAGCGTGACGTCATTGCTTATCTTGGACAGAAAACATTTCACGACAGGCCGAAGGTGTGCATGCACGTTCGTCGAGGCGATTTTTTGAGAATGGGCAAACAAGGATTCGGTGTAGCAAGCATAGAATACATCAAAGCTTCAGTCACTTACATGGCGAAATATTTGAAAACTACAAATTTCTCTTTAATTGTGGCAAGCGATGATAAAGTCTGGTGTAAACGAAATATCCATTTAAAGGGAGGTAATGTTTTCATTTCTCCTTTTAAAGACGTAGGAATGGATCTTTTCTTAATGACGCAGTGTGATCACAACATAATTACTTCTGGATCTTTCAGTTGGATGGGGGCGTGGCTAAACGAAACAGGCGTGGTTATTTATTACAAAATGTATCCAAAGCCGAAAACGTGGTTAGGTACGCATATCAGAAATGAGGACTATTATCCACGTCATTGGATTGGATTATAAATCAAATTATATCAACTCAGTTCCATAAATCGCTACTTTTCTTCAAAAACCTCGGATCTGCAGCTAAAAACAAGCTGCAGATACGAGGTTTTTGCAGAAAAGCGACGAAATGAAAGTGTAATTTATTTCGTTTAATTTTAACTCTCCATTTTACTGATAATAAACAAGAGAGCCCTGAATCGCTCACCTGAGTTTTTTTATTTTTCAACATAGACCAGTGGTTGATTTTTATTTTTTATGATTTCTCTAAGTCTGATAAGTCCCGCCTTGCCACGCCCACATTTTTTGACGAATCAAAAATTGGAATACAAGTTTTGAAAAGGGTCACCCAAGGAACATTTCTGCCAAGTTTGGTAAAAATTGACTCAGTGGTAAAGGAGAAGATTATTGAAGAATTGTTTAACAATTTTTTTAAGTCTGATAAGCCCCGCCCTGCCACGCCTACATTTTTTGACAAATCAAAAATTCATGAACACACATGGTAAACAGCCACTCAAAAACATTCCTACCAAGTTTGGTACAAATTGGACCAAAATTGATTTTTAAAGAATTTTCTCATGGTTTCTCTAAGTCTGAAAAGCCCCGCCCTGCCACGCCAACATTTTTTGACGAATCAAAAATTTATTAACAGGCATTGAAGACAGTTACTAAAGGAATATTCCTGTCGAGTTTGGTACATATTGGACCAATAGTTGATTTTTAAAGAATTTTCTCACTGTTTCTCTAAGTCTAATAAGCCCCGCCCTGCCACACCCACATTTTTTGACGAATCAAAAATTTGAAAAAATATTAACAAGGTGTCAAACTGTCACAAGATACGCCCGTAACACTGCTTTATGTCGACAGGGGATGATCCCATAATACGTCCCGTCTTCGACGGACGTATAAAAAGGGTGACCCAAGGAACATTTCTGCCAAGTTTGGCAAAAATTGACACAGTGGTTAAGGAGAAGAAGATTTTTGAAGAATTATTTAACAAGAGGACCATGATGGTCCTAGATCGCTCACCTGAACCAAAATGATATGAGCCACGGTTTTGTTCAATTCAATTGACATTTAAGACTTTAAGACTGCAAACAAACACAACTTATGGTCAATAACATTGTGTCAAGTTTTGTCTTGATCAGTCACTATTTGAGGTTGTTAGAGCAAAATATGAAAGGCAGATAACTGAGCCAATTCTATTCTGATAATTCTAAAATTCATTAAACCAAGATCTTATCGTTATAAACATCATAATCCAATATTCGCCTTGTTCATTATTTGTGTTTGTTAGAGTTGAAACAGCAATTTTGTCAGATTCAAGGGCACATGCATGACTGATCACTTTCTCATTTGATTGCAGTGAAATTCAAGCTCATGCAAGGTCTTATAATCAGCAGTATAGTTTCAAAGTTTTGTCTTGGCTGATCAATAATCCGAAAACAGTCAAAAATGGCAATTTTGTCCAATTGAAGGGCACATAACTCTCGACTTTTTGAACAGATCAGATTGAAGATCACACTCATCCGACATTTTATGGTCCCCAACAATGTGTCCAAGTTTAGTCTTGATTGATCAATAATTCTACATTCTAGAGTGTAAACAAGGTCGAAAACAGCCGAAAACGTCAATTTTGTAAAATTCAAGGGCACATAACTCTCGTCTTTCTGATTCAATCAGACAAAAAATCACACTCATTTGAGATCTAATGGTCTCCAACATTGCGTCCAAGTTTTGTCTTGATTGGTGTATAATTGTAGATTCTAGAGTGTAAGTTACAAGGTCGAAACGGTCAAAAACGGCAATTTTGTCCAATATCAAGAGCACATAACTCTCAACTTTCTGAACAGATTAGCCTGAAAATCCTACTTATCCGAAATCTTATGATCCAAAACAATGTGTCTAAGTTTAGTCTTAATTGATCAATAATTGTAGATTTTAGAGTGTAAACAAGGTCGAAAACAGTTAAAAACGGCAATTTTGTCCAATTCAAGGGCACATACTAGTAACGCTTGTCTGTCTCTACCGATCAGGCAGAAAATCGAACTCATCTGAAATCTTATGGTCCCCCACAATGTGTCCAAATTTAATCTTGATTGCTTCATAATTGTAGATGCTAGAGTGCAAACAAAGTTAACAAGAGGGCCATGATGGTCCTAAATCGCTCACCTGAATCAAGACGACAAGAGTGATCATGGCAATTTTGTCAAATTCAAAGGCACGAAACTAAGAACTCTCTGTAATAGAAACAATTAAGTAATAATTTTGTTCCAATCGATCCTGTAAAAGTCGGGTACAAATTAGCACAATGGTTGAGGTCTTTTTTTCAATAAATATTTCATACTTTCTCAATATACAACATAGGGGTTATTCTTAAAGCATACTGATCTGTTAGAGATTGATCATTTATCATATTGACGTCGCGCACGGTATTGCGTCACTTTTCAAAAAACGCTACCCTCCGCGATTCATAACTGAATATTGTAGGAATCGTTTTCGTTCTCTCAACTTTGTTATATATCAAAATAAGCGTAAAGCATTAATATTTTTCAATGTCATACTCATTTCAAGTTTTTATTTTGTATAAATTTACAAGAAAGAATTTTTGTTCGTAAATTCGGCGAAAAAACGTGTGTAACATGTAACATAAATGTTCAAGAGTAACGGATATTTATTAGCAATTCTGCGATTAAGTAACGTCAAACACATGGAAAAATATATTTTGTGACAGTGGAAATGCTGCAGGATGTTTTACCGATCGGAAATAAAATTTCTACGTCGATTAGGCAAATTAGCCCAGTTTATTTACCAAAAATCGAAGTGTAACAATTAGAATCACGTCGCAGAAAAAATGACAATTTTGTTGAATATTTTGTTAATTCATGCAACCATGCAACCAAACTTGATATAAAAAATACCATTTTTCTCTATTTCTATAATATATGGAAGAAAATCAGTTAGCATAATAAACGAAACAATTATTATATAAAATGCATGTGGACAGAAATTGTTTCATGTCGTTGAAAACTCTACTTTTTTACCCTTTATACTTTGAAAAATATAAGTTCTCTTATTCATACAAACATTTAATTTCAATGTGGAAATACCATTTTTTCTTGTTGATCATATCAAAATTTCGACGCAAAATAACGAAACGTATAAGAGAAATTCAATTTTTTTCTTGTGGACAGAAAATGTAAAAACGTATACTTTAATTATTTGACGTAATCCTGAAATTATCTAATTGTGCACATTTTAAGGCGAAAAAAGAACGAATTAAAGTGGCGGAAAAGCTATAGAAAGACAAAATATGGAAACAGTGGAGTATTTCTTAAAACGTGGTCCTGTCTTTATGAATCAGTTTAGATTATATAGAGAGTAAACATTAAAAGCACAACACAACCGTCTACGCAAAAACTTATCGTTGTACGCAATTGACGTTCGCTAGTTTGACGTTACAATTTAGTGCCGCAATACCGTGCGCGACGTCATTATAAGCACAGTTAACAAGATTTGGACTGTGGTTTGAAAGTATATAGCGAAACAGTGTTCTCCCCAGGCTAGTAAGCTGTATCGGCCTCACTACGGCTTCAAGTAAATCAGGTTAATGCCCCACAGCTTCAAAAGTGCCCAACAGCTTAATTTTCCTCTAAATGATCAGCAAATAGAGGAGTTTGCTTTATTTCTTGTCAAAGACTGATGAATAAGGCATTTTGTACAATATATATATATACATAAAACATTATGGGAAAAGGAAAAAATGCTCAAAATGAGCATTTTCCAATTATGTTTTTAATCACAATTATTTGTATAAACACTTAATTGTAAGCTTCCAACGATACTGCCACTACAGCTTCAAATTATTCTGGGGAGAACCCTGCGAAAGATCACCATCTGATAAGCTAGGCTAATCCTTTCTTATTTGTTTACATAAGATAAACATGGGGCCAGCCAGAGCAACATATAAGAGAAATAGATAAGAGAAATTGAAAGGCTTTCAAAATTTATTATTTATATATCAAAACCCTATGTAGAATGTATTAATCTTTTCAAGCAGATGATTGAAATGATCACCAACAACATAGGGTTTCATGAATATTGAAACAAAATGTTGCTTTTTGAAAAGCAATTATCCCCCCTTATCTGCAGCTTGTATGATTCCCAAAGTAAATGCATCAAAATTGCCTTGTAAAATGTAGAACCCACAATGTAGGGCTTAGTATCCATGTATAGGAAGGATTTCTTGTATTCTGGAAGCCATTCATGACATGAGGTCTTACACAACACTTCAAGGTTCTAAGCCAAACAGTTTAGAAGAAAACTAAGTATCTCTGTGACAACATACAGTAAGGTATAATTTCAAAGCTCCAAATTTCCCCAACCCTGCCACACCAATATACTTTTGAAAATATAAAAAATTCAAGATACAATTTTGAAACATGTCACTCAAGGAACTTTCCAGTCGGGTTTGGTTCAAATTGGCCCAACGGTTGATTTTTAAAGAATTTTCTTATGATTTCTCTAAGTCCGATAAGCCCCTTCCTCCCTGCCACGCCCACATTTTTTTGACAAATGTAAAGAAATGTGAACAAATTTTGAGGAGAGTCACTCAAGAAAGTTTCTTGCTAAGTCTGATTAAAATTGGCAAAATGGTTAAACTTAAAGAATTTTCTTATGATTTCTCTAAGTCTGATAAGCCCCTTCCTCCCTGCCATGTCCACATTTTTTGACATATGTAAAAATGTGTGAACAAATTTTGAAAAGAGTGACTCAAGGAACATTCCTGCAAAGTCTGGTTCAATTGGACCCACTGGTTGATTTTTAAAGAATTTTCTTATGATTTCTGTAAGTCCGATAAGCCCCTTCCTCCCTGCCACGCCCACATTTTTTGACATATGTTAAAATGTGTGAACAAATTTTGAAAAGAGTGACTCAATGAACATTCCTGCAAAGTCTGGTTCAATTGGACCCACTGGTTGATTTTTAAAGAATTTTCTTATGATTTCTGTAAGTCCGATAAGCCCCTTCCTCCCTGCCACGCCCACATTTCTTGAAAAATATAAAAATTTGTGAATAAATTTTGAAACCATATGGCCAAGATGGCCCTATATCGCTCATCTGATAGAACATGAGGATGATAACTTTTAATTGTCTCATCTCCATAATTTCTGGACAACTTTCATTCAGGAAACAATTGAAACGTTTCTTTCAGTATGAGATTCATACAGCCATGAAAAATGCAGAATTTCCATTTAGGACCTCCGACAAACAGAATTAGAGAAGATTGTATTATTATTAGACAATTCTACAAAAATTTTCAAAGCCGTAGGCCGAACAGTTCAGAAGATTTCCTTCTTGTCTCTATATGAAATTTGATACCCACAACATGTATCGCAATAATTAGAATTGGTTAAGTAATGTGCCTTGAGACGATTAAAAATTAAACACAAAATTAAAAATCCATATGCCAAACAGTTCATGAGAAGAAGATTGTACAAGAATTCCTTCTTAATATGTCTCTATATGGAATTCGATACCCAGAACAAAGGGCTAATTTTCCTTGTATTACAATAATTTGAAGTATTTTGGTAGAGGGCCTTAAGACGATTCTACACACAAAATCTCAAAGCTCTAGGCCAAACAGTTCAGGAGAAAAAGATTGTAAAAGATTTCAATTTTTTGTTTCTATATGAATTTCGATACCAGCAACATAGGGCCAGTTTTCCTTATTTCATTATAATTAGAAGTAGTTTGGTGAGATGGCATTAAGATGAGTCTACACACAAAATTTCAAAGCTCTAGGCCAAACAATTTAGGAAAATAAGATTGTGCAAGATTTCATTCTTTGTCTCTATATGAAATTCGATACCAACAACATATGGCCAGTTTTCCATGTATCACAATAATTTGAAGTTTTTTGGTTGATGGCCTTAAGTCGATTCTACACACAAAATTTCAAAGCTCTGGGCCAAATGGTTCAGGAGAAGAAGATTATACAACATTTAATTCTTTGTCTCTATATGAAATTCGATACCAACAACATATGGTCAGTTTTCCATGTATCACAATAATTTGAAGTATTTTGGTAGAGACCCTTAAGATGATTCTACACACAAAATTTCAAAGCTCTGAGCCAAACAGTTCAGGAGAAGAAAATTGTACAAGATTTCCTTCTTTGTCTCTATATGAAATTCGATACCCACAACATAGGGCCAGTTTTCCATGTATCACAATAATTAGAAGTATTTTGGTAGAGGGCCTTAAGACAATTCTACACACAAATTTCAAAGCTCTAGGCCATATGGTTCAGGAAAAGAAGATTGCACAAGATTTCCCCCTTTGTCTCTATATAAAATTCGATACCAACAACATAGGGCTAATTATCCTTGTATCAAAGAAATTTGAAGTATTTTGGTAAAGGGTATAATGATGATTCTACTCACAAAAATTCAAAGCTCTAGGCCAAATGGTTCAGGAGAAGAAGATTGTATTTCCTTCTTTGTCTCTATATGAAATTCGATACCCACAACACAGGGCCAATTTTTATTGTATCACAATAATTTGACGTATTTTGGAAGAGGACCTTTAGACGATGCTACATACAAAATTTCAAGACTCTAGGCTTTATAGTTAGAGTAGAAGTTTTTTTTGTAAAAAGGTGACGGACTGACAGACGGACAGACAGACAGACGGACCCCGGACAACGGACCGATCACAATACCTCACCTCGAGCACTATGTGCTCAGGTGAGCTAAAAAGAGACTCAAAGAACATTCCTGCAAAGTCTGGTTCAAACTGGCCATATGGTTGATTTTTAGAGGATTTTCATATGATTTCTCTAAGTCTGATAAGCCCCTTACTCCCTGCCACGGCCACATTTTTTTCACAAATGTAAAAAACTGTGAACAAATTTTGAAAAGAATGACTCGAAAATTGGCCCAATGGTTGATTTTCAAAGAATTTCTCTAAGTCTGATAAGCCCCGCCCTGCCACGCCCACATTTTTTGACGAATCAAAATTCCGTGAACAAGCTTTGAGAAGGGTCGCCCAAGGACCATTCCTGCCAAGTTTGGTAAAAATTGGCCCAATGGTATAGGAGGAGAAGATGTTTAAAGAAATTGTGAACAGACAGACAGACGGACGGACCGACGGACGGACGACGGACAAAAAGCGACCAAAATAGCTCACCTTGAGCACTTCGTGCTCAGGTGAGCTAAAACAGCATTTTTTGACATTCAAAGGAAGATAACTCAGCTCATTCTATTCCGATCAGGCCCATAATCTAAATTATCCGAGAACTTATGCCCATACTTTCTTTGACCAAGTTTGATCAAGATTGGCCAACTTTTGAGGATGCTGGAGTATAAACATCAAATTGTTGACAGACGGACAGACGGACGACGGACATTGAGTGACCACAATAGCTCACCTTGAGCACTTCGTGCTCAGGTGAGCTGACAATTTCTCAAAGTCTGATAAGCCCCGCCCTGCCAATCCCACATCTTTTGACAAATTAAAAAAATATTAACAGACATTGAAGACAGTCACTCAAGGAAGTTGCCTGCCAAGTTTGGTACAGATTGAACCAATAGTTGATTTTAAAGGAATTTTCTCATGATTTCTCTAAGTCTGATAAGCCCCGCCCTGCCATGCCAACATTTTTTGATGAATCAAAAATTTGAAAAACAAGTTTGTCCCCTAGGGTAAATGCCTGCCAAGTTTGGTTAGGATTGGCCCAGTGGTTAATGATTGGAAGATGTTTACAGAAATTTTTGACGACGCACGACGAACACAGGGTGATTACAAAAGCTCACCTTGAGCATGTTGCTCAAGTGAGCCAACAAGACGTCTCTCATAAAAATATTTCGGAAAACATTGAGACAAAAGAAGAAACTGCCGATAACCAGCAGTTTCTTCTTTTGTCTCAATATTTTCTGTACTATTTTTTACACAAATTTAACCTTATCAACTTCTATTTTATTGTCTGCAGTAGCTTTTAAAGTGAAAATGTCTAAATTCTGGTCGTTTGGAAAAAGAGTTACGAAGGAAAGGTGAGACGATGGTCAGTACTAGGCTACATGTATCACATTGCAGTAAATTGCATATTGACATGCATAAATTTGCATACTTATCTTGGCCATTGAAGCTCTTCCCCCAAACAAGACCAGTCGGTTTTAACGGCCTTAGTAGACACTGGTAGTGAACTAAAACAATTTTCGCTTCAACAAGGTATAGATATTTTGCGACCGGGTTTCCCGTTTTGTATTGACAAACTGTCGACGTGTTGTTATAAAATCTCGTAACTACGGCTTCGATAAAGCCGTAGTTACGATATTTTATAACAACACCGACGGAATACATTGTTCGCGAAAAAACATCCCTCGCTTTGGCCGAGTTCACCACCAGTAGTAGAAATGGATTAGAAAAGAAGAAATTGATGAAAATCAGTAATAACTTCTTTATCCTTGGTTCCATCTACGCAATAACGTATAGGCCTACAAATTTTCAATTTCTACAATGTTTTCCAAAGCATTTATTTTGTGGAGGCGTCAAAAGCGTTTAAATAAGTAGGAACGAGTTTGGAAGGAAATATAAATGTTCAGCGGAATTCTTGTATTATTAGTTTCACATTGCGTAGAATCGGTTTTATTTTCGTTACAATAGAAGTGCAAGCTGACAAAATGGCAAGAAATGAAAGAAGCCTGGAAAAACTTTGATGCAAAAGGAGTAAAATGCTAATAGCCGGCATACTCTCCTTTTGCCTCAATATTTTTAGCCATATTGTACACAAATCTTACCATTTCCAACACCATTTTGACATCTACAACAGCTTTCAAATTGTGTTATATACGAGCGTGTGCGTGCGTGTATTAACCTTTTCCCAAACAAGGCCTGGTTTTGACGTCCCTAATAGAAAAGGCTTGGGAAAACATTGAAACAAAAGAAGAAACTGCTGATAACCAGCAGTTTCTCCCTTTGTCTCAATATTTTCTATGCCATATTTTACACAAGTTCTATCTTTAATAACTTCCATTTTGTCATTTGTAGCAGTTGTTGAAGTTGATCACCGTAAAATTTTGCCGTTTGGGAAAGGGTTAATATTTGAATGTGACAGATCCAGAGGCCATGATCGTCGCATTATCTTCATGATCTTGTACATGCATGATTTGTAATATTACCCACGGGACTTCAAATCAGATTTTCTAATAGACTTCTTTCATTTATGTTTTAGTCCGTACCCGCAGATCACTTCCGGTAATCCGAATCTTCTCTGATGAAAATTCGCTCGTTGGTATTTGGATGTCGCTTTTTACAACAGAGCGTTGTCCTATTCAAAAAAAAAATAATAAATAAATAAAAGTCCTACACAGCGACATGACTTGTGTCTGAATTTTCTTTTGTTTTTGAATGGGACACCGCTCTGATGTAAATAGCGACATCCAAATATCAAATAGCGAATTTTCTTCAGAGAAGACTCGGATTAACTTCCGGAAGCAAATAACGGGTTTATGGGAAATTAAGGGGGAATGCTCCAGTTTCCTAAATTTTTTCCCAATAATAGAATTTATTTATATTTTGCATGTTGAAATTACATGTTATTACCAATTGAAAAACAAAATAAAAATGGATGGTCAGCGATCTTGTTTGAATTTTATAGGCATTCGTATCACATACCCCTACATCGAAAAATGTGCAATTTCTTGCACCTGTCCAAGGTCACTAAAATGCTAATAAAATGCTGTATATTCATCGTTTAGTCCCAAAAACGGATTTGAAGTAACATCTTACATTTAATAAGAACAGAAAACCCAAAATATGTCCTACTTTAAACGTGTAAATGTATAAAACAGCATGCTCACGTGTTCGGTTAGGTCAACGAAGCTGGAGTGTTTTATGTCAAAATTTGCATATTTTTGGAAATATTTCAAGTTCTACATAATAGAATTTGATAAAACTTCTTCATTGTATTAAGCAACATGTCCTGGTAATAATTAAAAAAGAAAATGTATAGGTCAGCGCACTTAATCGTGAATTAGAGCAATTTTTATCAGCTACGCATGAACAAAATGACGCAAAACAGTGGTAACTGCATACATACATACGACTGTCTTGCTCTAAATAATCGATTTCCAACTTGAGGAAATCAGTTTCGCATAATAAATACACTTTTGCCTTCGAAAATGGTAAATTGTAATGATGTGATATATTATTGAAAATATGGTAGCGAAACATATTGGTACGAAACACTTAATTTACTACAGAAAAGACCGAGTGTTCCGAAAAACTGGAGCATTCCCCCTTAACATTTTATACACGAGGATTGTTACTAAAAATAGTAAAAAAACGAGGCTCCCAAAATGTGGAGAAAATAATGACGACGCATTTGTATTCAATATGTAGAGATAAAGCACACGCGCATTCTATATACAGCGATAAAGCGAAGTTTTAAGTGGAACAAAAACTATGAACTTGAATGAATTATTATAGCCGGTAAGATGGTTATTTTATTGGATTTACAGTCAACCATTCCCCGTTTATTGCCTCTAAGGACGACTTCCGGAGGCTGTTGTTGTGTGTGTTTGGGGGGGTCTTAGTGGAAACTTGGCCATTGCAGTGAAATTGATCTAAAAATAGACGTTTACCGTTATGTATTGACAAAGCGTCGGTGTTGTTATAAAATCTCGTAACTACGGCTTTATCGAAGCCGTAGTTAAGAGATTTTATAACAACACCGACGGAATACATTGTTCGGGAAAAAACGTCCATCGCTTTGGCCAGGTTCACCACCAGTGCTTCTGAGAAGTGTGAAATTATCGACCCTAGTTAGTCTGAGCAGCCCGAACATTAGTCTGGTTCCCTGCCCTGCTATGTATTTTAGTACGTCAGGCATTCAGTAACAATGACGGCCTCCAGTGGGGGAGATTTCACTACAAAGATAAAGAGCAATGTCCTTTAATTTAGAGAGTAGAGATGTCACATTTATGAAATAGATCGATAATTTTAACACTAGCAGTAACAGTTTTAAACGACCATCACGCTAACCCGAAATAAAGCGGTTTTAAATTATGAACATGTTAACTATATTGTGACAATTTGGACAATTCGTTTCCATAAGTCTGATTAGCTCAGTGGTAGTGCGTCCGACTTGGGTTCCAGAGGTCCAGGGTTCGAATCACACCAAGGGTACATATTGATTTCCTAATAGATCTATTTATTTTACATTGTTCAACTAAACAATTATAGAGGCAATAAAAATTATAATTGGATATTGTGTTTTTATTGCGTCTTTGCAATATTTTGAACCATTTGGTATAAAAATGTAAAAAAAAATATTGGGGAACAAAAAGACGTGTCCGAACTGGGATACGAACCTTGGAACTGTGGATTCCAAGTCGCACGCTCTACCACTGAGCTTATCAGACAACTAATGTAATAAATAGTAAATTACCATAATATACTTTATATGTTCATAATTTAAAACCGCCTTATTTCGGGTTAGCTTGATGGTCGTTTAAAACTGTTACTGCTAGTGTCAAAAATATACCGAAAACTATTTACTCTTCTAATGACCCCACTCTGCTCGCAGAACTAAAGGACTTTGTTCTTTACCTTTGTACAAATATTACCCCAGTGGGCGCCGCCATTGTTGGTGTATGCCTGACCCACTAACGCAGTATTAGGGGCAGGTAAGCCAGACTACCCGAACATACTGTCATGGATATATAATTACGATGCTTTTCGGCAAAAAACACCGAACTTCGAGCCTTCATTGACCATTTTTGGTTTTTTCCATAGTTTTAGACCACATATGATTATATCAAACGATGGTTATCTCTCATCCTCACAATATGTATTGCATAAATGACCTGGCACAGCTTCTCTATCGTTTAACATAAGTTGCTCTGCCAGGTCATTTATCGTGAGGTATTACATGTTTTTATAGGTTAAATATTTGTTGATAAACATCAGATTACCTTGGGACCACTATAAATGGACATCGAGACGTGAGCCGCGACGAAAGGTAACGGTATATTCCAATACATGTAAATAGGGAGGAGTGCCTATTTTCCATCGAATAAAAGCGAACAATGACATATATTGCGTGCTGTCCACGATGCCTTGTGAGTTCAGTAGCTGTATCCAGATAATACTTCGTCGATTTATTACAGGGACACGGGTTCGAGTCACATATTTTTATAACTCGAAATCCCTCTTCCCCCATCAATTTAGACTCGCTGATCTTTGATCATTCACAGGTCGTTGTCTATCTATACACTTCTCCCAATCTAATCTGATGTTTATAAACAAACCTTTAACCTATAAAAAACATGTTATTGTAGAGACGCACGTGCAAATCGTCTCGTCAATGGACAAGTTTCGACTAAGACCCCCCCACACACACACGCGCACACAAACACACACACAATAGTCTCCGGAAGTCCTCCTTAGAGGCAAAAGGCGAAATTTTTTAACGGGGAACGGTTGACTGTAAATCAAATGAAATAACCATCTTACCGGTTATTAACGAATTCATTCAATTTCATAGTTTTTGTTCCACTTAAAACTTCGCTTTATTACTGTATATTGAATGCACGTGCGCTTAATCGCTGTATATTGAATGCACGTCATTGTTTTCTCCGCATGTTTGGAGAGCCTCGTTTTGATAATGTCGATTTATTCTTTTATTAACACGTATCCCATTTTATTTTTAACTTTTTTATTGCAATAATGTGGCTTTTTAGTTTGTTTTTTTTTTGTTTTGTTTTTTTTTTTGGTTTTTTTTTTGTTTGTTTTTGTTTTTTGTTTGTTTGTTGTCGTTTTTTCTCAAAATTAATCAATTAAAAAAAATAGGGTTCATTCCCCGTCATCTTCAGAGTCTGTGTCATCTCTCATATCTATTGGAAAGCTGTCGATATGCTGGTCCATGTAAAATTGTCTCTCTCTTTACATTTTCTATGTGCGCGTGAGTTCGTCATTTTATTTGCAATCATGGCCAAATACGCGGACCTCTTACAAAAACAATGTAATGTTACACATGACCAACATGATATCACGATACAAAAAAATGGAAGAAAAAGAAAAGCAAAAAATGAGACTGAAGAAAGATTTGAACTCGGATCGCCAGATTCAAAGACAACGACCCTTTCCTAATCACGCGTTATTGCATTTAGGTAAAAGCGCCAAAATTGATGTTTTTATAGGATTGTTTCTTTCCGGAAACAACCGAAAAACCTCGTAAATGAACGAATGTGAAAGAAGACTTATTTATATGCTTTGAATAAGGTCAGTGCCGGGTCATTTGGTAATCTTAATAGATACATTCATGTATACATGCAAACTATCGTCAAGAGGACACGAATGGTGGTGGTACAGAGAGACTAAGACCATGAAATACATGCTCACGGCGCAAATATTTTTCTGTCACGCGAATTAACATAAAACATTTAGTCTAATTGATTGTGCCTTAAGAAAAGTTTCGATGGTCGTAATTAGATCGGCAATCATATTGAACCGTCAACTACAATTTTTTATATAAAACTGTAACGTGTACACGTACGCATATAATATGACATGTCGTGGATATTGAGGGACACACACACAAATGGATTTAAATGAACAGGTCAGTTGCATCTATTGCGTTTACATTTGTTACTTTATTTATGAAATAATAACAAGTTTAGCGGTCTTTATTGCCAATAAAACCCGATGTGCGACGGACTACATGTGTAGGTAAAAACCGAGGCGCACAGCGCGGAGATATTTGCCTTAACATGTAGTCCAGAGCACAGAGCTTTTTATTGCGCAAGAAAGACCGCTAAACTTGTTATGATTTGATTTAAACATATTTTATTGCCATAAACATTACAATAATTTACAAAATAGATATTTTACATGACATTATACATATACGAGTAGTTAGGCAAAAGGGTTTGGCCACAAGTTCTATCAACTTAGAATCGGCCGTTCCCTTTTGAAACTTACAATGATCAGTCTTCAAGAACACGAATACTTAAATTTGCTTGATTAAAACCACTAAGTGATAGATATGAAGACAAATGTGTTCCAGTTATAGAATTAAAATTTCGCATGGCACTAAATTTCAAAATCTAAAGAAAAAAAAAGGATTATGTCAGTCAGTGTTTGAAGAGGATACTGGATGCATTAAGAAATTTACTTATGCTACCACCAAGCATTACCCATCAAACCTTTTAGTTTCTTTAATGAACTTTTGAACCAAGTTGAAAATGATATAATTTTCCTCAAAATTCAGTATATCAGACCCAAAGAGCAATAATCTCAATGAAAGTGGATGAAATTGACGTAGACCTCTAAATAATGTTAAGCGCGATTCTGCGAAGTTTGGGCATTTAAATAAATAATGATCAGCATCTTCTTCAATGTATCCACAACTACATCTGGGTGATTGAGAAATATGATTTGAGAAAAGGTCAGAGTTTAGGTTACTACAGTTGTTTCTTAGCCTCGTGTGCAAAACTGAAAGTCTCCTTTCTCCTACAAAGTAGTATTTAGGTACCGAAGCCACTGGGAAACGTTGTAATATACTTAATTTAAATAGTCTAAGAGACGGTAATGATTTGACGTTATCAGGAAGTTCATTCCAAATAGATACGGCTGAAGGAATAAATGATGTAGCAAAAAGCTCTGTTCTACAATTGACAATGTCAATATCGTTTGAATTTCTTAATGGGTAATCAGTTCTTTGGTTGACTCTCTGTGGAAATATATCAATTAAATAATCTGGCGTTAGACCGTTCATGATTTTATAGATGCAAATAAGTTTCTGATATTTACGCCGATCTGCAAGTGTCATCCATCCGATTTCTTTGTACAAATTAAGTAGAGAAGCAGATCTGGTGATACCGGTTACTATCCGTGCGGCCTCAATTTGGATTTTTTCAAGAGTTTCCTTTTCTCTAGCAGTGCAATTGTCCCATACGATAGCAGCGTATTCTATAACTGGCCTTAAATAGGATAAGTAAATTTGATGGAGTGAATCCCGTTTCAATCTAAATTTCAGGTTTCTCATTATTCCTAAAAGTTTTGATGCCGATTTTGAGATGTTATCTATATGTTCAGCCCATTTAGCATTATTACTCAGCGTCAGTCCTAAGTGCTTATGACTACTTACAAATTCGATTGGGACATCATTGAATAATAGGTTGGGAGGCTGAGTTTTCGTATTTGAGAGAAACATAGCAACTGTTTTCGATGGATTAAATGTTACCAACCATTGACTAGCCCATTGAGAAATAATTTGTAAATCATGATTAAGAATACCATCTATGTCAGGGACATGTGTAGCAGTACATGCTAGAGAAGTGTCGTCTGCAAAGAGCCTAGCAATACTTAATAAGTTGTCAGTGATGTCATTTACGTAGACTAGAAATAATAATGGACCGAGCACAGAGCCTTGAGGTACTCCAGCGTTTACTGACCTTGACCTTGACCTGGCTCTTTTTACAATTACCGATTGTGTTCGTTCAGAAAGATAGTCATTTAACCATTCAAGGAGGGAATCATTAATACCTAATTGTTGTAATTTAAATATAAGACCCTTATGCCAAACTCTGTCAAATGCTTTAGATATATCACAAAATACCATACATGTGCTTTGTTTTGCATTTAGGGACGACACGCTTTGGTGATATATCTCAAGCAATTGATATACAGTCGAGTGTCCTTTCAAGAAACCCGATTGTCGTTCATAGATTAGATTATTTGAGAAGAGATAGTTATAAACATGTTTGTAAACGCACCTTTCCATGAGCTTACCAATACAACTAAGTAAAGAGATAGGGCGATAATTGGTTACAGAATGTTTGTCACCCTTTTTAAAAAGAGGGTTAATTATTGACTCTTTCCATTTACTTGGAAACTTTGCTTCTGTGAATGATTTATTAAAAAGTTTAGATAGAGGCTTTACTACAGATTCTTTACTCAGCTTGAGCAGTTTGTGACTAAAATGATCTGGCCCAACAGCTTTGTTTGTGAATAACGTTTCGATAATACTTTTTATTTCTTCATGACTGATATTGATGTGATTAAGCCTACTATTGGTTTTGTATAAAAATTGAGGTAAAATCGCATTTGAGTCATCAATAGTTGAAATATCAGAAAAGAAGTCATTCAGGCAGTCAGCTTTCTCGTCGTCAGTATAATGAAACGTATCTTGACCATTTTCAGATGTTTTTAAGATCGGAATGGTGTCACATTGTTTGTTAGATTTGACCAAGCTACGGATATGTTTCCAAAATGTTTTAGGACATGCATTCCGATTATCAGATAACGTTTCTTCTATGTTGTTAAAATACCGTTGTTTGGCTTCTTTGATACAGTTGTTAACCTTATTACGTGCAGATTTGTATTTTGCCCAGTCATTTTGTCGTCCTTGACTTTTTACTAGCTTTTTCAATCTATCGCGCTGTCTACTCAGTCGTCTAATTTTAGAGTCATACCATGGTCTGTCGTTGGGTCTTATAGTGACTTCTTTGAAGGGTATGCATTGCTGCATTATTTCGGAGAGCTTTGTTGTGAACCGTTCACATGCGTCGTCTATGTCTGTTTCGTCAATAAAATCCCAATCCTCAGTATTTATAAGTCTATTTAGTTCGTCAGAGTTTGCGCGGTCATAATAATATACCTTTCTTTTTAAACAAGATTTTTGTGTGTAGATAAAGTCAATCATGACAGCCGTCGCTTTATGATCACTAATGTTAGGCTCAACTGTAATAACGTCTGCTTGTATAACTTTGGTCTGTTCTGACACCAATATAGGGTCTATAAGTGTTGCAGTAGTAGTGGTCACTCGAGTAGGTTTATTAATAACATTTGTTAGACTATTGATTGAAATAACATTGGCAAGATGATTTCTGTTTCCGTCGAGTAAGTCTTCGTTAAGGTCTCCAACTATAATAATGTTTTGATTTGACTCAGAGGCTTTTTCGATGGAGACATTAAAGTCTTCCCAAAAGACCACAGGCGTGTTTGGAGACCTGTAAACAGTACATAGAAGGAATGACGAAGCTCTATATTTAACCTCGACCCATATAGAATGAATAGATGGTATTAATTCCAAGTCGTGTCTCCTCTTCGAATATAAGTTGTTTGAAACATACACAAGAAGTCCGCCTGTATGTGCAGTCTTGTCATGTCTGTACATTGTCCCGTCGAATGCGTCAATTGTCAGGTCAGTATCTGAGATGGATCTGTCTAGATGAGTTTCCGTAAAGCACATTATATCGAAATCTGATAAACAGTCGTTTACATATTCTAGTTTATTACGTATACTACGAATGTTAAGATGAAAAATAGTAAGACATCCAGTATTGGCCGAAGAATCATGATTAGATGGACCGGGATTAGTTTCGATATCACCAGATAAGATGAGCATAAATTGTATAAAGACATACATGATTAAAGAACATTTAAATGTTAAGGCTATCTTGTTCAAACTACAAGAGTCTTTAATGTTTTTGTATAAGATCTCTATTTCCGTCAACAGAGTACCAAATAGGTTGAATAAAAAACGGTATCGCATGGTGTAGCAGTGTGTTTTTGCGTAATGGCCTCCAATGGCAGCGCGCCAGGCAGCTATATCAGTACCTACGGTGGATCAAAATTAACAATGGCAAAATGGTACGCCGCCAGTGGAAACAAAACATAAACAACCATTATCTTCTCAAACAATTGACTGACATGAAAAACAACTTTTAAAAGCTTAAATGCAAACTCGGAAATAATGAAAAAGGAATAGTACATGGATAGTACTAATAGCGAATGCATGATGTTGATTTGCAAAAAAATTAGGATTGCCAAGAGTGATTTGGAGTGAAGAATGGTGAGATGTATCGTGCTTGTTTCAGAGCAGCGTGAATATAGCTTGATCAAGCTCTAATCACGCAGCTATGAACCAATACTTAATTTGCGATTATGTTTACGGGATGTATTCAGCATGTATTGAAATAACAGAGAAAGGATCAAATGAACAGCTGAAAATAATGTCAGTTTAACCTTTACTAGAATTATTAGTCATTAAAATGACTAACGACAGACCTATATGAAATAATCATTCATAAAGGAGAAATCGCTGTTGATCAGCGCTGTCTGATTTATGCATGACCATTACATTCAATTTGAAGAACATACGTAGTTACTTCTCAAGTGTTTTGTCATATACGACTTTTTACCACTTATTGCTAAAGTGTTATGGAAAAAGCTTAACAGGGATAGTAAATTTTGGAATTCTCAAATTTTAACTCTTTCCCATACAGTAAAATGTTAGGATGTTCTAATTGCTACCGTGGACAAAATGGATGACAATAAATGAATATTCTTTGTTAAATGCAATAAAGAAGATATTGAGTCAAAAGGACAAAACGCTGGTCACCAGCATATTCTTCTTTTGTTTCAATACCTTCCCAAGCATTTTCTATTCTGGAAATCAAAATCAGGTCTCGTTTGGAAAAGGGTTAAGACATATATAAATACAAATACAGATACGACCAAATTATTGTACAATTATTTACACTATTTATATTTATACAAAGTTGTGCATTGTGAGCAGCAAAAAATGTTTACTGACTTAACCGTTTCCCAAACGACATTTTTTTTGGTTTGTTCAATTCAAAAGCTGCGACACATGACAAAATGGATGTTATTTAACATAGGATTTGTGTATAACATGGCACAGAAAATATTGAGACAAAAGGAGAAACTGCTGGTTATCAGCAGTTTCTTCTTTTGCCTCAACGTTCTCCCAAGTCTTTTTAATTAGGGACGTCAAAACCAGGTCTTGTTTGGGAAAGGGTTAAATTAGTAACTAAAAACGAATTTTATATAGGAAGCAGTATTAAGTAAAAGTAGACATACGTGAGTTTTTTTTAAGCTTAAAGACTGTTATAATTATTATTTTCTACATGAATACAACTTCATAATAACCGACCGTCCGAAAGAAAGATATTTTATGTAACTTAATGCAATATCTAACACTTTCTTATTACCAATATTTCGCATTGATGAATGAAATAAAAGATCTTGATTGTGGTTGCACAATTTAAGTTAAGTTCAGATTATTAACAACATTAGAATAAAAGATCAAAGCCTGTGATGTTATTTTTAGACTGAGCCTAACAATCATAAACATTAGTTTGTGCTTTCTCAAACGACAAGTATTTGGGGTGGTGTAATTTGGAAGGGCCTGCAGACGGCCTAAAAATGATATCAAAACTTTAAACATGCATATAATGGCAGAGAAGGTAATGTGACAAAAGAAGAAAATGCTGGTTACCAGCATTTTCTTCTTTTGTTTCAACGCCTCCCCATCTTTCGTTAATATGGACGTCAACACCAGTTCTCGTTTGGGAAAGGGTTTTTAGTAATTGACAATTGATATTTGTCCAGACAATGTTCCAACAAATGAAATAGCGGTTGTAAGATAGAATTATTACAATAAGATCATTAGACAGACAAGATCCATAGCTATGATATAACCGACTGATTTGGATTAGTAAGATAACATATCGGTGCCTTTCAACGAAAACCTCGTAACTGTAGCTCGTTTTAAGCTGCAGTTACGAGGCTCCTGCTGAATTGCGCCAATAAGTAACAGATGATCATATTAGACAGACAAGATACACCAGACTGGTTCTGATAGGAAAACTTATATGACAAATTATCACTTGACCGACAAGATTTATAACTTTTCATTAACAGACTGGAATTAAAACATTAATTAAGATAACAAATTTGAAAAATGATCTTTGGACCGACAAGATTCATAACTATTCATTAGCAGACTAGTTCGAATTATTAAGATAACATAATATATCAAATGATCTTTTGATCGACAAGATTCATAACTATTACATAACAGAGTGGATTGAGACATTAATATAACAGAATGGAATTAAAACATTAAGATAACAAATTTGAAAATTGATCTTTGGACCGACAAGATTCATAACTATTCATTAGCAGACTAGTTCGAATTATTAAGATAGCATAATATATCAAATGATCTTTTGATCGACAAGATTCATAACTATTACATAACAGAGTGGATTGAGACATTAATATAACAGAATGGAATTAAAACATTAAGATAACAATTTGAAAAATGATCTTTGGACCGACAAGATTCATAACTATTCATTAGCAGACTAGTTCGAATTATTAAGATAGCATAATATATCAAATGATCTTTTGATCGACAAGATTCATAACTATTACATAACAGAGTGGATTGAGACATTAATATAACAGATATGTCAAGATTCATAACTATCATGTAACAGACTGCTTTGAAGTATTGTGATAGCAGGCATGACAAATGGACATGACACAGACATTTTGACCTAAATAACATACGAGGATGAAGAGGAAAATGTTAGTTTTTAACAATTTTCTCCTCCATATCATTGCTCTGTCGTTCTTTTCATATTCTGAATGTTGAAACCATGTATTGTTTGGGATAGGATTTAACATTAGAAATCATTATTAGTGTTCACAATAAATGATATATTGTCGCTTATCAACAGAAACCCCGCAGCCGCAGTTTGTTTAAAGCTGCAGTTACGAGGTTTTTGCTGAAAGCAGTGATATGTGGACATAGATAAGTAAGCCTCAGGATTAAGAGACGTCAGTGCAGGTTCCAATTACTGACTGTGGCCTTCATAAAGTCCTTATTGAGCGGCGTTGCGAAGCTCATCGAGAGCGTCCAAAGTCTCAACCCTATGAAACTTACTGTCTCTGTCTTTTACCACAATGATTCCATCCTTTGTCCAGGTTCCAAGAATTAGTTTATCTTTCACCATTTTTCTAGCCTGGTAGAAAATTTTGTCTCTGGTAAATGTCAAGTCCTCATTAAGATATACTCCTTCGTAGCCACTATCTTTGAGTTTCTTTTTGTTAATGAACAATTTCTGGCGCGATCTGTAGCTCGCGAATTTTATTATTATGTCTCTAGCTTTACCAGAGTCCTTTTGTTGTCCGAGTCTGTGACTTCTATCAATTTCATCTATGGCTATCTCGGCACCGATGGCATCGGCTACCTGAAGTACCTTTTCATCCACCGACTCCCCTTCTGTTTCTGCAATGCCTGATAGCCTCAGGCAGTTTCTACGACTGTATTGTTCGGCCTTATCAATTTTGTTTTCAAGTATCGAGACCTGTGATTTGAGTTTGTGATTTTCTTCCTCTAGGTTGGATATTTTACTTTGCAGACCGTTTATAACCCCAGATATTATAGAAGATACCATGAGCATTATGACACTCTAAATAACAAAAACGCACATTAGAAATGTGTTATTTTGTGAAAATTCTGCCATGAACTAGTTTTCGGCGTAGGAAACTCATTGGCGGTTAAGTGACGTCATTGATGACGTCATTTGACGCTACCTTGACGCCACGTGACGTTTTGGCGCATACACAAAGCATAATTACATAGGGTTTTTATCGTAAATAAACCCCGATGTAGTTTTTCTTTCGCTATATTTGGATTTTACGGAAAAGTGTTATAATTATGAAATAATAACAAGTTTAGAGGTCTTTATTTGCCAAATAAAACCCGATGTGCGACGGACTACATGTGTAGGTAAAAACCGAGGCGCACAGCGCCGAGGTATTTGCCTTTACATGTAGTTCAGAGCACAGAGGTTTTTATTTGGCAAATAAAGACCTCTAAACTTGTTATTATCTCCATTATAACACTCTAAAAAACAAAACGCACATTCTAAACGTGTTGTTTTGTGGAAATTCTGTATGATCTAGTTTTTGGCGTAGGAAACGCTTTGGTGGTTAAGTGACGTCATTGATGACGTCATTTGACGTTGCCTAGACGCTACGTGACGTTTTGGCGCATACAAAGCTATCATTCAGAGTGAGTTTTCAAATGAAGCAAAAAAAATCCTTAAAAACGGCTTAAAATAAAACGAAAAAAATTTAAGATTCGACCATCTTCTAAGTTGTTATTTAACGATCACACTGTTTTCAGAACTTGATCACGTTTTAACTTTGTTCTGTCGATAACATTTACAGAGGCCCAAGAAAAACGCTACTGTCAGAGTGCGCAGCACAGGGGCAAATGTATTTTGCGGGCCTCTAGGTATGTAAACGACAAGAAAAACGTGAATTGTCGCTATTATTGCATAAAATATGACAATTCGGGACAATTTGCTGCAGAAATGTTAAAAAAAAATGACGAAAAATGTCGAAAATTATAAACTGGCTCATCAAGAAAAAGTACCGGATCTTCTCGGCATTCGGCAGGAATTCATTATATTTTGTATTTACTAAACGGACCTTCTTCGCTTCAACTATTTTTCTATCGTTTAATGTATGTTTCGCTTTCAATATTTTTCCCATACATTTTCTTCATTTTCTGATAAAAGGTTAACAGGCTTGAACATCTTTTTCATCAATCCAAAAATTATTGAGTAATTCTAGATGCTATTTTCTCTACAGTTCTTTCTCCTGATATCAAAAGACGATTATTGTTTCAGTATCACAGTGGAGAATTTTGAAATGACAATATCAATAATTTCATCTTATATGATTAATGTACAATATTTATAGAACGCAGAATACATTGAAAATATGGTACATAGCGTTGAATAGCCATAAAACACCAAAAATAAATTTTTCGCAACGCTTTGTTCCGTAACAAAGAAAGCTTTGAGAAATGAAATATAAACGATTGCAATGTTTTTACGTAAGCAGTGTGTTTAAATAGCGCGAAAAAATATTTCAATAAGCTTATTTCCACTAAGACCCCCCACACACACACAACAGACACCGGAAGTCGTCCTTTGATGACAATCATGGCCAATCACTGTTCGTTGCCATTGCACGTGGGATGCTTTGCTCGGAATTGGGTCAGAGCCTCGATCTGGCATAAAGAAACCGGCTATTTTTAGTAAAAAATTGGAACCGTGTATGTGTGTATACAATGTTAATTTCCCATAAACCCATTTTTTGCCACCGGAAGCGGCTCATAGGTAAGGACTAAAACGATAATTGAAAGGGGTCAATTCTAAAATTCATAGTGTCAAAAGCCAAGAAGTCACTGTGCATAAATCAACTGATACGTTCATATGTAGTCCGGTACCTTTAGTTGGAAATCCTAAACAAGGTCAGATAACACCGCAATTTCTACTCTGATTATGCTGAAATTCAGACTTACCCAAGATCTTATGGTCATCAACATTGTGTCCAAGTTTCGTCTTGATTGGTCAATATATCTGGTTGTTGGAATGAAAACGAAATCGAAAATGTCAATGTTGTCAAATTCAAGGGCAGATAACTCAGCAACAATTCTAGTATATTCGACGTCGCGCAAATCTCATTAGAGATGGACTTCTTTGATATGATACATGGCCCCACCCAGTACTAGTAGACGACCTTGGCCAAGCCTTTCCTGAAAAACACCCAAATTCCAGTCATTTCTATTTTTAGAAGCTCATGATCATGCAACACGGTAAATATTGCATGACCCGTTCTAAAAACAACAATGTCCCAAAATGGCGTTACGATATTTTGCTACATCACCCCGTCGGTATTCTATTGCGCATAGCACATCTGTGTACCGACTGACTTTTGTACAGATTTGGATTTTTGAATTCAGCATACTTTATACATAAGAAAATATATTCAAGCCTTTTGGCTTCGACAGTCTGATTCTATTGTTGGCTTTAAGACTAATATATTTTTCGCGTTTTATCGGGTGAATCTGTTAAATACGGAATGAGATCAAACTCATTAATAAAAGTTAGTTAAAAGTGAAGTTTGTTGGTTCAAAAATGGGATGGTTTGATTTTCTGAATATTTTGTATGTTTATTTCAGGAAAACAAAAGATTATGGAGAATTTCGAACCCACTAAAAATCGCAATGCAGGGTTAATGGTTGTTTTTCTTGGGGTTACATTTCTCGTCTGTTTTTTCGCATACACGACGCCCATCGATGTTACGAACTTTCATTCTGTACTACAACGATGGAGCGGTACAACCACAAGTAACCGTACACAACCTCGGTACCACAACTTAACTATTTCCGGTGTCTCAATTTTGTCAAATAGAACGGCGGGACGAAAGATTAACTGTACCGATGACTTCCGGAACCGGCATTTGATGACTGTGCAATTTATAATGCGGACGGGAAATCAGATGTTTCAGGTAGCTTCGTTATTGGGTGTTACAGAATTAATTTGCTATACGCCTGTTATGACGCATTCACACCTCATAGGCCACGTATTTGATCTACAAAATGTCCAAAAAGTCCAAAATACAAGTTCATTCAAAACTTTGAATGAGCCTGGGTTTGGGACGTACGATCCAAACATAACCTCGAAAATCACACCAAACCTCAACTGGACATTAGGAGGGTACAGACAGAGTTATAAATACTTTCAGAATTATTCTGAATATGTGCGGTCTTCATTCCGCTTCAAACCCAATATCAAGCGTGACGTCATTGCTTATCTTGGACAGAAAACATTTCACGACAGGCCGAAGGTTTGCATGCACGTTCGTCGAGGTGATTTTTTGAGAATGGGCAAACAAGGATTCGGTGTAGCAAGCATAGAATACATCAAAGCTTCAGTCACTTACATGGCGAAATATTTGAAAACTACAAATTTCTCTTTAATTGTGGCAAGCGATGATAAAGTCTGGTGTAAACGAAATATCCATTTAAAGGGAGGTAATGTTTTCATTTCTCCTTTTAAAGACGTAGGAATGGATCTTTGTTTAATGACGCAGTGTGATCACAACATAATTACTTCTGGATCTTTCAGTTGGATGGGGGCGTGGCTAAACGAAACAGGCGTGGTTGTTTATTACAAAATGTATCCAAAGCCGAAAACGTGGTTAGGTAAGCATATCAGAAATGAGGACTATTACCCACGTCATTGGATTGGATTATAAATCAAATTATATCTACTCAGTTCCATAAATCGCTACTTTTCTTCAAAAACCTCGTATCTGCAGCTAAAAACAAGCTGCAGATACGAGGTTTTTGCAGAAAAGCGACGAAATGAAAGTGTAATTTATTTTGTTTAATTTTAACTCTCACTTTTACTGATAATTAACAAGAGAGTCCTGAATCGCTCACCTGAGTTTTTTGTTTTTCAACATAGACCAGTGGTTGATTTTTACTTTTTATGATTTCTCTAAGTCTGATAAGTCCCGCCTTGCCACGCCCACATTTTTTGACGAATCAAAAATTGGAATACAAATTTTGAAAAGGGTCACCCAAGGAACATTTCTGCCAAGTTTGGTAAAAATTGACTCAGTGGTTAAGGAGAAGATTATTGAAGAATTGTTTAACAATTTCTCTAAGTCTGATAAGCCCCGCCCTGCCACGCCCACATTTTTTGACAAATCAAAAATTCATGAACACACATGGTAAACAGCCACTCAAAAACATTCCTGCCAAGTTTGGTACAAATTGGACCAAAAATTGATTTTTAAAGAATTTTCTCATGGTTTCTCTAAGTCTGAAAAGCCCCGCCCTGCCACGCCAACATTTTTTGACGAATCAAAAATTTATTAACAGGCATTGAAGACAGTTACTAAAGGAATATTCCTGTCGAGTTTGGTACATATTGGACCAATAGTTGATTTTTAAAGAATTTTCTCACTGTTTCTCTAAGTCTAATAAGCCCCGCCCTGTCACACCCACATTTTTTGACGAATCAAAATTTGAAAAAAATATTAACAAGGTGTCAAACTGTCACAAGATACGCCCGTAACACTGCTTTATGTCGACAGGGGATGATCCCATAATACGTCCCGTCTTCGACGGGCGTATAAAAAGGGTGACCCAAGGAACATTTCTGCCAAGTTTGGCAAAAATTGACACAGTGGTTAAGGAGAAGAAGATTTTTGAAGAATTATTTAACAAGAGGACCATGATGGTCCTAGATCGCTCACCTGAATCAAAATGATATGAGCCACGGTTTTGTTCAATTCAATTGATATTTAAGACTTTAAGACTGAAAACAAATACAACTTATGGTCAATAACATTGTGTCAAGTTTTGTCTTGATCAGTCACTATTTGAGGTTGTTAGAGCAAAATATGAAAGGCAGATAACTGAGCCAATTCTATTCTGATAATTCTAAAATTCATTAAACCAAGATCTTATCGTTATAAACATCATAATCCAATATTCGCCTTGTTCATTATTTGTGTTTGTTAGAGTTGAAACAGCAATTTTGTCAGATTCAAGGGCACATGCATGACTGATCACTTTCTCATTTGATTGCAGTAAAATTCAAACTCATGCAAGGTCTTATAATCAGCAGTATAGTTTCAAAGTTTTGTCTTGGTTGATCAATAATTCGAAAACAGTCAAAAATGGCAATTTTGTCCAATTGAAGGGCACATAACTCTCGACTTTCTGAACAGATCAGATTGAAGATCACACTCATCCGAACTTTTATGGTCCCCAACAATGTGTCCAAGTTAAGTCTTGATTGATCTATAATTCTACATTCTAGAGTGTAAACAATGTCGAAAACAGCCGAAAACGTCAATTTTATAAAATTCAAGGGCACATAACTCTCGTCTTTCTGATTCAATCAGACAAAAAATCACACTCATTTGAGATCTAATGGTCTCCAACATTGCGTCCAAGTTTTGTCTTGATTGGTGTATAATTGTAGATTCTAGAGTGTAAGTTACAAGGTCGAAACGGTCAAGAACGGCAATTTTGTCCAATAGCAAGAGCACATAAATCTCAACTTTCTGAACAGATTAGCCTGAAAATCATACTTATCCGAAATCTTATGATCCAAAACAATGTGTCCAAGTTTAGTCTTAATTGATCAATAATTGTAGATTTTAGAGTGTAAACAAGGTCGAAAACAGTTAAAAACGGCAATTTTGTCCAATTCAAGGGCACATACTAGTAACGCTCGTCTTTCTCTACCGATCAGACAGAAAATCGAACTCATCTGAAATCTTATGGTCCCCCACAATGTGTCCCAATTTAATCTTGATTGCTTCATAATTGTAGATGCTAGAGTGCAAACAAAGTTAACAAGAGGGCCATGATGGTCCTAAATTGCTCACCTGAATCAAGACGACAAGAGTGATCATGGCAATTTTGTCAAATTCAAAGGCACGAAACTAAGAACTCTCTGTAATAGAAACAATTAAGTAATAATTTTGTTCCAATCGATCCTGTAAAAGTTGGGTACAAATTGGCACAATGGTTGAGGTCTTTTTTTCAATAAATATTTCATACTTTCTCAATATACAACATAGGGGTTATTCTTAAAGCATACTGATCTGTTAGAGATTGATCATTTATCATATTATAAGCACAGTTAACAAGATTTGGACTGTGGTTTGAAAGTATATAGCGAAACAGTGTTCTCCCCAGGCTAGTAAGCTGTATCGGCCTCACTACGGCTTCAAGTAAATCAGGTTAATGCCCCCACAGCTTCAAAAGTGCCCAACAGCTTAATTTTCCTCTAAATGATCAGCAAATAGAGGAGTTTGCTTTATTTCTTGTAAAAGACTGATGAATAAGGCATTTTGTACAATATATATACATAAAACATTATGGGAAAAGGAAAAAATGCTCAAAATGAGCATTTTTCCCATTATGTTTTTAATCACAATTATTTGTATAAACACTATATTGTAAGCTTCCAACGATACTGCCACTACAGCTTCAAATTATTCTGGGGAGAACCCTGCGAAAGATCACCATCTGATAAGCTAGGCTAATCCTTTCTTATTTGTTTACATAAGATAAACATGGGGCCAGCCAGAGCAACATACAAGAGAAATAGATAAGAGAAATTGAAAGGCTTTCAAAATTTATTATTTATATATCAAAACCCTATGTAGAATGTATTAATCTTTTCAAGCAGATGATTGAAATGATCACCAACAACATAGGGTTTGATGAATATTGAAACAAAATGTTGCTTTTTGAAAAGCAATTATCTCCCCTTATCTGCAGCTTGTATGATTCCCAAAGTAAATGCACCAAAATTGCCTTGTAAAATGTAGAACCCACAATGTAGGGCTTAGTATCCATGTATAGGAAGGATTTCTTGTATTCTGGAAGCCATTCATGACATGAGGTCTTACACAACATTTCAAGGTTCTAAGCCAAACAGTTTAGAAGAAAACTAAGTATCTCTGAGACAACATACAGTAAGGTATAATTTCAAAGCTCCAAATTTCCCCAACCCTGCCACACCAATATACTTTTGAAAATGTAAAAAATTCAAGATACAATTTTGAAACATGTCACTCAAGGAACTTTCCAGCCGGGTTTGGTTCAAATTGGCCCAACGGTTGATTTTTAAAGAATTTTCTTATGATTTCTCTAAGTCCGATAAGCCCCTTCCTCCCTGCCACGCCCACAATTTTTGACAAATGTAAAGAAATGTGAACAAATTTTGAGGAGAGTCACTCAAGAAAGTTTCTTGCTAAGTCTGATTAAAATTGGCAAAATGGTTAAACTTAAAGAATTTTCTTATGATTTCTCTAAGTCTGATAAGCCCCTTCCTCCCTGCCATGTCCACATTTTTTGACATATGTAAAAATGTGTGAACAAATTTTGAAAAGAGTGACTCAAGAAACATTCCCGCAAAGTCTGGTTCAATTGGACCCACTGGTTGATTTTTAAAGAATTTTCTTATGATTTCTGTAAGTCCGATAAGCCCCTTCCTCCCTGCCACGCCCACATTTCTTGAAAAATATAAAAGTTTGTGAATAAATTTTGAAAGGAGAGACTGAAGGAACATTCCTGCAAAGTCTGGTCCAATTGGGCCCACTTGTTGATTTTCAAAGAAGTCTGATAAGCCCTTTTCTCCCTGCAACGCCCACATTTTTTGACAAATGTAATGATTTTTTAACGTTTTTTTAAAAGAATGACTCAAGGCGCATTCCTGCCAAGTTTGGTTCAAATTCGCCCAATGGTTGATTTTTAAAGAATTTTCTTATGATTTCTTTAAGTCCGATAAGCCCCTTTCTCCCTGCCACGCCAACATTTTTTGACAAATATAAAAATTTGTGAATAAATTTTGAAACCATAGGGCCAAGATGGCCGTATATCGCTCATCTGATAGAACATGAGGATGATAACTTTTAATTGTCTCATCTCCATAATTTCTGGACAACTTTCATTCAGGAAACAATTGAAACGTTTCTTTCAGTATGAGAGTCATACAGCCATGAAAAATGCAGAATTTCCATTTAGGACCTCCGACAAACAGAATTAGAGAAGATTGTATTATTATTAGACAATTCTACAAAATTTTTCAAAGCCGTAGGCCAAACAAACAGTTCAGAAGATTTCCTTCTTGTCTCTATATGAAATTTGATACCCACAACATGTATCGCAATAATTAGAATTGGTTAAGTAATGTGCCTTGAGACGATTAAAAATTAAACACAAAATTAAAAATCCATATGCCAAACAGTTCAGGAGAAGAAGATTGTACAAGAATTCCTTCTTAATATGTCTCTATATGAAATTCGATACCCAGAACAAAGGGCTAATTTTCCTTGTATTACAATAATTTGAAGTATTTTGGTAGAGGGCCTTAAGACGATTCTACACACAAAATCTCAAAGCTCTTGGCCAAACAGTTCAGGAGAAAAAGATTGTAAAAGATTTCATTTTTTGTTTCTATATGAATTTCGATACCAGCAACATAGGGCCAGTTTTCCTTATTTCATAATAATTAGTTTGGTGAGAGGGCCTTAAGATGAGTCTACACACAAAATTTCAACGCTCTAGGCCAAATGGTTCAGGAGAAGAAGATTATACAAGATTTCCTTCTTTGTCTCTATATGAAATTCGATACCAACAACATAGGGTCAGTTTTCCATGTATCACAATAATTTGAAGTATTTTGGTTGAGACCCTTAAGATGATTCTACACACAAAATTTCAAAGCTCTGAGCCAAACAGTTCAGGAGAAGAAGATTGTACAATATTTCCTTCTTTGTCTCTATATGAAATTCGATACCAACAACATAGGGTCAGTTTTCCATGTATCACAATAATTTGAAGTATTTTGGTTGATGGCCTTAAGTCGATTCTACACACAAAATTTCAAAGCTCTGAGCCAAACAGTTCAGGAGAAGAAGATTATACAAGATTTCCTTCTTTGTCTCTATATGAAATTCGATACCAACAACAGAGGGTCAGTTTTCTATGTACCAGTATCACAATAATTTGAAGTATTTTGGAAGAGGGCCTTAAGACAATTCTACACACAAATTTCAAAGCTCTAGGCCATATGGTTCAGGAAAAGAAGATTGCACAAGATTCCCCCCTTTGTCTCAATATAAAATTCGATACCAACAACATAGGGCTAATTTTCCTTGTATCAAAGTAATTTGAAGTATTTTGGTAGAGGGTCTAATGATGATTCAAAGCTCTAGGCCAAATGGTTCAGGAGAAGAAGATTGTATTTCCTTCTTTGTCTCTATATGAAATTCGATACCCACAACACAGGGCCAATTTTTATTGTATCACAATAATTTGAAGTATTTTGGAAGAGGACCTTTAGACGATGCTACATACAAAATTTCAAGACTCTAGGCTTTATAGTTAAGGAGTAGAAGTTTTTTTTTGTAAAATGTTGACGGACTGACAGACGGACAGACAGACGGACCCCGGACAACGGACCGATCACAATACCTCACCTCGAGCACTATGTGCTCAGGTGAGCTAAAAAGAGACTCAAAGAACATTCCTGCAAAGTCTGGTTCAAATTGGCCATATGGTTGATTTTTAAAGAATTTTCATATGATTTCTCTAAGTCTGATTTAAGCCCCTTACTCCCTGCCACGGCCACATTTTTTCACAAATGTAAAAAACTGAACAAATTTTGAAAAGAATGACTCGAAAATTGGCCCAATGGTTGATTTTCAAAGAATTTCTCTAAGTCTGATAAGCCCCGCCTTGCCACGCCCACATTTTTTGACGAATCAAAATTCCGCGAACAAGCTTTGAGAAGGGTCGCCCAAGGAACATTCCTGCCAAGTTTGGTAAAAATTGGCCAATGGTATAGGAGGAGAAGATGTTTAAAGAAATTGTGAACAGACAGACAGACGGACGGACGGACGGACGACGGACAAAAAGCGACCACAATAGCTCACATTGAGCACTTCGTGCTCAGGTGAGCTAAAACAGCATTTTTTGACATTCAAAGGAAGGTAACTCAGCTCATTCTATTCCGATCAGGCCCATAATCTAAATCATGCGACAACTTATGCCCATACTTTCTTTGACCAAGTTTGATCAAGATTGGCCAAGGATGCTGGAGTATAAACATCAAATTGTTGACAGACGGACAGACGGACGACGGACATTGAGTGACCACAATAGCTCACCTTGAGCACTTCGTGCTCAGGTGAGCTGACAATTTCTCAAAGTCTGATAAGCCCCGCCCTGCCAATCCCACATCTTTTGACAAATTAAAAAATTATTAACAGACATTAAAGACAGTCACTCAAGGAAGTTTCCTGCCAAGTTTGGTACAGATTGAACCAATAGTTGATTTTTAAAGAATTTTCTCATGATTTCTCTAAGTCTGATAAGCCCCGCCCTGTCATGCCAACATTTTTTGATGAATCAAAAATTTGAAAAACAAGTTTGTCCCCTAGGGTAAATGCCTGCCAAGTTTGGTTAGGATTGGCCCAGTGGTTAATGATTGGAAGATGTTTACAGAAATTTTTGACGACGCACGACGAACACAGGGTGATTACAAAAGCTCACCTTGAGCATGTTGCTCAAGTGAGCCAACAAGACGTCTCTCATAAAAATATTTCGGAAAACATTGAGACAAAAGAAGAAACTGCCGATAACCAGCAGTTTCTTCTTTTGTCTCAATATTTTCTGTACTATTTTTTACACAAATTTAACCTTATCAACTTCTATTTTATTGTCTGCAGTAGCTTTTAAAGTGAAACTGTCTAAATTCTGGTCGTTTGGAAAAAGAGTTACGAAGGAAAGGTGAGACGATGGTCAGTACTAGGCTACATGTATCACATTGCAGTAATTTGCATATTGACATGCATAAATTTGTATACTTATCTTGACCCTTGAAACTCTCCCCAAACAAGACCAACCGGTTTTAACCCATTACCAATCGACAAGTTCTGGACTGGTCCAAATTCAAAGATGTTGCAGTCGACAATTTCAAGTTAAGATAATTTTACATTTTTCAGTCTTTAAGGGTAGAAAACATTGTGGGAAATGAAGAAATTGCTTGTCACAAGCAATTTCTTCATTTTCCACAATGTTTTCCAAAGCAATTTTCTTCCATGGCGTCAAAAGGCGTCGTTATGCAGGAATGGGTTAACGGCATTAGTAGAAATGGATTGAAAAAGAAGAAATTGATAAAAATCAGCAATAACTTCTTTATCCTTATAGTTCCCTCTACGCAATAACGTAGGCCTACACATTTTCAATTTCCATAATGTTTTCACTAGACGCGGGGTCTAGCGTCAAAAGCGTCAATAAGTAAGAACGAGTTTGGAAGGAAAGATAAAAATGTTCTGCGGAATTCTTGTATTATTAGTTACATATTGCGTAGAATCGGTTATACTTTCGTTACGATAGAAATGAAAGTTGACAAAAATGGCAAGAACCGTCCTTTCTAGAAGAAACTTGGAAAAACGTTGATACAAAAGAAGTAATAACCAACATTTTCACCTTTTGCCTCAATATTTTCTTAGCAAATTGTACACACATCTTATCTTTTTCGAAACGATTTTGACAACTGCAACAGCTTTCAAATTCTTTTAGATAAGCGTGCGTGTGTTAATGTTTGAATGTAGAATATCGTCGCATTTCAACGAAAATCTCGTAACTGCAGCTTAAAACAAGCTGCAGTTACGAGGTTTTCGTTGAAAAACGACGATATTAAAAGTGACAGAGCTAGCGGCCATGTTCGTCGCATTATCTTGCCTATATGCATGATTTGTTATACTAGCCACGGGACTTCACTTAAAACATTAATATAAAATTTGTGATCCATCAAGCTGGAAGGGACCTTCTGAATGTCAAAATATCGACCCTAGTTCGAGCAGCCCGCACATACTGTCATGGATAGAAACATAATAGAGAAACGATGATTTTCAGCAAAAACACGTAACTTCGAGCCTTTATTGACCATTTTTGTTTTTCCCATAATTTAAGTCTATATACCATATCAAATGAAGGTATTCTCTTATCCTCACAATATGTATGGCATTTTAGAGCGGGTTCGGCAAAATTCAATCAAAAAGTGACGAAAGGCATATAAAATCAAAGTACTGAAAGAACTGTTGGGAAGCAAATTTATTAATAATGTGGGCCTATCCAGAAGTAGAGTACTTTGATTAGACCCTGTACTTTGATTATCCATTTGAATACCTTGATTACTTTGATTTCATGCTGGAGTGGTTGAATCTATTTTTAGCAAAACCTTTATGTGTAAACTAGTTCTAACCAATCAATGGACGCGGTTTGCCAGGTACTACCAGTTGTAAATACATATGGTTGCAGTACACCTAGAACAGCTCCTATATAACTCTATGTAAAATCCCATTTTTCAACACATTATTACACAATCCACAACTCAGTTAGAGTCAAACTGCGCCTAAACTGGTGTAGATCCACCCTTGACCTGTAGAATTCTCAGAAATGAACCCACTATCATGGAGTGGATTTTTCAAAAAATTCAGTTAAACATACGTACCGTGTATTTTTCAGTGCTAAAATTGAGACACCGGAAATGGTGGCCACATGTAATCATCCACCCAGAGACGTCAAATAGTCCTGAAAAGAAACATGGATTCTGGCTCAAAATTGAGAAAACATGTCAACAAAAAGCATTCAATGGAAATATTAGCTCAAAATCATTCATGCAGAGAGCAAGGCATCACCAGAAAAGGGGCCAATTTTTTTGAAAGAACTATTTTAGCCCCCTACGACCTAGGAAGTACTTGCCTGGGTGACCTTACTCCTAAATGAAAAGACATTTTTCCCAAATGTATCAAAAGTGTTATTTTTTGTTCAATTTAGCCCTATTGCAATAGAAATGTGCATATATTACATTATTCTGACAGTCGATACAAAAGTTGCAAGCATCCAAAAAATATGGTATCGCGACTGAATTCCCGGTCCGCACCACCGCTTCGACCAATTCAAGGCGATATTTTGAGTCGAAGAGTATCCCAAAGTTTTGAAAGGATAGTACCAGTGAAGAGGTCTATTGCAAGTGTATTCTTCCAATTCTAATTTTAAGTCATCTGGAGTCCCTACAAGCTTTCAAAGTCAAAATCTTGGACAAATTATGCATATTCAGATGTAACTGCCAAAATATACACATTACTGGTCCTGGTTAGTAAGAAAAATGAAGCTGTGTACTAGGCAATGGGCCCATTGCCCTTTTCTTCTTCAAACTCAGTCTAAATCCCTACATTTGTGACTTTTAATCTTTGAATAATAAGCTATTCAACATCATTTTTCAGGAATTTTAGTCTGTGGCATCAAAATAATGTGACAGCTGGTTCAGCTAACCATGTGTTCCTATCTTTTACAAGCCAGAAGCAATTATAACTCCAAAATGGTGCCAAATACAGCTTATTCTGCAGAGACAAACTCATAGTGCTACTAAATAGAACCACATCATGAGGGGGGGGGGGGGGGAATAACTAAATAACTTACAAGTTTTGTTGCTTTTCGGAATCCGAAACTTTACCGAAAGGGCTTTCGGAGTCCGAAAACCTCGATGAAGCACTGTACACAGTTCTTGATCGCTTTGGTGCGGTTGTAAGCAGATTACGCCTTCAGTCTAGGTCTACCATGGTTAAGTTTCCTGAAATAATGAAAATAGATATCAATTTTAAGCCATTTTAAACAATCTTTTAAAAAATTAAATTTTTTAAATCTTTTTTAAATAATTAATTAAAATTTCAATTTCACCCAAACACTCCTAGGAATAGTCTTAAATACATTCCAGACAACAAGGCATCCAAATTTAGAGCAAAAGAGACTGTCTAGATGCAAAGAAAAGCTGACTGCAATCAATCACAGACAGAAATGTGAGAATTTTGACATTTTCAATTTAATTTAAGTTTCAATGCTTTTTAAAAATTTAAATTCATTCTTTACATGACAAATTCAACCAAAATCAAGTTTTGTTCATCATAGGCTAGCTGTGGTCCAAATTTGGAGTTGCTACCTTCAAACGCAGGAGAGCTATCAAATGTCAAAAAATATAACGCTTCCTGACATATAGGTTACAGTACACCTAGAACAGCTCCTATATAACTCTATGTAAAATCCCATTTTTCAACACATTATTACACAATCCACAACTCAGTTAGAGTCAAACTGCGCCTAAACTGGTGTAGATCCACCCTTGACCTGTAGAATTCTCAGAAATGAACCCACTATCATGGAGTGGATTTTTCAAAAAATTCAGTTAAACATACGTACCGTGTATTTTTCAGTGCTAAAATTGAGACACCGGAAATGGTGGCCACATGTAATCATCCACCCAGAGACGTCAAATAGTCCTGAAAAGAAACATGGATTCTGGCTCAAAATTGAGAAAACATGTCAACAAAAAGCATTCAATGGAAATATTAGCTCAAAATCATTCATGCAGAGAGCAAGGCATCACCAGAAAAGGGGCCAATTTTTTTGAAAGAACTATTTTAGCCCCCTACGACCTAGGAAGTACTTGCCTGGGTGACCTTACTCCATATAGTATACAGTGACTATACACACAATGGGTACCAGTCTAATTTATCGTTTGTGTAAAATAGCTATTTATAGCTTTGAGCCTTTGAATATATTTCATAGTTCAGTAAACTTGACTGACCCATTTACAAGGAATGCCATTGGACTGATCTTTGAACCATAATAAAGCAAATTACTACGTCGGTCTTTTCTTCTCTTAAAGGCATGATTAATTGAATGTTTCATTTTCTTTCACACAATTCAATATCTACATGTATAACTTCAGTCAAGTTTTCATTCTGAACATTCGAATGACTTACCTCATTAATCTTTGCTTTTGATAGAACTATTTATAATGGGGAGGACCGGAAGATGTTGTGTGGTATGCAGAGAATAGTAAAGTGCAGAGAAGGGTGACTGGAAAGAGAAGCAAATTTTGCAAAATTTGCTTCCCAAAAAATGCCCGGACCTTGAAGCGGCAAAATATTCATCGTCAGTATTATTGAAAAACTTCCTAACTCCAGCTTTAATAAAGTTGGAGTTACGAAGTTCTGCAATAACACCAACGGCATCTTGTCAACCTATTTCGTCAATCAGGGGGAAAAGACTTTTAAGTAGTTTGACTGTTGAAATGTTGATCTATGTATCTAAAATACTTAACATTTTTTTAAATATATAGATACATTTAAAATACGATGTAATGTATATACAAACTATCGACAATGAAATTAAATGAATGAAATGATAATGAAATAGGCTACATGCTCCCGGCGCAAATATTTTTCTGTCACACGATTTAACATAAGACATTGATTGTGTCCTAAGAAAAGTTTCGATTTTCGTACTTAGATCTACGATTATGTTAAACCGTCATTTACAACTGTGATTTTAAATTTTATGACATGTCGTGGATATTGAGAGACACACATACAAATGGATTTAAATGAACAGGTCAGTTGCATCTATTAAGGTAGTCTGCCCCTTGTGAGATTCGAGCGACGTCGGTATCATTTCATCTTCGCTAGCCAAGGTTGAACCCACCTGCGTTTGTATTCACCCTTGGCGGATTTAGTCCAATTTTCTTGAAATCGCGAAGAGCCGCCTAGCGATTGTTCTGCTGGTTGTTTATGTCCATTATTGATGACGCCATTAACGCGCGTTGTCTTTCGCGTCATACGTCACGCGGATTATATAAAAATTAGCTGCTTTTTTGGTCAAATTGTCGAAAGTATTATAATTCGTCGATTAAAGTTAGGGAAATCCTGTCTATTGCAGTGAAATTCTTAGGAAAAATCGCCCATCTTCGCGTTTTTGGAGTTGCAAATGCAATGCTTTTTCCCGCCCGTTGTCATGATTTGGTTACTCATAACAAATGTATCAATCGACAATCTGATTGGTTCCAGCGAGACCTCGCTGGAACCAATGAAAACGCTTTCCAGGAGACCAAGAAAATCGGACTAAATACGCCAAGGGTGAATACAGAAACGACGTTACGTCGTAGATGTCACCCTTGGCTTGCGAAGATGGTATTATTCGGGCGCGATCGAAAAAAATCGGAGGTGGAACTCTCCACAGCCGAATGTTTACGACCGCGCCCGAATAGGTTCGGAAACGTAACGACGACGCTCGAAAAAAAGCCGATGTTTTGTATGAGTTTATATTTGTTAGATCTACTTTACTTTTAAATTCATTAACAATTAAATAGGCCCCTAAATAATTATTCACAAAAGTGCAGAATTTCGTGCAAAGCTGTAATTCAGAACGAGTTTTAAAATGAAGCAAAAAAAAAAAAAAAAAAAAAAAAAAAAAAACATAAAAATTATTTAAAAATGGTATACCTCACGATAAATGACCTGGCAGAGCAGCCCATGGTAATCGAATGGAATGCTCTGCCAGGTAAATTCTCGTCCGCTATAAATAAAACGAAACAATTTGAGATTCAACCATCTTCCAAGTTGTTATTTAACGATCACGCTGTTTTCAGAACTTGATCACGGTTACTGCAAGGTTTTAACTTTATTGCTGATAACATTTGTAGAGGCCCAAGAGATACGTTATTTTCAGAGTGCGCAGCACAGGGGCAAACGTATCTTGCGGGCCTCTACGTATGTTAAAGGCCGAAAAACAGCATTTGTTCAGGCTTTTAAAATATTTTCCATTTATTGAACGGACCGTCTTCGCTTCAACTATTTTTCTAGCTTTTACTGTATGTTTGGCTTTCAATAGTATTCCCGTGCATTTTCTTCATTTTCTGATAAAAGGTTAGCTTGTTCATCGCTTTTAACTATCCACTAATTCTTGAGTACTACTCGATACCATTTTCTCTACAGTTCTTTCTCCTATGATCGTTAAAAATAGCGAAATTTTGCGAAAGAAAGAAGAATGAATATTTCGGAAAAGATATACATGGAATATCAAATGTAAGCCCATAAATGTTTAAAGCATTTATCACAAGACATGCATACAAGATAAGCGACTTAGAATGACCCCTACTGTGTTTCAGTCCATCTTACCCCACCCACTTTATTCACCCATATCTCGGAAAATAAGCCGAAACCAGATTTTTTACACATACAAATTAAAGATATTATGTAACCCTATCAATCCACAAAATTTAAAGAAAATCTATTTTTGACCCCTTGTTGCAACCCATCCTTTTACGCGAGTAGGAGTAAAAGATGTGAAACCGAGGCAGGCCAATGGGAAAGGCGGTTAGAAACCTTTCCCTTTATACCATAAAATTGATGGATGAAACGAAGCATCTGATGGTTAATAGATGAAATACGCGTCGACGCGTATATTTACGCGAGCAGTTGGAAATTTACACGTTGACGCATAAATTTTCAACTGCTTGCGTAAATTTTATGCGTCGACGCGTAAATAGATAATAGATGGTTACTGTCTGTAGATTGAAAAAAATATCCGGCAAGGCGGAGGAATTTTTATCCGGTGAGCCGTAGGCGAACCGGATAAATTTCCGAAGCCGAGCCGGATATTTTTTTCCATCTACAGACAGTAACCATCTATTCTATTTATCTTGTTATGAAGATTTGTTTAAAAAGGAGCCATGCTCCATAAAACAACGAATGGGACGCTTTTATTGACCTAGTTATTTCTAGTTTCGACCTAAAGACCGTTAGACGTACAACTCGTGTTCGCGACAGAAGTTAGTTCTAAGAAGAGATAAAAAACCCTCTCGATCACTCTCACAAGAATACTGTTCAATAGAACTACTCTCATTTTTTTTATCATTAACAAGTCAATGTGATAACCATAGAGCATACTCAGATTGCATGAAACTGAAAAGTTCAAACAAGTCGACGATTTGGACACTGAGTCTGATTGAGGTTTATGTGGATTGGGAATGGAAGGGTCCGTTTGAACGAAAAACACATCTGACATTCATTTGAAATCTTGAAAAGGTTCAATTGAAGTAAAAAGAAGATGAAGTATACCATTATTAATTCATATTTCCTTCCAACTTCTATTTACCCGACTTGTTTACAAACGTGTCATCTAGATGTTTCCGATATCGTTCATTTTCAGACGTTCATCAACAAAACAAGTGTTTTGTGTGGGAAGAAGACAACTCCAAATTTAAGTAACAGTCGTGTTGAAAGATAACTTACCACCTATCTCACTCTCTATCCCCTCTTGTATTTAAATCTTGTATTTAAATCCTTCCCTTAAATGTTTCCTTTCGTCTTGTTGTAAACAAACAAGAGGGCCATGGTGGTCCTTTATCGCTCTTGAACTGAGATTCACACGGTGACAAAATGATTGCACCCTGTCCCATGATATCCAAAAGAACATTCTATTTTTCAAAAGTCTTCATTCTTGTGACTAGACAGACATTCTGAACATGTTTCATGAAGATAGGACAAAAATTGTAGCATCTACATTGCTAACAAGGATTTTGTCTTTAAGGCCCCTTTTCCCATGACATCCAACAAAACATTCCCATTTTCAATAGGCTTAATCCTTGTGACTAGAAAAATAATCTGACTAAATTTCATGAATATTGAGCCAAATTTATTGTCTCTATAGCGCTAATAAGGATTTTGTCATTAAGGTCCTTTTTCTCATGCTATCCCATAGAACATTTCTATTTTGCTCAGAGTTCATCGTTTTGACTAGATAAACACAAGTTTTATGAAGATAAAACCAAAATCTTTGCCTCTAGAGTGCTAACAAAGATTTTGTCAATTCCAATTCTTTATAGGGTTTATCCTTGTGACTAAAACAAACATTCTTTTAGTTTCATGAAGATTATGCCAAACAGTTGCTTCTAGAGTGTTAAAAAGATTTTGTCATTATAAAGACACCTTTCCCATGATATCAAAATGGAACATTCGGATTGTTGATAAGCTTTATCCTTTTGATTAGGCAAATACTCTGATAAAGTTTCACAAATATTAGGCCAAAATTATGGTCTCTAAAGTGCCAACACGGATTTTGTCATTTAGGCCCCTTTTCCCGTGGTATCCAACGGAATATTCAATATTCCAATACTCTGTGACTACTCAAACATTCTGACCGTTTTTATGAACATTGGGCCAAAATTGTAGCCTGTACAATGCTCACAAGGATTTTGTCTTTTACGCGCCTTTCCCATGATATCAATGAGAAGGTTCCAATTGTGTGAAGGTTAATGATAAAGTAACTAAAACTTTTCAATCTTTAGTTGGTGTAAGGCAAGGGGACGTCTTAAGCCCAAACCTTTTTAAATTTTTTATAAATGATCTACCAACATATTTAATTAGATCACAAGATCCTGTTTATCTAAATAACAGAAGGATAGATTGCCTCATGTATGCTGATGATGTAATTCTGTTATCAACATCGTCTACTGGCTTGCAACAAAAGCTTGATATATTACAGGAGTTCTGTGAAGACTGGTGTTTATCGATTAATATAGAAAAAACTAAAATCCTGATTTTTAATAAGGCGGGTAGATTGATAAATAGTCACAAATTTGTTATCTTCGGAAATGCTCTATCATGTGTAAATACTTATAAATATTTGGGAATTATGTTCTCCGCTTCAGGATCCTTTACACCAGCAAAAAAGCAACTTTATGATAAGGCTGTCAAAGCACTCTACTCACTTAAACGCAATATTTTATCGCTTAATCCAAGTATCCATACAAGTATACATGTTTTTGATCACATTATTAAACCCATTTTATTATACGGGTCTGAAATCTGGTCATGTTCTATTTCAAAAAAAGCTAATATTGATGACTTATTTGATCCTTCTAAAGTATGTAAAAATTTCTACTCCGAAAAACTTCATATTCATTTTTGTAAATACATTTTAGCAGTCCACAAATTTTTTTTAAAGAAGTTCTAATTTTGCTGTAATGTCTGAACTAGCCAGATACCCTATTCAAATAAATATACTACTTTCAGCCCTATCTTATTGGCATAGACTTGAGACTACTTCTTCGGATCTTCTTAAAGATGCTTTTGCTTGTTCCAAAACATTACATAGTAAAGGTTGTAATAGTTGGTTTACTCATATCAGTAATATTCTTGAGTTGCTTAATTTTCCTGCATCAACTAACTTGCTACTAGATATGAACCTTAAATCTTTTAAAAGGCTTGTTAAAAGTCATCTGCTAGAAAGATACAAAACATTTTGGGCCAAATCAAGAACTAATAATATTGATGGGAAATTAAGGACATACTTTTCATTCAAAATTCATTTAGAATTTGAACATTATCTGACTATTATTAAGAATTTTGAGAAACGGAGGTCATTAACCAAATTCCGTATCAGCTCTCATAGGCTGAAAATAGAAAGAGGTAGATTTTTAAAACCTCCTATTCCCGTTGAAAATAGGGTATGTGATAATTGTCCTTTTGAAATAGAAGATGAATATCACCTTTTAATTCGGTGCCCTAAGTATACCCATGTTCGAAATAACTTGTTTGACGTTGTGCAGAAACATTGTAGCAACTTTTATTCGTTAAAAGATAAGCATAAATTTGATTGGCTTATGTCTTACACTGATTATCATGTTATAACTGAACTATCAAATTTTGTGCATGAATCATTATCCTTACATGCATCCTAATGTAACCCACCCTACACTTTGATGCTTTTTTTTAACCCATTCCCAAACATAGAAGCCTCTTGACCCCCTTCGAGATACAGGCTTTGGAGACCATTGTGGAAAATGAGGAGATTGTTTGTGACAGGCAATCTCTGCATTTCCCACAAGGTTTTCTACTCACAAAGACCAATAAATATAGTCATTCACATGAAATTGTTGTCTGCATCATCTTTGAATTTATATAGTCATATTCACTTGAAATTGTCGTCTGCATCTTCTTTGAATTTGGAACAGTATAAATTTTTGCTGTTTGGTAATGGGCTAACACACAACAAGATAAAGGCTTTGGAAGACTTTGGGAGGGTGAGGAGGTTGTTTCTAAGAACTATTTTCCTCATTTCCCCAATGTCTTCTATCAGTAAAGACTTGATACATTGTAAAATTTTGTTAATCAGTTTTGCATCTTAAATATAGACATGTCCAAAATTGAGCTGCTGGTAGGTGGGTTAACAATTGGTTTCAACTTGATACTCGACTTATAGTTTGTTATACATGTATGCTGACATATCACAGTATTGTTAAGATGTATAGATCTTGTATTCCGTAATATGTACGGATATGTTTTTCTCTTTTTTCGCCCTTTCCCTTACAAGACCTGGCTTTGACGTCCCTCATGAAAGGCTTTGGACGGTGTTGAGACGGAGGAAGGGGATGCTGATAATCAGCATCTACTCCTTTTGTCTCAATATTTCCGGACCTATTTTTTTTTACACAGTTTCTACCTTAACCTACATTCATTTGTCTCATACAGCAGCTTTAAAAATTCGAACATACTAAAATTTTGTCTTTTGGGATAGGGCTATCATCTTTCTCTATAATCACACATAATCATTGTATGGGGATTGTCCCCTTTGATGTTTGTCCTTAGTGGACCCTTGATTGGAATAAAGCTATTGTCATATTGTCATATAGTGATTTTGATTTGGTAAACAGCTAAAGAGAATATATTAGTTGCAAAATAGAAGCAAGTCTGATTATAAATCCAAAGACTAGAGATTCAAATAGGAGAGGTTAAGGGATTTCAAAATTGTAAAATATGTTTCAGTGTTTATCAAACCCTGTGATGTGGGTATTCATTTAATTATCTAATCAAAACTGTTTAAATGAGTACCAACAACAAAGGATAGCTTAAATAACAAATAGATTGTATTTATTATGTTTGCAGATTGACATGATTGAGTTTTACCATGCTAATAGACCCCGGCTCGGCCAGTATCCATTCTGACATTTGACAAAAGTCATTTGTCTCTCACCAATGGGTGTGAATCATCTATGTGAGAGAGCAGCTGGAGGCTCGGTTTGGATATTGTGGTTGTACTGGTGCGAGAAATACCAGGAACCCACGGTTAGGTGCTCCAGCCGCCGCGATATGACCCTGGTAGTTGAAAACGGCGTAAAACCCCAATAAACCCAAACTCAAACCCATGCTAATAGAGGTAACGCTCAATCATGTCAATCTGCAAACACAATACCCATTTTACATGCAGCTCCCCATTCTGGCTGGGCTTGTGTAAACATTCTCGGTCTTGTGTAAACATTTAGAGATTAGACATTTCCCCAGTGGGGGATCAAAACCTCGTAACTCCAGCTTTGGCAAGTTGTAGTTACGAGGTTTTGACTCCCACTAACCATATAATACCTAGTTGACTTTTAAAGAATTTTCGTAGGATTTCTCGAAGTCTGACCCTGCCACACCCACATTTTTTGACAAATCTTAAAATTTGTGGACAAATTTTCAAAAGAGTCACTAAAAAACATTCCTGCCAAGTTTGGTTCAAATTGGCCCAATGGTTGATTTTTAAAGAATTTTCTTAAGATTAATAAGCCCCGCCCTGCCACGCCAAAATTCTTTGACAATTCAAAAATTCGCTAACAAGTTTTGAAAAGGGTCACCTAAGGAACCTTCCTGCCAAGTTTGGTCAAAATTGGCCTAATGGTTGTGGACGAGAAGATTTTTAAAGAAATTGTGGACGGGCGGACAGACGGACGGACGGACGACGGACGTTGAGCGACCACAATAGCTCACCTGAGCACGAATGCTCAGGTGAGCTAATAAACACGGCATCCAACAGTGAAAAATAACCTCGTGTATTACGTCATAAAAAGTTTTTACGTCACAGAGCTTTAGAATAAGGTCAATACTACACGGTGAGCCTAAAGTAGGGGTATTTTAATTTTTAAACAGTAATATTGATAAGGAAATGAAGAATGTCACCGTCAAGGCACAATCTCGGTATCGACTGGCCATCGCTTAATGAAAGTAGTGCCGACGTTATTGGTCACGTGACAACTGACGTATATCAAAAAATATACAGCATCCTGTTATCCGTCAGTAAATACCGAAAGTGACAGGATAAATGTACGCGTCGACGCATAAAATTTACGCGTCGACGCGTATATTTTATGCGTGCACGCTATAAATAGACTTTTTACCCATTTGGTACGCCATAAAAGTCACTGTGCATAAATCAACTGATACATTCATATATAATCCGGTACCTTTAATTGGATATCCTAAACAAGGTCAGATAACTCAGCAATTTCTATTTTGATTATGCTGAAATTCAGTCTCACCTAAGATCTTATGGTCATCAACATTATGTCCAAGTTTCGTCTTGATTGGTCAATATATCTGGTTGTTGGAATGAAAACGAAGTCGAAAATGTCAAAGTTGTCAAATTCAGGGACAGATCACTCAGCAACTTCTAATCTATTCGGGCGCGGTCGTAAACTTTCGGCGTTAGAAAGTTTGAATAATTCCGACGTCGCGCGAATCTCATTAGGGGTGGACTTCCTTAAAATGATACATAGCCTCACCCAGTACTAGTAGACGACCTTGGCAAAGCCTTTCCTAAAAAAAAACCACTCAATTTCCAGTCATTGCTATTTTTAGAAGCTCAAGATCATGCAACACGGTAGCTAAGGCATGACCTGTTATCAAAAACGGCAATGTCCCAAAATAAAGTTTAAGCTATTTTGCTACATTACCCCGTCGGTATTCTTTTGCGCATAGCGCATTTGTGTACCGATGGACTTTTTTTTACAGATTTGGATTTTTGAATTCAGCATACTTTTTACATAAGAAAAAATAATCAAGCCTTTTGGCCTCGACATTCTGATTCTACTGTTGGCTTTATGACTACCATATTTTTCGCGTTTTATCGGGTGAATCTGTTAAATACGGAATGAGTTCAAACTCATTAATAAAAGTAGCCTAAATTAAAGGTTCAAAAATGGGATGTTTGATTTTCTGAATATTTTGTGTGTTTATTTCAGGGGTAGGCCTACACAAGATTATGGAGCATTTCGAACTAACTAAAATTCGCAATGCATGGTTAATGGTTGTTTTTCTTGGAGTTACATTTCTCGTCTGTTATTTCGCATACACGTTGCCCATCGATGTTACGAACTTTCATCATGTATTACAACGATGGCGCGGTACAACCACAAGTGACCCTACACAATATCGGCGCCACAACCAATATGTTTCCAAATATTCAATTTTGTCAAATAGAACGGCAGGACGAAAGATGAACTGTACCGATGACTTCCGGAAACAGCATTTGATGACGGTGGATTGTAACGGTAGGACGGGAAATCAGATGTTTCAGGTAGCTTCGTTATTGGGTGTTACAGAATTACTCTGCTATACACCTGTCAGGACGCAGTCGCACAGACTTTTAGACGACATATTTGATCTACAAAATGTCAGGAAAGTCCAAAATAAGAGGCCATTCAAAATTGTAAAGGACATTGGGTTTGGGACATACGATCCAAACATAACCTCGAAAATCACACCAAACTTCAATTGGACATTAAGAGGGTTCAGACAGAGTTATAAATACTTTCAGAATTATTCTGAATATGTGCGGTCTTCATTCCGCTTCAAACCCAATATTACGCGTGACGTCATTGCTTATCTTAGACAGAAAGCATTCCACGACAGGCCAAAGGTTTGCATGCACGTTCGTCGAGGCGATTTTTTGAATTTGGGCAACCACGGGTTCAGTGTAGCAAGCCTAGAATACATTAATGCTTCAGTCACTTACATGGCGAAATATTTGAAAACTTCAAATTTCTCTTTAATTGTTGCAAGTGACGATAAAGTCTGGTGTAAACAAAATATACATATAAAGGGAGGTAATGTTTTCATTTCTCCTTTTAAAGACTTGGGAAGGGATCTTTTCTTAATGACGCAGTGTAATCACAACATAATTACTACTGGATCTTACAGTTGGATGGGGGCGTGGCTAAACGAAACAGGCGTGGTTGTTTATTATAAATTGTATCCAACGCCGAAAACGTCGTTAGACAAGCAAACCAGACATGAGGACTATTACCCAAGTCATTGGATTGGATTATAAATCAAATTACATCTACTCAGTTCCATCTTTTTATCTGCTTTTCTTCGAAAACCTCGTATCTGCAGTTTAAAACAAGCAACAGATACGAGGTTTTTGCAGAAAAGCGACGAAATGAAAGTGTACATTATATCGTTTAATTTCAACTCTCACTTTTACTGATAATAAACAAAGTTGCAAAAGTACACAGTGGTCATGTCTAAGTTATTTCAAGGTAATTGATCACTTTCCTAAACAACAGGAAAAGGTAAGTCTTTGGAAAGCTTCGGGTAAAAAAATGCTCATGACCAGTATTTCCTATTTTTCCCTTATTGCTTTCCATACAAAGATATTCGTATAGAACCGACCTGCATTTTTGTAACATTAATATTGTCATCTGCATCACCTTTTAATTTGGACAATTCCAAAATATTGATGTTTGATACAGGGTTAAGAAAGCAACATGAACATTAAAACAATCCTCCCCTATGAAAAACTCTGGATAATTACATAAAAGATAGACAACATGTCTTGATGGGCGTCTCCGTTATGACGGTTTTTTATTTCGCCCATCTTTGACGAGTACATTTTCCTATATTTTTCAATATTGAATTTACATTTTATCTGTTTCTTTGAGATTACGACATTAATATAGCGGACGATAATCGACCTGGCAGAGCAGCCCATGCTAATCGAATGGAATGCTCTGCCAGGTGAATTCTCGTCCGCTATACATATAAATGCCCTTTTCAACACAAAATCATGTTGTTGTTTTTCCCGTCAAACTAGTTCGCCCAAGCCTTTTTTCGCTACTTTACCTTTGAGAGAGCGTATCCATAAATGGCATTTTATGGCTACATAGAATCTTTTATGGATCGATCATCTGACATCCAGTCTACTCTCCCTGTCAATTCCAGTCTCACTTGTCTTTTGTTACTATTTTAACACCAATTAACTATGATCCAATCAAGTAGCTGAACCTGGGTCACGTGATGAATTTTCGCCCAACCAGGAGCTTCCTAGCCATTATTATTTTATTTCGTGAAGGGGAAAGAAAACATTTCAAGTTTACAAATTAAACCCACCTCCACCCCTTCTATTCCACCTTTTCACTTCTAGGTTTGTTTGTTTGTGCTTATTTTCCCCCGCTTATCGAGGCACCACTAGATGAACTAGTGTATGGTAACTAATCTACATGTAACTAGTGCTCTATATACAGTGAATAACTTTGAACAGAAACAAACTTTTGTATCTCGAAACATTTTTACAAGTGGAAGAGAAGAGGCAGTAAGTTTTACCTCACTGCTACCCACTTCAAACAGCTGGGTAGACTGAGGCTGACAATTAAGTGTCTTGCCCAAAGACACACCTTCCCCAAGCGGGGCTCGAACTCGTAACCACCGGGCTACAAGTCGAGGACGCTATCCACAGCGCCACCGAGGCTGTCAAAGCAGGTTTAGACTATTTTCCAAAAAATTGACCTTGGTTATATCTCCTGGTTTGGCGGTTTTTTATTTCGCCCATCTTTGACGAGTACATTTTCCTATATTTTTCAATATTGAATTTACATTTTATCTGTTTCTTTGAGATTACGGCATTGATAAATGCCCTTTTCAACACAAAATCCTGTTGTTGTTTTTCCCGTCAAACTAGTTCGCCCAAGTCTTTTTTCGCTACTTTACCTTTGAGAGAGCGTATCCATAAAAGATAGACAACATGTCTACAACAAAACTAGCCCCGACTCTTGATTTTTCCAAAACTTTATATCGCTGCTTTTCACCAAAAACCTCATAACTGCAGCTTGTTTTAATACACAATATACACAATAGACAATATATTCCAAATCTATCAATGCATCATATAATACATGTAGACATCCTTCAGTCGAAGCTCAATACAAAACTTTAAAGCTCTAGACATTCCCTTTTAGAAGATCTTCTATTTCTTCAATTTTCTTGGACAAATCTACAAACTTTAATCAGTCACACTTTCCCGATTTCGATATAAAGACACATGTTAACAAATCTAACCTATAATGTTTATGACTTATTTACATTTGCCATAATATAATAAACATAATGTAGCGCTCCTGATATGGTACTTTGTAACAGATGAGTAAGAACCTGAAAACCTTTATTTATTTCTTCACTTGTTTTATTTGCAAATGGAAAATCAAATAAAAAGATGTGAGCAAAATACTTTGCTAAATAACATAACAAAGATTTGTTTTTTCTCTATTATTTCAACACATTGACGCCTTTTGGTGCTCAACAGGATAAGGAATTTGCAAAATATTGTGGGAAATAAAGAAATTGCTTTTGACAAGTCTCACAATTCTCCACCCCCCCGCCTGGAATTCGACTGACCCATATGAAAAATACAGAGAAATCAAAGTTTGAGAAAATTCAAGTTTGTGTGTTTTCTTCCCATGGTAAGAGCTATTAGATCTAACGTTTTCAATAATGACTAACATTCATTTAATAAAGTTAGCTATATAGGCCTAACACATGTATTGCTGTCATTTGGGCTTGGTTATCTCTTATCATTATATTATGTATTGCATTTTAGAACAAGTTAGAAATATTATAATGTTTGATAGACAGTGAAAAAAGGGCCTCAGTCTATCTTGTTTCTAGCGAGTTGCCCAAAGGTGCCAGTGTGTCATCACATGGTTTCACAATCTGAAATGTGTCCTATTGCAAGGTTCGACTGAAAATCTCGGTTATGCTGCCGGACTAGTGGAAATAGTTTTAGAAATGTTGAGAAAAAGGAAGAAATAGTTGATGATCAACAATTATTGTTTTAAGCGATATTTAAGGCATCGGTAAGTCAAAAGACGTCTTAAATCTTTTGATGAAACAGGCCCCTGGTCGTGAAGGCATTTTTGATATGTAGCCTAGATCTATGCATTTAAATAACATACCAATTCTTTACGATGTAGATACATTTAAAATACGATGTAATGTATATAAACTATCGACATGAGACCACGAATGGTGGTGGTACAGAGAGACTTAAGCCGACTTCGAATCAGGTGATAGCTCGATAATAGCTCCAATCGAACACCGATAGTGCGAGCTATATGAAGTCATTTCCGCAGCTTTAGTCCGACTACCGAAGATCTGTGGTCGGACCATCGTAGCCATTACCTCATTTGAATCTCCTCGGATAAACAGCGGACCAATTAGTGTCAAGTAAACTAAGATTTAGATTGGCTGACATAAAACGGGGGTGAATCTAATAGATAGAACAGAACTGGTTGCCAATCGAAGTCGGCCTAAGACAATGAAATACATGCTCACGGCGCAAATATTTTCCTGTCACATGAATCAACATCAAACATTTATTGTGCCCTAAGAAAAGTTTCATTGGTCGTAATTAGATCTACAGTATATTGAACCGTCAACTACAATTGTTATATAAAATTGTAACATGTACACGTAAACATGTAATATGGCATGTCGTAGATATCGAGGGACACACATACAAATGGATCTAAATGAACAGGTCAGTTGCATCTATTAAGGTAGTCTACCACTAATGAGATTTGCGCGACGTCGGTATTATTCGGGCGCGATCAAAAATATTCGGCGGTGGAGATTTAACGACCGCGCCCGAATAGGTTCGGATGCGTAAGGACGACGCTCGAAAAAAAACCCCGATGTTTTATGAATCTCAAAATAGGCACATTACAGGTATTCTACCTTGTTGTATGATGGTATGTTGTTTGTATGAGTTTATATTTGTTACTTTACTATTAAATTCATTAACAATTAAATAATTTATTATTCACAAAAGTCCAGAATTTCGTGCAAATCTGTAATTCATAACGAGTTTTAAAATGAAGCAAAAACAAAAAAAAAACATAAAAAATCCGTAAAAATGGTAAATAGAGTTTTGCGTCTTACGTGGACTTCGACTGTGGACATCGGACGTGGACTTTTTATTGGGGGCCGTCTCAGCATTTTCATATAACGGTACAATGCACTGGTTTTAAAGCTGAAATTGATCTTCGTTTTCATGTCAAATAAGATGAATTCATCTTAAAGAGAATTGTCTAAAAAAAAAAAAAAGATTTAGCAAAAATTGCGATTAAAAAATCAACCCCTAACCCGAGTTATAACCTGATAAAGATACGTGATTTACAGGTGCGCGTAAAACGAAACTGAAATTTACCTGTGGACCAGATATGGATGATGACGCCAAACAAAAATAAAGCAAATGTCAGTTTAATGCATACTTTATAACCCGTTCGTCGCTTGAATCTATAGGCCTACCTAGCTTTTATAAAATAATATATTATTAAATATATAAGATATTTTTTACTTTTTAGCGAGCCGGGGCTTTATCTCCGCGGAGCTAATGTCACAGCTCTAGTGTCGGCGTCAGCGTCGCGTGGGCGTGGCGACTTCACTTGAACAACTTCAACATTGTCTACATCTCAGGCACTATTATATATACAGCCGTGGTATTTCTCATGTGGATACTTTCTTCCAAGATATTTCATTTGGGACTATGACCCTTGACCTTGTGACATTAATCTTAGAATTTGACCCACTTTTAATAAACTTTAAACTAGCCTATATATTAGGCATTATTAAAGATAAAATCTTTATATTTCATACATAACATTATATACCTCCTGCCAAAACCTTTAATATGGAACCATGATATTGACCTTTGGGTTAACCTATTTCCTGACAAGTTCACGTATAGACGAGATACATTGTCCGCGGACATTATTGTTTTCATTAATTAGACCTTTTCTGGACATTCTGTTTCGAAGGGCATCTTCAAGGAATTGCAGAAAATCTTCAATAAATCCGCTAATATGTGACCTGTATGAACGTTTGAAATTGAGATGACGGGAAAAATTGCCATAAATATTCTAGAATTGGTCGACCTTTTATACAATATTCAATAAAACAGTTATTGGTGAACAAACACAGTTTTTGACGAGCATTAACTTTTAATCAAGTGTGTTTATTTATTTTCCTTGAAAAAAACATCCACCAAGTCCAACAAATTTCTGACCCTTTGGCTTCAAACCGAATTCAAATCTGTTGCATGTTACCAAATTTATTGAAGATTTTCTGCAAGTATTGCTGTTGTTGTTTTTGCTGCTGCTGTTGTTAAGTGATTCCCCACTGTAGATGTATTGTAGAAAAAGGAAAAGTAGTCTGCCGATGTAAGATCAAATACATTGTGCAATGAACCCATGTCAATTTACGCAAACTGTATTTGTTTGCAACTTTCAATAAAATAACTTGCAACATAATTGAGTGCACTTTGTAAAAGGTACAAATCAAATCAACTGATTGGTTCAAAAATAATAAACACGAGGTTATTCACTTTCAATTGTGACCGGTACATTTTTACATGTACCGTTATGTAAAAAGGCTGAGACGGCCCCCTTTAAAAAGTCCGCGTCCGATGTCCATTGTCGAAGTCCACGTAAGACGCAAAACTCTAATAAAACGAAACAATTTTAGATTCGACCATCTTCCATTTTTTATTTAACGATTACGCTATTTTCAGAACTTGATCACGGTTATTTTATGGTTTTAACTTTTTTTCTGTCGATAACATTTGCAGAGGCCGAAGAAATAAGTTATTGTCAGAGTGCGCCACACAGGGGCAATCGTATTTTGTGGTCCTCTAGGTGTGTAAACGACCGGAAAAACGTGAATTAGCGCTATTATTGAATAAAATATGACAATTCGGGACAATTTGCTGAAGAAATGTTATAAAAATGTCGAAAAACGTGGACAATTATAAACTTGCTCATGAAGAAAAAGTACCGGATCTTCTCGGCATTCGGTCAGGAATTCATAATATTTTGTATTCACTAAACGGACCTTCTTCGCTTCAACTATTTTTCTATCGTTTAATGTCTGTTTCGCTCTCAATATTTTTCCCATACATTTTCTGATAAAAGGTTAGCAGGCTTGAGCATCGTTTTTATTAATCCAAAAATAATTGAGCAATTCTAGATGTCATTTTCTCTATGTAGGGCCTAAAGTTCTTTCTCCTGAAATCAAAAAACGATTATTGTTTCAGTATCACAGTGGAGAAATTTGAAATGGAAATATCAATAATTTCATCTTATATGATGAATGTACAATATTTATATACTGACGTCAAATAGAAACGCCTCAGCACTAATGAATATCCGATTATTCAGTATATCTGATTTGAAATAACAAATACTGATTTCCATCTGTAAATTTGGTTATCTGTTGTTGAAAAATGATGATAAAGAAATTATCAAATTTTGTTACAGTTTACAAAAAACGGCACATTTAAACAGAGAGGTATCAGAATTTCCATTTGAAAAGCAGTAGCGCGTGGTTCAAACTTTACTTGCGACGACAAAAGATACCGTAAAACGTCTTATTTGTTGACCACAGTTAGTGAATACTAAACCCGACATCGATTTCAACGTCTCAAGCCTGAAACGCATATGACGTTAACGTATGACAGCTTCTTGTATAACAGGCGTTACATGAGGTCTATCTTACTTTGGCCAATTGGCAAATGTTTCTGTAACTCTTACTCGTCGACCAAGATGCCTAATCGTGCAGTGCAAGACGTCAAAGCGTCAGGCGGCTTGTTCTTGGTTTTCCCGTATTCGAAAATGGATATAATCTGCGAGCTCTATTTTCCAAGCAGCGTGCCTATTTCAAACGTTACTTGCAACAACAACAGTTGCAAGAAAAACACTTATTTGGCCACCATATTTACTGACTATTCGACAGAACTTCGATCAAAACGTCACAAAGCTGAAACGTACATGACGTTAACGTAGAGAATTATCTTGCTTTACAGGCGTTACGTGAGGTCTAGTTGAGCGTGGCCGATCAATAAACAGTCGCAGAATTCTAACGCGTCGATCATGACACCGAATCGAGAAACACAATAATGTGTTAAACTGTCTCACGACTTGCTTGTGCATTCGTCGCATTGAAAAATGGCTTCATTACGAGCTCCTGTTTTAGAATTCAGTCTTGGAATCCTTCAATTCGGATGTTTCATAAGAATTTCTTTGAATTTGTGGTTGCCTACCCACTAACACATGTTACTGTGTAAAATGTGACAAATTTTATAACGTGATGTACATACACGAAGCGCACGTATAAAATGGACCAGTCAATGGAAATGGACATGTTAATGGATAGAAACGCATATTTTTTCATTTGCCGTAATTGTCGGTCAAAATGATGATATACAGTATACATTTCAACAACATTGTAATAGGCATAAGGCAAATAACGACAGATTTCATTGGAGCGTTTTTATGTGACGTCAGTAGAATACATTGAAAATGTTACATAGCGTTGAATAGCCATAAAAACAAAAAATAAATTTTCCGTAACGCTTTTTTCCGTAACAAAGAAAGCTATGAGATAATATTTATTTAAAAATATGAAATATAAACGTTTGTAATGTTTGTACGTAGGCAGTGTAGCCTATGTGTGTATACAATGTCTAAAATTTATAGTGTCACAAGGCAAGAAGTCACCGTGCATAAATCAACTGATACGTTCAAATGTAATCCGGTACCTTTAGTTGGAAATCCTAAACAAGGTCAGATAACCCCGCAATTTCTACTCTGATTATGCTGAAATTCAGACTCACCTAAGATCTTATGGTCATCAACATTGTGTCCAAGTTTCGTCTTGATTGGTCAATATATCTGGTTGTTGGAATGAATGAAAACGAAATCGAAAATGTCAATGTTGTCAAATTCAAGGGCAGATAACTCAGCAACATCTAGTCTATTCGGGCGCGGTCGTAAACATTCGGCGGTGGAAAATTCCACCGCCGAATGTTTTCGACGTCGTCTGAATAATTCCGACGTCGAGAGAATCTCATCAGGGCTGGACTTCCTTATAGAGAATAGATGGTTACTGTCTGTAGATGGAAAAAAAAATATCCGGCAAGGCGGAGGAAATTTTATCCAGTGAGCCATAGGCGAACTGGATAAATTTCCGAAGCCGAGCCGGATATTTTTTCCATCTACAGACAGTAACCATTTATTCTATTCATCCTGTTACAAACATTTGTTTAACTAGAAAGACCTGAAGGTCTTGAGTCGCTCCACAGACCTGAATTTCTTATGGTTTACTATAAAAAAAATTGACAAATTTATCTAAATGCTTATATACTTTTAAATTCTTGTGGTTCTTAGAGCAGAAACAAAGTAAAATACAGCAATGTGGTCAAAGAAAAACTAGATATCTCAAAACTTGTGGTTCTTATGGCAAAAACAAAGTAAAAAGAAGCAATTACGTGGTCAAAGCGAAAGAAAGTAAATGATTAACCAATATTTTGGGGATTTTTAGAAAGATGCCAAATTCAAGGGCACATAATTCAGTATGTGAGTTTATAATCAAGCTGGAAATTAAACTCAAGCAATATCTTATGGTCAGCATCATTCTGTCCAAATTTTGTCAGTATATGTAGACCTATATTCGTGGCCGCAAAAGTGAAAAAAGTGTAGAGTGAAAACAATTCAAATGCAATTTCAAAGGTTCAGGCTGCGCAAACAAGCAAAATAATGCATGACCAAGCTGAAAATTACAAGTAAGTAAGATCGTATGGTCAGTAGATTCTGTGAAAGTTCTGTATTGATAAGTTAGTACTAAAGGTTGTAAAAGTGAAAATAAAGCCGAAAATAGCAATTTTGTCAATTTCAAGGGCACATAACTCATGGCGTAAAATTCAGATAAAGCTGAAAATTACACAAAGGCAATATCTTATCGTCACCAACATTCTGTTCAAGTTTTGTCTTGATTAGTCCATATTTGTAGATGCTAGAATGAAATCAAAGTCAAAATAGAGCCGAAAATGGTAATTTTGTCAATTTCAAGGGCACATAACTCATTATATAAAATTCAAATCAAGCTGAAAATTATACCAAGACAAGATCTTATGGTCACCAATATTCTGAAGAAGTTTTGTCGTGATTAATCAGTATTTGTAGTTGCTAGAGTGAAAACAAAGTAAAATTACAGCCGAAAATGGTAATTTTGTCAATTTCAAGGGCACATAACTCATGATGTAAAATTCAGATCAAGCTGAAAATTACACCAAGGCAAGATCTTATAGTCAACAATATTCTGTACAAGGTTTGTCTTGATTAGTCAATATTTGTAGTTGCTAGAGTGAAATCAAAGTCAAAATAGAGTCGAAAATGGCAATTTTGTCAAATTCAAGGGCACATAACTCATGATATAAAATTCCAATCAAGCTGAAAATTACACCCAGGCAGGATATTATGCTTATATATTATATTCTGTCCAAGTTTTGTCTTGATTGGTTGATATTTGTAGATTTTAGAGTAAAAATAAAGTCAAAACCAGCTATTTTTGACATTCAAGGGCAGATAACTCAGGTTATTCTGGTTCGATCAAAATTCTTTGAAGGAATCTGAGAGAGGGTCACCCAAGGATCATTCCTGTGAAATTTGGTTGAAATCCATCTTGTAGTTTCTGAGGAGAAGATTTTTAAAGAAAAGGTTTACGGACGCACGCACGCACGCACTGACGCACGACGGACACATCGCCATGACAATAGCCCGCTGGCCTGAAAGCCCAGTGGAGCTAAAAAAGAGGCGCCATTCTCGAACGAACGGGATGTCTTTAATGACCTAGTTAGTTATCCTAAAGACCGTTAGACGCATAACTGGTGGTCGCGACAGAACTTAGTTCTAAGATGAAAAAAAAAACAAAAAAAAAACTTTCGAACTGTCACATTAATAGATCTACTGTTAAATAGATCTTCTCTCGATCTTTTTTATCATTAACTGGTAAATATTTTAACCATAGAACAAACTCAAATTGCTAGGAACTGCAAAGTTCAAATCAAGTCGACGACGAATTCTACCCTCGGTTTGGGAATGGAAGGTTCCGTTTCAACGAAGAACAAGTTTCACATTCATTTGAAATATTGAAAATGTTGAAATAAAGTAACAAGAACATGAAGCACACATTAAATGGATTTACATTTCCTTCCAACTTCTATTTACACGATCTTGGACGTGTTTACAAACGTGTCATGATTTGTCATCTATCTGAATGTTTCCGATGTCGTCCATTTTTATTTTAGACATGAATTCATGAACAAGACAAGCGTTTTGTGAGGGGAGAAGACAATTCAAAAGTAACAGTCTACAATCGTTTGAAATAAAATAACTAACCAACTATCTCATTCATTCTGATCTCTATCCCCTTTTCAAGTCTTGTATTTAAATCCTTCCCTTAAATGTTTTTGTTCATCTTGTTGTAAACGTAAACACGGCTTTCAACTGTCAAAAATAACCTTGTGTATTACGTCATCAAAAACTTTTACGTCACAGAGTTTTAAAATTGGGTCAATAAGTACTACAGGGTGAACCTAAAGTGGGGTTATCTTTATAAGGATATGAAAAATGTCTGTTCTGCTTTATATTTCCCACTCGCATCTGATTACGTATTAGGAGTAAAACTCAAACTCGGCATTGTTGTACATTTTTGGAGCGATCTACTCGATCTTTCACTATATCTGTGGATGAATTTATGATAGAGAATTTTTATTATGAAATTTAAGTCAACAAATTCTATTTTTGAATTTTTATTGTGAATATTACAAGCGTCAAGGCACAACCTAGATATCGAGTGACCTTCGCTTGATGAAAGTAGTGCCGACGTTATTGGTCACGGTCATTCGAATAATCTCGGATCTTATCGTTACTCAAGATCCCCTCGAACGGATTGCAGTTGCCGGCATGAGCCGATCCTGCCCGTATCTCTCCGCAAGCATAACAACGGTAATAAGGTCAATAACAACGGAAGCAGACCAAACAACCATTTAAATCTACGCAAGAAAAATATTTGAAACAAACAGCGTTCAAAAGTCGACTGTATCCTCATAAATGTGACAAAATTTTACCAGATAAAATAATTGATGTGATTTACCGATTATTGACAGTATATTTTGACTTGAATTATAACGTTAGCTTAAGGATTGAATTGTTTTGATGACGTCATTTACGCGCGTCTACTTTCACGTTCAATATGGCGGTCACTGTATTACGCTCGAGATCATGTTGCAACCACGTTCCAACGCGGCAAAAGGTTGCAAACAGTCTCGAGGGTCACGATTGTGGTCACGTGACTAACTGACTGATATAAAAAAATATATCAGGCACCCTGTTATCCGTCAGTAAATACCGGAAGTGACAGGATAGAGAATAGATGGTTACTGTCAGTAGATTGAAAAAAATATCCGACAAGGCGGAGGAATTTTTATCCGGTGAGGCGTAGCCGAACGGGATAAATTTCTGAAGCCGAGTCGGATATTTTTTCAATCTACAGACAGTAAACCATCTATTCTATTTATCCTGTTACGAACATTTGTTAAAAAAGAGGCGCTATTCTCGTTAAAAGAACGAACGGGAAGTATTTAATGACCTAGTTAGTTATCCTAAAGACCGTTAGACGCACAGGTATTTGACACTATATGCCTATATTCACTATATGTCTATATAGAACACTATAATAGAGTAAAGGTAAATAACGGAGGGTCAACAGGCATGCTAAACAATCAACTCAAACTAAAGTAAAAGTCGACCAGATCGAGAATTTCTCTTTGCAGTCGCAAAGTCAAATGGTTTTTCTATCAGATAAAACTTTTTATTTGAAGGAAATCCGTCAGATAACCGATATATGGCTGCCGATTTCCCAAAATCAACAATAAAATTCACCGTTGCAGTTTTGGACGTCCATTAGAAAGACACTGTCAGAGGCCTAACCTGGTCGGTTTCCACATAAATAACCGTTTACCAACCTAAACATCAATAGCTATCGATAGACATGGTTGTTTTCTTTTCCTCTGCGAGACTGTTTGTCCAAAGATTTGCCCTACAACGATCACATCCGTCAAATTTCACCGCTACGATTCTGTTTTGAAATGTCAAACCACCATTTTGAAGGAAAATGAAGAAACGGAATGCAGCCACCTCATTGGTTAAAAATCAAACTGTGTCATTATTACGAAAATACGATCTGAATTCTATTTGTACATACAGCTTAATATTTTTGGATTTTGGATTTTTACAAAACTTTATTGCTTATTCGGTTAATTTTCTAACCAAGTAAACGAATTTAAAGCGGCGAGGGGTGCACAAACAGGTTTCCCGCCATCTGTCATTAAATTGACTAAGGATAATATCCGAGGTTCCGAATGATCTATCAGCCAATCACTAAGCAGGGAAATATCCAGTGCGTAATCAATGGACGTCGAAATCTACATCGATAAAAAAGGGGGTAGATTTTTTGAAATGGAGAGCCATATTTCAGTCATTTGACGGATTTCCTTCAAGTAAAAACTTTTTTTTGCTAGAAAAAACACTTGACTTTGTGACTGCAAAGGGAAATTCTCGATCTGATCGACTTTTACTTTAGTTTGAGTTGATTGTTTAGCATGCCTGTTGACCCCCCGTTATTTACCTTTACTCTATTATATAGTGTTCTATAGACATATATTGAATATAGACATATAGTGTCAAATACCTGTGGTTAGACGCATAACTCGTGTTCGCGACAGAAGTTAGTTTTAACTGAGGTGGAAAACAAACAAACTTTCGAACTTGTCATATTAATAGATCTATTGTTAAATAGATCTTCTCTCGATTTTTCTTTTATCATTAACAGGTAAATATTATAACCATAGAACAAACTCAAATTGCTAGGAACTGCAAAGTTCAAATCAAGTCGACGACGAGATCTGCCCTTGGTTTGGGAATGGAAGGTTCTGTTTCAACGAAGAACAAGTTTCACATTCATTTGAAATATATTGAAAATGTTGAAATGAAGTAACAAGAACATGAAGCATACATTAAATGGATTTATGTGTCCTCCCAACTTCTATTTACACGATCATGGACGTGTTTACAAACGTGTCATGATCTGTCATCTATCTGAATGTTTCCGATGTCGTCCATTTTTATTTTAGACATGAATTCATCAACAAGACAAGTGTTTTGTGAGGGGAGAAGACAATTCAAAAGTAGCAGCCTACAATCGTTTTGAAATAAAATAACTAACCAGTTATCTCATTCATTCTCTATCCCCTCTTCAAGTCTTGTATTTAAATCCTTCCCTTAAATGTTCCTGTTCATCTTGTTTAGTTGTAAACATAAACACGGCTTCCAACTGTCAAAAATAACATTGTGTATTACGTCATCAAAAACTTTTACGTCACAGAGTTTTAAAATTGGGTCAATAGTACAGGGTGAACCTAAAGTGGGGGTATTTTATAAGGAAATGAAAAATGTCTGTTATGCTCTATATTTCCCACTCGCATCTGATTACGTTTTAGGAGTAAAACTCAAACTCGGCATTTACATTGTACATTTTCGGAGCGATCTACTCGATCTTTCACTATCTCTGTGGATGAATTTATCATAGAGAATTTTTATTATGAAATCTAAGTCAACAAATTCTATTTCTGAGTTTTTATTGTGAATATTACAAGCGTCAAGGCACAACCTAGATATCGAGTGACCTTCGCTTGATGAAAGTAGTGCCGACGTTATTGGTCACGTGACTAACTGACTGATATCAAAAAAATATCAGGCACCCTGTTATCAGTCAGTAAATACCGGAAGTGACAGGATAAAATATGATACATGGCCTCACCCAGTACGAGTAGACGACCTTGGCCAAGCCTTTCCTGAAAAAAACACCCAATTCCCAGTCATTTTATTTTTAGAAGCTCAGGACTACTATATTTTTCGCGTTTTATCGGGTGAATCTGTTAAATACGAAATGAGATCAAACTCATTAATAAAAATAGCCTAAGTTAAAAGTAAAGTTTGATGGTTCAAATATGGGATGGTTTGATTTTCTGAATAGTTTGTGTGTTTATTTCAGGAAGACAAGAGATTATGGAGCATTTCGAACCAATTAAAATTCGCAATGCATGGTTGATGGTTGTTTTTCTTGGAGTTACATTTCTCGTCTGTTATTTCGCATACACGTTGCCCATCGATGTTACGAACTTTCATCATGTACTACAGCGATGGCGCGGTACAACCACATGTAACCATACACAACATCGGCACCACAACCAATATGTTTCCAAATTCTCAATTTTGTCAAATAGAACGACAGGACGAAAGATGAACTGTACCGATGACTTCCGGAAACGGCATTTGATGACGGTGGAGTTTAACGGTCGGACGGGAAATCAGATGTTTCAGGTAGCTTCGTTATTGGGTGTTACAAAATTAATGTGCTATACACCTGTTATGACGCAGTCGCACAGGCTTTTAGACGACATATTTGATCTACAAAATGTCAGGAAAGTCCAAAACAAAAGGCCATTCGAAATTGTAAAGGAGATTGGGTTTGGGAAATACGACTCAAACATAGTCTCGAAAATCACACCAAACTTCAATTGGACATTGGGAGGGTTCAGACAGAGTTATAAATACTTTCAGAATTATTCTGAGTATGTGCGGTCTTCATTCCGATTCAAACTCAATATCAAGCGTGACGTCATTACTTATCTCAGACAGAAAACTTTCCACGACAGGCCGAAAGTTTGCATGCACGTTCGTCGAGGCGATTTTTTGATTCTGGACAAGAAATGGTTCGGTGTAGCAAGTCTAGAATACATTAATGCTTCAGTGACTTACATGGCGAAACACTTGAAAACTTCAAATTTCTCTTTAATTGTAGCAAGTGACGACAAAGCCTGGTGTAAACAAAATATACATATAAAGGGAGGTAATGTTTTCATTTCTCCTTTTAAAGACATAGGAAGGGACCTTTTCTTAATGACGCAGTGTGATCACAATATAATAACTACTGGATCTTACAGTTGGATGGGGGCGTGGCTAAACGAAACAGGCGTGGTTGTTTATTATAAATTGTATCCAACGCCGAGAGCGTGGTTAGGCAAGAATATCACACATGAGGACTATTATCCAAGTCATTGGATTGGATTATAAATCAAATTATATCTACTAAGTTCCATAAATCGCTACTTTTCTTCAAAAACCTCGTATCTGCAGCTTAAAACAAGCTGCAGATACGAGGTTTTTGTAGAAAAGCAACGAAATGAAAGTGTACTTTATTTCGTTTAATTTCTACTCTCACTTTTACTGATGATTAAAAACTTGCAAAAGTACACAGTGGTCACGTCTAAATTATTTCAAGATGATTGAACTTTTTGATGTATTCCACCCATCATTAGATACCAACCATTTCGTGCTTCCTACGGGCCTGTTAACCCTTTCCTTAACAACATCTGTTTTGTAGTCTCCAATATGGAAGTGTTTGGAAAGCTTTGGGTGAAAAATAAATGCTCACGACCAGTATTTCCTATTTTTCCATAAATACTTTCTTTCAAAGATGTTCATATAGAACTGTCCTGCATTTTTGTAACGATAATATTTTCATCTGCATCACCTTTTAATTTGGACAAGTCAAAAATATTGATACAACTATGTAGGTTGATCTCTTGCTCTGGATTCGTCATTGAGTTGAATTTCCATTACTCAGAGCAACAAATTTGACTTACGGATATTTCGACCGTATCGCACAGTCTTCATCAGCATAGTGGTCAGTGGTGAAAGTCACGTGACGTAGCACGACGAGGGCCTGGAGCTACCACCTGTGTACAATTCTCTCCTCTTGTCATGTGACCGTGCTACGTCACGTGACTTTCACCACTGACCACTATGCTGATGAAGACTGTGCGATACGGTCGAAATATCCGTAAGTCAAATTTGTTGCTCTGAGTAATGGAAATTCAACTCAATGACGAATCCAGAGCAAGAGATCAACCTACATAGTTGTATTCTTCGCCAACACGGACGAGAAGTTCTAAAATTGGTCAGAAACGGAGAGAAAACACAGGCGAAATTGGCTAGGTGGAAAAATCACAACCATTTCAACTTACGATGTCGCCATAGCAACATAACGCCCAACAGTTTAAAATTGAGACCTTCTGTGCAAGGTATTACGGCTCAAAAAATCTTGAACAACGCTGAAAATAAACTTTTACAAGTCAGAATCAATCAGACTGAATTTACTCTGAAAAAATTGACTGATTACTCGAACGAAATAAATGAAAAATTGAGTGCGGAACTATCACCGGAACTGTGGTCACGAACTAGGTCGTTGTTCGCGCAGGCGCACGAAGCTAGTTTTACCGAATGTAAACAAAGGCAGCAAACAAAATTTGACACACTTTTGGAGAAGAAAAATGGGATAAACAAGGAGACAAACGGTGGAGGACCGAAAATAGATACCACAAAATGGGTGAAGAATCTGTCGGATCGGAAGTTAGAGCCACACGAACACTCGTTACTACATAAAGGTTTGAATTTTTGTGTTACCCCACCCACTGTCCCAAATGAAGAAATTATCGCATCCACAGAAGCAGCTTGTGCTCAAATGTCGGATAGATCGGCGGCCGATAGTTTAAGAGCGGATGTAGTGAAAATATTAAAAAACAGTAAAACCCCTAAAAGCAATGTAACATCCAAAGAAAGACAGGCTTTGAAAGATCTAAGCAAGGACAAATCCATTGTCATTTTACCAGCTGACAAGGGTAGGACCACTGTAGTTTTGAACCGTGTAGAATATGAAGATAAAATGAACAAATTAGTGTCTGACTGTAACACCTACATTAAGTTAAAAAATGATCCAACCAAAACAGTAAAAAATAAACTAATTGCAAAATTGAAAGACATTAAAAAGAAGGACAACATCCCGGAACATGTATACAAAAGGCTGTACCCCACTTCCGAAACAGTCCCGAAATTATATGGCCTTCCCAAAATCCATAAAAAAGATGCTCCACTACGTCCTATAGTGTCGAGTATTGGAAGTGTGATGTATCCCACGGCAAATTATCTAGCCAAAGTAATTGGTCCCCTTGCCGGTAAAACCGAGCATCACATTGTCAACAGTGTCGATTTTGTCCAGAAAATCAAGGACTTAGAAGTACCACCAGCGAACAAACTTGTTTCATATGACGTATCAGCCCTGTTCACAAGCATTCCTGTAGAGAAAGCATTACAAGTGATCAAGACCAAACTTCACAATGACCAAAAAGTAACTGAAAAAAGTGACCTTTAAAAGTGTAAACTCCATCTGTGAGCTATTAGAATTATGTCTAAACAGCACTTATTTCTTATATAAGGGACAATTCTACCAACAGAAACAGGGTGCAGCTATGGGATCCCCGGTTTCCCCAATTGTCGCAAACCTTTACATGGAACACTTCGAAAGAGAGGCACTGGACACAGCTAGGAACCCACCATCCCTATGGTTCAGGTATGTGGATGACACCATGACTAAACTCCACGAATATGACATTGAGCCCTTCTCATCACACCTGAACTCCATCGACGAACACATTCAGTTCACATCAGAACAAGAGGAAGATGGAAAAATACCTTTTTTGGACACATGCATCCATGTAAATGACGATGGAACAACCAAAGTGACAGTTTACCGCAAACCCACTCATACTGACCAATACTTACACTTTAACTCTAACCACCATCTAGACCATAAACGGTCAGTAGTAAGAACCTTATTCCATAGAGCTGAAAAAATAGTTACCACCGACGAAGATAAGAAACTCGAAATAGAACACTGCAAGAACGCTCTGAGAGAAAATGGCTACCCTGAATGGATGTTCAAGATACCTAAGAAGAAGGAAAAACAACAGAATGAAAGTACAAAGGGAAGAGACAAACAGGTCAACATTGGGATGCCGTACGTAAAAGGAACATCGGAAATCTTGCACAGAACGTTAAAAAAACATGGGGTTAATATGTATCATAAACCATACAATTCCATCAGACAACAATTAACCCATGTAAAAGACAAAACTGAGAAACTAAAGAAATGTGGGGTAGTGTACTATGTCAAGTGTGACCATTGTGAAAATGATTACATTGGTGAAACAGGGCGTTCTTTGGACATAAGGATGAAAGAACATGTAACAAAGTCAAATTCGGCCATACACGAACATTGTACACACACGGGACATAAGATCGATCCCAACAACACCAAGATCCTCACATCAGAGGACTCTCATATCAAACGACGGGTAAAGGAGGCCATTAACATCAAACAACGGAGACCATCACTGAACCGCGACGAGGGCCTGAAGCTACCACCTGTGTACAATTCTCTCCTCTTGTCATGTGACCGTGCTACGTCACGTGACTTTCACCACTGACCACTATGCTGATGAAGACTGTGCGATACGGTCGAAATATCCGTAAGTCAAATTTGTTGCTCTGAGTAATGGAAATTCAACTCAAAAATATTGATGTTTGAGAAAGGGTTAACAATGCAACATGAACATTAAAACAAGAGGACCATGATGGTCCTAAATCGCCCACCTGAATCAAGATAACAAGAGTGAAAATGGCAATTAGGTCAAATTCAAAGGCATCAAACTAATGGCTTTCTATTTGGAAACAATTAGGGATTAATTTTGTTCGAATCGATCCTATAAAGTTGGGTATGAATTAGCACAATGGTTGAGGTTATTTTCTGATTTCCCAATATACAACAGAAAGCTAATTTTCGAAGCATACTGATCTGTTAGAGATTGATCATTTATGATATATCATTATAACAAATTATAAGCACAATTTACAAGATTTGGTCTGTTATTTGAAAAATTATAGCGAAAGATCAACATCTGATAAGCTAAGCTAATCCCTTCTTATTTGTTTACATAAGATAAACATAGGGACAGCCACAGCAACAGATAACAGAAATATACTAACCCAAAGAGCCTGCGCAACACGAACTTTAAATTACAATATTTTGATTATTGAAAATGTGAATTCGTTGATATTGGCTTCATTTTGATCGCTGATCATTATGAGATCACCAGGAAAAAACAAATGGGTCTAAATCGATTCCGTAACGCAAATAACGTTACCAACGTAACGCCGGGGTGTATTTCAAAAGTTTAACCAAGATCGGTATCTCGTGTGTCCTCCTGTAGCATTGAACACCGCACAACATCTCTGTGACATCAAACGTAACGAACGTTGACAAAAGTTTATAGGGATATTCTGACACTCTTTCATTAATGTTTGCTCAAGGTCTGTGGTTGGACTGGGCGTTGACGTAAACGCGTGTCAAGCAGGTTCCATATTTGCTCATGTGGTCAGATTACCACTTTTGGGCTTTGCACCACTGGAAACAGACTCATGTGTGCTTAGGTAGTAAATTGGGACCCAAATAAGGACGTCGAGGTCGGAACCCATGTTTACGTAACCTGTTACATGTCTGTGCACATATACGGTGGCCACGGTTCCCAGCAGTTGCAGCGGCCTTTTTGTTGCTAGCCGAAACCAGTCTCTGAGATTTGTGGTTCTTAACCTGTTGCTCTGTACCTTGGTAGTTACACGACTTCTGAAGGCTCTTGTCACTTCATAAACATTACCAGAAACGTCAAAACAAACGTAAGCAAAAAAGTAAATGGCCTTGAAAATAATACCCCCCCACCCCCCACCCAAAAAAAAAAAAAAAAAAAAAAAAAACACCTGGAATTTTTAGCCCACATGGAACTTCTAACAAATACAGACATGCTTTATGAGTAAGATTAATTGACCAAGCTGGTTTCCTGAATTTCTGCTATAGTCATGCTATCGTTGACCACGCAAAGTCCAATAGCCGGATAACCACAGTCAGCCAGGAGCAATCCAATCACCTGCGCCTTTCGGGACATTGCTAAATTGCGTCATTTTTGTCTATCGCCAGACAGATATTTAAACCTCATCTTATCGGGTTATCTTGTGACTTTCCAAAAATGCACGTGCGCTGGTTTATTACACGCACTGATGCACGTGCAGCGCGGATATAGGGTTTTGAACCAAGGACTCTGTGTTCAGCGAAGCATAACAATTCTTACGTTCTTTTATGTGGTCAATAAAACCTCTATATAGAATAATGAAATCTGAAGTTTCGTTATTTTATCATATCTCTTAAAAAAGTTACAACGAAAAATCTTGTTGCGTTGGCAGTTTGGGTTAGTATAGATAAGAGAAATAGAAATGCGCCCTAAATTTATTATTCATATCCAAACACTATGTAGAATGTATTAATCTTTCCAAGCAGATGATTGCAATGACCACCAATTACATAGGGTTTGATGAATATTGAAACAAAATGTTGATTCTTGAAAAGCTATCATCTCCTCTTATCTGCAGCTTGTATGATTCCCAAAGTAAATGGTTTAAAATTGGTTTGTAAATGTAGAACCAACAATATAGGGCTTTGTTTCCATGTATACAGATGATTTCTTGTATTCTGAAAGCCTTTCATGACATGAGGTCATACACAAAGTTTCAAGGTTCTAGGCCAAACAGTTTAGAAGAAAACTAAGTATCTCTGTGACAACCCGCAGTAAAGTATAATTTTCAATGCACAAAATTTCCCCAACCCTTCCACACCCATATATATACTGAGAGGCAAAAGAAAGTATACACTTTTTGTTTGTCAATATTTCTCTTAATTTCCATCATATCGACTCAAAATTTTACACTTTTAATTTCTACCTATAAACCAATAATACAGTGTTGATAATTTTTACCTGAAATTGCTCGACTACCTACACATATGCTATATGTCGATTTTGCAGACTTTGCACGTGCGACTTAGTGGAGCATCGAATGTTGCCGTTAAACCGTGTATGATGTATTTATTCTTTACCACAAAAAATCACAACGTTAAATTTTCTCTAACATTATAACCAATTTCTCGGTGGCTAGTAGAAATCGACAAATATGCCACTTTTTTTATTAAGGTCCATTTTCCTCTGACGCAGCATGGTATGAAAAAGATTTGACACTATATACACTTAGTCAGGTGTCTAGAAACATTCTTCTTAAATTTTTTTTATCAAAATCCGTCAATAAATTTAGAAGGAGTTACGTCAGGTAGGCTGTTTTCATCAAGCCCCCTTTTGTCATGACGCACCTTAATAGGGAAAAATAACAATGTACACATAGTCTTAGGTGATTTGAAACTTTCTGTGAACATTTTATCAAAATCCGCTAGTAAATGTAGGGTTTGTGTCACTGTCATTGCTTGCATTAATTAATCGATTATATCCCCTTTTTCGGTGACGTGGTATGCTATTATAAGACCTTCGCAACGGAAGGACGAACAGAAACACGGATAGGCGGAGAAGGTTACATCAATGAACGGCCACCTTCGGAGGCGATTAAAAGTCGTACATACTATTATGAATCGTTTATTCAGAAAACGTGGTATAATTAGGGTGTATACTTATTTTTGCCTCTCAGTATATTTTATAAAATCAAAAATTCAAGATACAATTTTGAAATTAGTCACTTAAGGACCTTTCCAGTCAGTTTTGGTTCAAATTGGCCAATTGGTTGATTTTTAAAGAATTTACTTATGATTTCTCTAAGTCCGATAAGCCGCTTCCTCCCTGCCACGCCCACACTTTTTGACAAATGTAACTAGAAAGACCTGAAGGTCTTGAGTCGCTCCACAGGCCTGAATTTCTTTTAATACGTTTAACCGCACAGCTAACTCCTCACTATTGTTTTTTGTATAACTAAGTTATCGCTCAATCAATCGCCTTGATTTTTCATATTTCAGTAGATGACCTATTTTCCATTAATTTTAGTCAAAAATAAATTTAATTTTTCCTGTCATTTACCTCGTCCAACGTGCACGTGCGTTTTACGTTTTCGTAATACATGCACATGCATCTTAACAAAAACCTGAATATTTCACCATGTCTTTATTTAATGTTGTTCGGGAGTAATAAAAAAAAACATAATTTCGACATGTTTTGCCTACGCGATTTTATTTTAACAACGTAACAAAGATAGGTCTAAAACGTCACATGGTCGGTACGTTGAATGAGGTCGAGTTTTACATTTGTTAAACAGTTTGCCAGTTAATAAAATCATTGCCTACATTCACAAAGAGCAATATGAAAACAGGCTTTGAAGAAATCATTTGCTTTACACCATAACGTCACAAAAGTGGCGTCAACACTATAAAACTAGGAGCTTGCATGTCCACCGTTTGCACGGCATCTGGAGCGCAAAAAAATAATTTAAGAGACAATGAAAGCATGGGGATAGCAGTATTAGTTGCACTAAAGCGTTTTCCACAGGCGGCAATCACGTGACTAAATGTTATGATATCATTTCCTAACATATGTAAACAAAAACACTCGGTAAGTGCATATTTTTCTCAAATTTTATATCAAATACTTGACTCTCAATGTTGAGATACCTACCATTCGATGCGTCGTACTCTCCGGTTTATTTTGATACCAAGATCTTCCCTCAAATCCCAGTCAAAGCTGAGAACATTCGTGCAAAGTGATTTTTTTCAACGTTGTTTTCTTTCGATTGCCGGGATATATTTTCTTAAAAAATGTTTTTTTGCCATTTGGATGAAAACAACGATGTTTCTGGCATAAACTCAACCGCTGTGAAACATAGAGGGAGTATTGGGTCCACTTCGTATTGTTTCATGACAGAAAATCTATGTTTTCAGCGTTATTTTTTAAAAAATAAAATATGATATATTTTCCTTGCATAACAACACATATATTTTCCTAAACTTAATTTGAAACATATCTGTTTAATTTGAGAACTATTCTTTTTCCATAAGTATGTTAGCTTACTTTAGAAGTCCCAAACAACAAGACGGGCGACGAACGGCTGATTTCCAAATTTCGGCATGTGTCTCAGTGGACTTCCATTACGTGCAAGGGCATGTAACATGCTGTGACCAGTAACTACACGTACTACTTTGAAATGCATTATATCATATGCGAGGAACAAATGTGGCTTTCGGAATACGAGATAATCGTCGTTGTAAATGCAAAACCTCGTATCTCGATTTTGGAAAATTTCAAAGGGGAGGGAAAAAAGTGTAATAACTTCCCCAAACTGAAATGTTTTACTTGAAAGTTGGACATATTGTTCACAAATGATTTGTCATCAATATTGATCAGTACATTATCTCAAAACTTGCAAGAATTGTCTGTAACTGGGCACAAGTTTGTACTTTGAAAATCGTAAGAATCGACATACGAGGTTTTGCATTTACACCGACGTTATGTGATCCTCATCTGAGTAGACTATCGCCATACAATGGTCCACCCAGTGCAGTCTGTTTGGGATCTTGTAGACATTTTCTATACGAAAAACCCTCACCAGGTCGTCATGTTTAATTTTTATGTGCGAGTAATGAAAGTCTTCAGTGGTTCAAGTCCTTTGTCATCAACTGGAAACAGTGTGTCCTTGTTTGGCAGCATATCATCCAATACATACATACTCTAGAGGTCCATAAGGTATAATTAATTGCCCTGTGCACCAATGACCTGTCAGAATTCTTCTCATCAGACACACAGTTATTTGCAGATAATGGGCTGCTGCATCACATTATTGTTTTAAAAAGAATAAAGTTAAAGCTCTACTTATAGATCTACAGAGCATTCCGAGAATGTGAAGGGGAGTTCGAGGGGTCAGCGCAAAAATAATGTAACTATAATTCTTGAGAAATTAACTTTTTTGCATTTTTAAAAAAAACTTTTTGCAATAATACATCATTTAACTGTAATAATGTAATTTCTAAATTTGTATAACTAAAAAGCTAATTATTTTTTCTCATTGTTTCTCATTTGTGAGAAAAGTATTTAGAGAAAAACTAGAGCAACTTAAACTATAGCAATTTGAGTAACAATAGCATGGCTCTAAAATATAAATGATTTAAATGCAAGTTATTAAGCCAAACTATTGTACCCCAACTTGCAAAAGTTCTTTAAAAAACAATTCAAAATGAATTCTGTGCAAAAGTCACAAAAAAGAAGGTAAAGCTGTCAAAACAACGGATATTTGATGACTCTTCAAATCAGGATGACAGTACTTATAAAGCACTGAATTCTGAATCTATCGGAACTGCCTAAAAAACAGAAACAGACAGTGCACCTGACATTCTTCATGAATAAACTGAAGAAAATGTAAATCTTTCAAAACAACGGCCTTTTGAAGATGCCACACATCCGGCTGGCAGTAGTTATAAACCGTATTCGGATTTCTCCGAAACTGATACAGGAACAAATAGTGCATTAGAGCTCCAGTATGAACTCTTGGAAGAAAATGAAAAAGAAGCAGGACAAGTTGACGAAACTTGTTTCAAGTCTCACTTGCAACAGGAAAAAGAAAAGTTAATAACCGACGTTGCGAAAATGTTAGAAGAAAATTATCACTTTGACAAGTCCCTGCTAACATTCTTTAGACAGGTATCCGAGGGACGATTTTCATTGGATGATATGGCATTTCGGCTTTGGTTGGAGATGGTTGACTGGTTTGAAACAACATCTACAACATCAATGCGATACTCCAAGGAAAGTTACCTTTTCCTAGACTAGATCTAGTTATAAAAGGAAGTGTCTCAAACAACTAGAAAGACCTGAAGGTCTTGAGTCGCTCCACAGGCCTGAATTTCTTGTGGTTTACAATAAAAAATTTGACAATTTTTTTTTTTAAATGCTTAAACTTATATATTATTATTATATTAAATTCTTGTGGTTCTTAGAGCAGAAACAAAGTGTAATACAGCAATGCGGTCAAAGAAAAACTAGATTTCTCAAAACTTGTCGTTCTTAGAGCGAAATCAAAGTAAAAAGAAGCAATAATGTGGTCAAAGCGAAAAGAAGGTAAATTTTTAGAGTGATGATAAAGTTGAAAACTGTAATTATGCCAAATTCAAGGGCACATAATTCAGTATGTTAGTTTATAATCAAGCTGAAAATTAAACTCGTGCAAGATATTATGATCAGCATCATTCTGTCCAAATTTTGTCATTGTTAGTCTATAATCGTGGCCGCAAAAGTGAAAAAAGTGTCTAAAACTGAAATTTTGTCAATTTCAAGGGCACATAACTCAGATTGAAGCAATGCAATCATCCTGAAAATTACACATAAGCAAGATCTTGTTGTCAACTAGATTCTGTCCAAATATCATCTTGATTGGTTAACAATTATGGTTGTTAGAGTGAAAACAAAGTCGAAAATGGCAATTTTGTCAAATTCAAGGGCACATAACTCAAGATGTAAGATTCTGATAAAGCTGAAAATTACATCCAGGCAGCATATAATGCTTATATATATTCTGTGCAAGTTCTGTCTTGATTGGTCAATATTTGTAGATTTGAGAGTAAAAATAAAGTCAAAACCAGCAAAATAGAGCCGAAAATGGTGATTTTTGGCAATTTCAAGGGCACACAAAATTACACCCAGGCAGGATATTATGCTGATATATATTCTGTCCAAGTTTTGTCTTGATTGGTTAATATTTGTAGATTTTAGAGTAAAAATAAAGTCAAAATCAGTTATTTTTGACATTCAAGGGCAGATAACTCAGGTGATTCTAGTTCAATCCAAATTCTTTGAAGGAATCTGAGAGAGGGTCACTCAAGGATCATTCCTGTGAAGTTTGGTTGAAATCCATCCAGTAGTTTCTGAGAAGATTTTTAAAGAAAAAGTTTACGGACGCACGCACTGACGCACGACGGACACATCGCCATGACAATAGCCCGCTGGCCTGAAAGGCCAGTGGAGCTAAAAACAAAAGGTTTTGGCTAATGTCATTCCTGCTATATAATATGGATGTCCTTCGTCTTACTGTGCTGACTCTCATTTGTAATTCAAGGGCTTAGTGCAAATCTGTTGTACTTACATTTTGTTAAAAAATACGGAGAAGGAAAAAAATTCTCAACTGTGTTGGAGTACCGTATATTTGTGATTTTTTTTACCAAAAAAAATTGAAACATAAGAATTTAATTCACTTTGTCATTTTTTTAATTTCTTAATTTTGACAGATTTCACTTAAAATAAGTTTGCACTACAACTAATTGATTTTGGATTTTAAATTTCTGTGCAAAAGTATTGTAACTCAATTTCAACTTACAAAACTTTTGCACAGCATTCATTTTGAATGGCAAATTATTTTTTTAAAAGAACTATTGCAAGTTGGGGTACAATAGTTTGGCTTAATAACTTGCATTCAAATCATTCATATTTTAGAGCCATGCTATTGTTTCTTCTCAAATTGCTATAGTTTTGCACACTAATTGGCATTCAAATGAAATAGATTATGAGTGTACAACTATTGTAAGTTGAGTTGCTCTAGTTTTTCTCTAAATACTTTTCTCACAAATGAGAAATAATGACAAAAAATAATTAGCTTTTTAGTTATACAAATTTAGAATATTACATTATTACAGCATATGATGTATTATTGCAAAAAAAGTTTTTTTAATGCAAAAAAAGTAATTTTTTTTCAACAATTGTAGTTACATCATGTTTGCGCTGACCCCTCGAACTCCTCTTCACATTCTCTGAATGCTCTGTAGATCTATAAGTAGTGTGATGCGGCAGCCCATTATCTGCAAATAACTGTGTGTCAGTTGAGAAGAATTCTGACAGGTCATAACAGGACATTGGTGCACAGGGCAATTGATTATCCAGAGTATGTATGTTTTGGATGATATGTTACAAAACAAGAGGACCATGATGGTCCTTAATCGCTCACCTTCACCTAGATAGAATGAAAGTCCCAATGTTGTCAAGTTCAAGAGCACATGATTTAAGATGCGAGATAATGATCCAGCTGAAAACTGCTGTCATAATCTTGAATAATCAATATTTGTAGCTGTTACAGTAAAAACAAAGTGGAAGAAAACAACAATTTTGTCACAACAAATTGTGGACAGACGGACGGACGACGGACAAAAAGCGCTAACAAGGACACACTGCTTCCCGTTGATGACAAAGGACTTGAACCACTGAAGACTTTCATTACTCGCACATAAAATGTAAGTTAAACATGACGACCTGGTGAGGGTTTTTCATATAGAAAATGTCTGCAAGATCCCAAACAGACTGCACTGGGCGGACCATTGTATGGCGATAGTCACGTAATGGAAGTCCACTGAGACACATGCCGAAATTTGGAAATCAGCCGTTCGTCGCCCGTCTTGTTGTTTGGAACTTATAAAGTAAGTTAACATACCTTTGGAAAAGGAATAGTTCTCAAATTAAACAGATACGTTTCAAATTAAGTTCATTTATTTTCTTTATGAAAATATATCATGTTCTCACACGATGTGCTATGCAAGGAAAATATATCATATTTTATTTTTTAAAAAATAACGCTGATTTTCTGTCATGAAACAATACCAAGGGACCCAATACTCCCTATTTCTTTCACAGCGGTTGAGTTTATGCCAGAAACATCGTTGTTTTCATCCAAATTGCAAAAAAATATTTTTTTAAGAAAATATATCCCGGCAATCGAAAGAAAACGACGTTGAAAAAAAATCACTTTGCACGAATGTTCTCAGCTTTGACAGGGATTTGAGGGAAAATCTTGGTATCAAAATAAACCGGAGAGAACGACGCATCGAATGGTAGGTGTCTCAACATTGAGAGTCAAGTATTTGATTTAAAATTTGAGAAAAATGTGTACTTACCGAGTGTTTTTGTTTACATATGTTAGGATATTTAAGAGTTTGAGGCTGGCGTACTTAATTCCTTATCCGACGTCTTAGGTCACTTATCCCAAAGGTGCTCAAAAGTATTCAGATCCGGGGAGTTAGATCATCACGGAAGTTTCCCGCTGCCGCAACACATTCAGTGCTTGATCTGAATCGTTCCAGGGTACTTCCGTGGTACTCGAAGTCCCCGGATCTGAACACGTGCGAGCACCTTTGGCATAACTTAGGGCGTCGGATAAGAAATTAAGCACGCCAGTATTGTAGCACATCAGAATTTGGAAAACGCTTTAGTGCAAGCTTTGACTGTTATCCACAAACCTTCATCGTCAATTAAATTAATTCTAAGCGTTCCAGTTGCTGTGCAGTGAAAAGAGCAAACGGCAGACATACAAGCTCCTAGTTTTATAGTGTGACGTCACTTTTGTGATGTTTTATAGTGTAAAGCAAACGATTTCTTCAAAGTTTGGTTTCATATTGCTCTTTGTGAATGTAGGAAATGATTTTACTAACTGGCAAACTATTTTACAAATGTAAAATTCGATCTCATCCAACGTATCGACCATGTGACGTTTTAAACCTGTCTTTGGTACGCTGTTAAAATAAAATTGCGTTAGCAAAACATGTCGAAATTATGTTTTTTATTACTCCCGATCGACATTGAATAAAGACATGGTGAATTATTCGGTTGCATGTGCATGCATTTCAAAATCGTAAAACGCACGTGCACGTTGGACGAGGTAAATGACAAGTAAAATTAAATTTATTTTTGTTTAAAAATGATGGGAAATGGGTCATCTACTGAAATATGAAAAAACAAGGCGATTGATTAAGTGATTACTTAGTTATACAAAAATCAAAAGTGAGGAGTTAGCTGTGCGGTTCAGTATATTAAATCCAAGTTTTGACTAGATTTTTGAATACTTGTGGTTCTTACAGCAAAATCAAAGTCAAAAGCAGCAATCATGTGGTCAATGCAAAAAGAAAGTAAATGATTGACTGATATTTTAGGGATGTTGAGCGATAATAAAATTGCAAACTGTGATTTTGCCAAATTCAAGGACACATAATTCAGAATGTATATTTTAAAACCAAATAGAAAATTAAACACATGCAAGATCTTATGGCCACTGTCATTCTGTTCAAATTGTGTCTATATTAGTCAATATTCGTGGGCTTCAAGAGTGGAAAAAGTGTCGAAAACTGAAAGTTTGTCAATTTCAAGGGCACATAACTCAGATTGTAACAATGTGATCATGTTGAAAATTACACATAAGCAAGATCTTGCTGTCAACAAGATTCTTTCCAAGTATCATCTTGATTGGTTAACATTTGTGGTTGTTAGAGTGAAAACAAAGTCGAAAATGGCAATTTTTTCAAATTCAAGGGCATGTAACTCATGATGTAAGATTCTGATCAAGCTGAAAATTACATCCAGGCAGCATATAATGCTTATATATATTCTGTTTAAGTTCTGTCTTGATTGGTCAATATTTGTAGATTTTAGAGTAAAAATAAAGTCAAAACCAGCAAAATAGAGCCGAAAATGGTGATTTTTGGCAATTTCAAGGGCACACAACTCATGCCTTAAAATTCAGATCAAGCTGAAAATTTTACCAAGGTAAGATCTTATAGTCAGCATCATTCTGTCAAAGTTTTGTCTTGTTTAGTCAATATTTGTAGTTGCTAGAGTGAAAACAGTTGCTAGAGTGAAAACAAAGTCAAAATACAGCCGAAAATGGCAATTTTGTCAATTTCAAGGGCACATAACTCATGATGTAAAATTCAGATCAAGCTGAAAATTTTACCAAGGCAAGATCTTGTAGTCAGCATCATTCTGTCGAAGTTTTGTCTTGATTGTTTAATATTTGTAGATTTTAGAAGAAAATTAAAGTCAAAACCTGCTATTTTTGACATTCAAGGGCAGATAACTTGGGTTATTCTGGTTCAATCCGTATTCTTTGAAGGAATCTGAGAGAAGGTCACCCAAGGATCTTTCCTGTGAAGTTTGGTTGCAATCCATCCAGTAGTTTTTGAGAAGAAGATTTTTTAAGACAAGAGCCGTCAGAGACGGACAATGCTCCCCGAATAAGGCATTGTCACAATAAATGTATGCCATGCAGAGCTAACATAAAGCTAGCAAATGTTAAGCCCCCTTTTTGCATGACATAATTCTTATAACCAAATTTCACATAGTTTATTGTCAAGGGCATCTGATTTACTACTCAAATATGAAATTTCATCAAATTCTGACCATTAGTCTAGGAGAAATTAGAGAAAAACTATATTTTACCTTAAGTCCCCTTTTCCCATGACGAGGCCTCAAATCCAAAAACCGGGAAAAGTACATCGGCATTATGTCATAGGGAGTTCACATGGTAAGTTTCATTTGATTTGGCCTAAGGGTTATGGAGAAATCACTTCGGACGGACGGACGGAATGATGGACGGACAGGACGGACGGACGGACGGACAGACAAAGCGGCGACTATATGCTCTCCCTTCGGGGAGCATAAAAAAGTTTACGGACGCACGCACGCAAGGACGCACGCACGATGGACACAACGCCATGACAATAGCCCAGTGGCCTGAAAGGCCAGTGGAGCTAAAAATTTGTGAACAAATTTTGAGTAGAGTCACTCAAGGAACTTTCCTGCTATGTTTGATTTGAATTGGCCAAACGGTTAATTTTTAAAGAATTTTCTTATGATTTCTCTAAGTCTGAAAAGCCCCTTCCTCCCTGCCACGCCCACATTTATTAACAAATGTAAAAATTTGTGAGCAAATATTGAAAAGAGTGACTCAAGGAATATTCCTGCAAAGTCTGTGTTAATTGGGCCCAATGGTTGATTTTTAAAGAACTTTCTTATGATTTCTCTAAGAAAAGTCTGATAAGCCCCTTTCTCCCTGCCACGCCCACATTTTTTGACAAATGTAAAAATTTGTGAAAATATTTTGAGTAGTCACTCAAGGAACTTTCCTGCTACGTTTGATTTAAATTGGCCAATTGGTTGATTTTTAAAGAATTTTCTTATGATTTCTCTAAGTCTGATAAGCCCCTTTCTCCCTTCCACGCCCACATTTTTTGACAAATGTAAAAATTTGTGAACAAATTTTGAAAAGAGTGACTCAAGAAACTTTCCTACCGAGTTTGGTTCAATTGGGCCCAATGGTTGATTTTTAAAGAATTTTCTTATGATTTCTCTAAGTCCGATAAGCCCCTTTCTCTCTGCCACGCCCACATTTTTTCACAAATGTAAAAATTTGTGAACAAATTTTGAAGAGAGTGACTCAAGGAACATTCCTGCCGAGTTCGGTTCAAATTGGCCCGATGGTGGATTTTTAAAGAATTTTATTATGATTTCTCTAAGTCTGATAAAGCCCCGCCCAGCCACGCCCACATTTTTTGACAAATCAAAAATTCACGAATAAGTTTTGGAAAGTGTCACACAAGGAACATTCCTGCCAAGTTTGGTCAAAATTGGTCCAATGGTTTAGGAGGAGAAGATGTTGAAAGTAATTGTGAACGGCCGGACGGACAGACGGCCGGACGACGGACAAAAAGCGACCACAATAGCTCACCTTGAGCACTTCGTGCTCAAGTGAGCTAACAATCCTCCCCTATGAAAAACTCATAAAAGATAGACAACATGTCTACAACAAAACTATCCCCGACTCTTGAACTTTATATCGCTGCTTTTCACCAAAAACAAGCTGCAGTTGTGAGGTTTCATTGAAACGCGATGATATATTCTATAACACATCATACAGGGTGTCCCAAAAGTAAGGTAACACTTACAAAGCGTAATAGCTCTGCTATTTCTCGGCCGATTTCATTCGGAAAACTATCCTTATCTGCGGAATTCAATGAAATTATCTTTGCAATATGTTTCAACGTTGTGCATAAATTAAAATGGCGTCATTTTTTACGTCATCTGTACCACTATCAAAATGACGTCACGGCCTAATTTCTCACAGCGTAAATATGCAGTAGAGCATATCATTAATCAAAATATCCCATATATGTGCAAAGAAAGTTACAGTTTTAATTTAAAACAGAAGATCTACCAAGAACAGAACTAACCTACTCAATAATACCTGAATTTGAACGATCTCTGCCTGATTTTGATGAACATCGGAAAAAGATCGGAAACATCCCGCAGCGCAGGAAACATCTCAGGTTTGAATGAGACTGAAAGTGGAAGTCTAGGAAAGTCGATGAGACGATTTTTGTCTGAACAAGATTCCTTTAAATCATTAGTACAGTGAATTTTGAAATTGTATTTGAAACTTCTCTACACAATATTAAAATTATGAAATCAAAGTCTTTGGGAGATCAAGTCAAATGCTTAGACTTTCCTCGGCGGACACACGACGGATTTGAATGCATTGATCCATTTTCTATGGAGAGACTTGTGGTATAGTTCCAAAAACAAGAACATGACTTTGTTACAATATTGCTATCAAACATCCAAAGATAATGAAGGAACAGTTCTGTGGACACATGTGAGGCAGTTATTGAAAACTTTATATAGCACAAGAATAAATCAAGTAAAGCGACAAAAGGGATGAAATCTAGAGGACGTCATTTACTATGAAAATGACATCATTGATAAAATAGGGTGTGTTCTATTTATCATACATAAAATATACAAATGGCATGACATTTTGATGAATTTTCTTTTATTTGTTTTTACACATAACCTTCTGTAATGTCAACGATATTGGAAATATACAGTTGATATATTAGCCGAGATATATAAGGTTTTAAGTGTTACCTTACTTTTGGGACACCCTGTATAATACGGGTGTCGGTCTTTTCACTATTGAGACGTTTCACTATGGGACGTTTCACTATGAGACGTTTCACTACTTTTTGGTAGTGAAACGTCTCAACAATTTTATTTTTTTCTATATATGTTTTTCATTGTTATTTTAATATTTTTTATTATTTTTGTAGCATTTTTCTTATTCCTGAAGAACACACAACTCCTTTTTTAAGTTTTATAATGTTAAAACATTTTTAATCCCATTAAAATTGATCATATATGAGAGGTAACTGTTCACTGCCTAGACATAATGGCTATATATTTGAAAATTGTGAGAATTGTGTTTTTAATAACTACAAATTATTGTAAAATGAATTCAATTTTTATTTAGATTTATTCAATTACTTTTGTTGTTGTTTAAACCTTTCCCAAACAGCAACATTATAGGGTGGCAAATTTTCAAAAATAATTATGGATTTTTAGTTAAGAACTACAGACAGGATTTGTATATAGTGCAACACAGAAAATATTGAGACATAAGAAGAAAATGTTGGCTTCTTTTGTCTCAATATTTTCCCAAACTTTTTTATTATTATCAGAGAAAGGCATTGTTTTGGGAATGGGTTGGGGGCTTTTTACCTTTGGGAAGAGGCCTTCACCTTAGAAAGATATAGATCTAATGATCTGGAACACTGAATTATATTTGAACCATTCTAAAATTTCGCTTTGTGGTAAAAGATGACATACAAATGTATACACATTTTTTTTTATTTTTATTTCTTAACAGATTAATAGTCTAAAAGAATTGGGAAAATATTGAGACACAGGAAGAAACTGCTCATACGAAGCATTTTTTTTCATGTTGACTCGATATTTTTTCTTTTACCGTTATTGTGTGTACACTAATTCTGTCTTACAGATCATTCTTTTATCAAATAGATCTAAATAAACAATCGAATTTGAACAATTAAAAATTGTGATGTTTGGGAAAGGGTTAATTGACATGATATAGACCTACTTTAGACAAAACCACTAGTTTGTCAAGGTGTTATTTGCTAACTGTAATAGAGTTTTGCGTCTTACGTGGACTTCGACAATGGACATCGGACGTGGACTTTTTATTGGGGGTCGTCTCAGCCTTTTGTATATAGCGGTATATGTGAAAATGTACCGGTCAAAATTAAAAGCGAATAGACTCGTGTTTATTGTTTTAGAACCACTCAATTGGTTTGATTTGTACCGTTTACAAAGTGAGTTTATTAAATTACAAGTTAACTTATCGAAAGTCGTAAACAAATACAGATTGCGTGAATTAACATGGGTTCATTACACAATGTAGGGCCTATGTAACGACAGACTACTTTTCCATTTTGTACGCCCGTCGAAGACGGAACGTATCATGAGATCACCCGTGGCGTCTGGTGTCCGGCGTCCGTGTGTCCGGGGACGTCCACTTCTTTATCCGGAGCATACCTCTGTCACCTTATGTCCGATTGACTTGAAACTTTGTAGTTATATTCTTCTCATTATTGCAGAGTGCAGTGCAGTGCACAAGAACTCTACCTGGTCCATTTTTTGAATTATTGCCCTTTGTTGTTTTTCATACTTGTCCGGAGTATATTTTTTAAAAGTGTAATAGCTAGGATAATGAAACTTCATGGATGAAGGGGAAGTGCAGTGTATAAGAACAGTAACTCTGCATTGCAAAATTTTTAGTTATTGCCATTTGTTGATTGTCATTCTTCAATCTTGTCAGGAGTACATTTCTCAAACTTTAATAGCTAGATTCATGGAACTTCATAGGTGGATAGATCTCACCAAGGAGAAGTACAGTGCAGAACCATAACTCTGCCCTGCTTGTTTTTTTTCTTGAAGTCATTAATTGTGGTTTGCTGTTTTCATATTTCGTTTTATCCGTTATCCGGTGCATAATTGCAAAAAAACTTCAATAAATCTGTTAACACGTTCCCGATTTGAATTTGCTCCATTTCATGTTTTCTTCATTTACTGATTAATTTTGGTCATATATTGCTACCATCGCATAGACTTATGACAACTGATGGCTTATTAATTTATTTAAAGTGACATTTCAGATTTTTGTCCTAAATTTTACTTTTATTTGTATCTGAAAGACCATGAAAATTCTGAAAAATTCAAGCCAAAATAGTGCGCACTTTACGAGAAATATATATTTTTGTGTTAAAATTTTACAAATTGTTGTCCACAACAGTTTGGATGCGTATGGAATTTGTCGTTTCTATCTCAACTTTAAAGGCGTGTTTTTCGCTTATCAGCAACGAATTAAAAAAAACTAACATTTATACTCATTAGAATAACCAATTTCGGCATCAAGACATACTTAAAAAATGAAATGGGGATGAAATGTCCCTTTAATAACAGTCATGTAAGTCAAAAGTAGAAACATCTTATGGCCAAGAAGAAACCCGTTTTAGAAATAATGATTACTTAATAAGCGAGTTTATTTTGTAAACATGAGAAGTACATGATCCGAAATTCATCACCTTTTCTGTACATGCGGATGTATGTCATTTAAAGCCGTCGTTCTGCAATCGAAAAGAAAAAGACGACAAAGAAAGAATTTAAATCCTTAGAAGTAATTTGGCTCATCCGACGAATTGGTTAGATGTGCTTTGTAGGAGTGCGACAAATCGAATGCCGTTTTCCTTGGGACATCTCGTGATCACCCTGATCAAGCTGATTTTGCAGTGGAGACGAACCAACTCCTTAAAGACGCAATTCGAAACAGAATGCCAAGAAAAAGCCTAACGAGTGAAAATAATCGAACAATTAAAAGAGATTTATCAAGTTCAAAATATCTTCACTGTTTTGAGAGCCAGATTTAGATTCGAGCGAAACGAAATCTAAAATATATGCATTAAACTGAATCTTGCTTTATTTTGCTTTAAACCCCATACCAGTACATGTACCGTTATATGAAAAGGCTGAGACGACCCCCGATAAAAAGTCCACGTTCGATGTCCATAGTCGAAGTCCACGTAAGACGCAAAACTCTAATAAGTGTGCCACACATTAACAGAGTGACAATAAGTGTGATATGCTTTATAGATAACTAATTTACCCTTTACCCTTTCTTTCCCAAACAGTCAGATGACCATATGTATTTTGTTAAAATTTGGAATTGTATGACTGTATATATTCATATGAGAAAGTAATGATTGAGACAAGAGTTTACAGCATTTATATATTATTTAAGGTTTTTACATCTAGACAATGTTGAGACAAAAAGAAAGTACCAGTAAATGATATCAGCAGTAACATCAGCACATTGCCTTAGCCATGTTTTGACGAGTGTAGGACAAAACCCCCTAGGACAAAAGCCCCTAGGACATAACCCCCCTGGACAAAACCCCCCTAGGACATAACCCCCATAGGATAAAACCCCCCTAGGACAAAACCCCCATCCTTATTAAAATGAATATAAATTATATATTTATTTTTCCATTTTCTTTTGTTTTTAAATTATCATTGGGACATTATGAAATGTTTTTTTTGATAAATTTTATTCAAAAAAGTGAACTTTGATAAAATTTGGTTGAATATAGCAACATTTAACCCTCTATGATAAGATGACCAAATTATATGTTGGATGTAAGTAAATTAGACAATTTAGACCAGCAAGCAAAGAAACATTAAGAGAAAAAAAAGAACTGTATTGGAACAAACTTTTTGCCCATTTCCCTTAACCTTTACTTTATTCCTTGTTTGAGGCACATTTCCCCACTGTCGGACAATGAACAGTTAAATTGATCCAATTAGAAGGGAAATACATATATTTTATAGATTATAATAATGTAATATTGAGAGAAAAGGAGAGCTTGCTTGTTTCAAACAATTTCTTCATTTTCCAAAAAAGTTTTCCTTATGATTAATGCATACAAGAGCAGATTTGGATTCTAACCAACCAAAATGGCTAAAATGTAAACAATTTGTACCACATGATAATCAATTTATAATGTATTTTTCAAATAATTAATACATTGATAATATGCATGTATGTAATAATATTTTCATAAAGCACAAAAAAATAAAAGTATGTATGAAATCAAAACAAGGTTTGTTAAATTGACAACAAAGAAAGTAATTTTTAACCCCCAAAATTATTATTAAATCTAATTCATTTTCTTTTTACTCAAAATGTTAATATGTGTAAAGCATAAACACTGAATATTCATATTTTCATATTCATTTCATAAGTATTAAAGATTTCTTTAAAGTTTTCACAAAAAAAGCATTTTTCATAACCATGGGGGTTTTGTCCACTTTTCAGTTAAGGGCATGGGGGTTTTGTCCATGGGGGTTTTGTCCAGGTGGGTTTTGTCCTAGGGGGGTTTTGTCCTAGGGGGGTTTTGTCCGTACCTCGTTTTGACAACCCCTTTCTGATAAGGACCTTGAAACCAGGAATGGGCTAACAAATAATTTTTGAAAAGTTTGTGTAATTGTTTATTTTGATAAAATAAGGATATACAATATAAGTATATATAACTAAGAAAATCTTGAAGCAAAAGTAAAAAACACTGATTTGCCTTTTCTTTTCTTGTCTCTTTGTTTCCAAGAGCCTCGAGTTTTTACTCTTCACCTACACCTTGTGCATTTATAAAATTTGTCTATCTGATTATTACAAAAAAAAAAAAAACGTGGAAATTTATATTGCTTCTATTGAAACAGTGATTTTCTTGAAATCTGCTTCAATCATATTTAAATTCCAATTAAAAACATGTGTTAATATAATAGATTAAGATTAAATGCAATATTTCTATTACATTTCATTCTTAAGAATTTCCCAAACAAGACCCAAAAACATTGATGCATAAGAGGAAAATGTTGGTAATCAGCATTTATTTTCTTCGTTTCAATAGTTTATGTGCTATCTTGTGCACAAATTCTTTACTCATTCAGATATCAATTTTGTCTTCTGCAGCTGCTTTCAAATTCAACAAACCCAGAATTTCGCCATTTGGGAATTGGTTAAACTTATTAATTCAGTGACTTTAAAACATTGTCTGCAGAATAAAGATCCTAAAATAATGAAACTGACATTTTACAACAACAAAAAATACCCAGCTAAGTTGAACATGAGAAGTGAAACATCTACACATTTTCTTCTATTTTTAAAGGGTTAAATATCCTATAATAATTCGTAAAACGAAACAGAAATAATGAATTAAGTAATTAATATCAATATCATCTTTTTTTACAAAGAAAAACATAAAAATAATCTAAAAAATGACCTTAAATAACCCCTATAAAAATCAGTAGTGAAACGTCTCAACAAAATACAAACAGTAGTGAAACGTCCCATAGTGAAACGTCTCAATAGTGAAAAGTCTCAAGTAGGAAACGTCTCAATAGTGAAACGACTGACATTCATATAATACTTGTAGGCATCCATCAGGCGAAGCTCAACACAAAATTTCAAAGCTCTAGACATTCCCTTTTGGAAGATTTCTTATTTTTTCTTTTATCTTTGGCATATGGGCAAACAGACAGACTTTGTTCAGTCACACTTTAGTCTGGATTTCGATATAAAGACACATGTTAACAAATCTAAACTATACTAGTCAAAACTCCTAACCGGCCACTTTGTTTTTCGAATTTTTGAAATGTAAACAAAAATGTGATCAGAAAGAAGTTTTCTTTTATGAAACGGGCGGTCATTTAAAGATCATTTCGCACAAACGTCGTGTGTTAAAATGTTAATGTGACTCTTTGACATTACATTTAAGACGAGGACCCCCATTTTTGAAAATCACAAAAACTGAGAAATTCGACAGAAATTCAGATTTAGATTGAAATAAAATCTCGATATTATCATTTTTTCTCTGTCAACATAGCTAGTGAATTGACAAACAAACATAATTTTCGAAGAAAGTATTCAATTCTTTTCAATATTGCCCAGATATGAATCGATTTTCTACAAAATACCCCATCCACCAATGTTAAAATCGATGAAAATCAAAATTAGGGGTATAGTGAAACTAGAGTCATTTTGAAAACATTCAAGACGAAATATTGATAACAATTTCATCTTTTTTAGTTCGAAAATGATTATTCTATACAATGACTAACAATGATTGTGGTTATCCAGTCAATAAATATGTTGTAAATGGCAGAAATTAAGTGGCCGGTTAGAAGTTTTGACTAGTATATAATGTTTATAATTTATTTACATGTGCCACATAATAAAATAAACAGAATGTAGCTCTCCTTATATGGAACTTTGTAAACAGATGAGTAAGAACCTGAAAACCTTTATCTATTTCTTTACTTGTTTTATTTGCAAAAGGAAAATCAAATAAAAAATATGTGAGCAAAATACTTTGCTAAATAACATTATAACAAAGATTTCTTTTTTCTCTTTTATTCCAACATATTGACGCCTTTTGATGCATAACAAGGTATGGAATTTGCAAAATATTGTGGGAAATGAAGAAATTGCTTGTGACAAGTCTCACAATGTTTTCCACCCAGATTGATGAAAACATGTAAAACGTAAAATTTCATCCATTTGAAATTGTTGTCTACAGCATCTTTGCCCCAATAGTCAGGACAAAATTCTGAAAAAGTCGCTTAGTTTTGAACGTATAGGCATTTCGTGAAGAAAAGGGTTTGAGATCATTTCTAGGGGTATTTGGGTATGCTGAATCCGGAAAACAATGTTGCCAAGCTGAAAAATGACTCCTTCATCATCTATTTTGCATATTTTCAAAATGGCCGCCAAAATTTTAAGAAATGCAAAAATAATGTTGTTATTTATCATTTTTCAACATCTTTTGTTCTAAATATCGCACATTTCATGTTTAAAGACTAAACATAAATGATTTAACACGTAAATGACAAAAAAATGATATTCATTTTTTGGCAATTACCGTATAAATGGCAATAAATCGCATTTAAACAATAACATTTATCTACATCTTATTTTCACGTATGAAATGCAGTGAAAGTATTCAAAAGACTATTTTAAAAATGTTTTACATTAAAGGCAAAGTTTCAAAGGCAAATATGATACAGAACGCAACGTTGAGCGCAAGTCCTTTTACCACGTATTTAATCTTTTAGCAAACCTCAAACATGCCAATTTTAAAACCATGTACATAATGTTTCATATAATTCTGCAAAAATAAAGATAAATCTTATCCTTTATATTGAAATCCAAAATAGTTGCCAAGATATCTACAGTTAATTCTTAAGAATATGAATCAGTGTCCAAACATTTTGGAAAACGGTTTACTGTATTCATTGTAATAAAGTACAGTGTAGTGTGGAAAATTTCATTTTGTGGGAAAATCCACTTTTTGCACTTTCATATACATACACTCATGATTCCAAACTGCTTCAGAGATAGTAACTAAAATCATTTTAATTTACATTTTTGATATCCTTAGAAATTAAAACGTGTATATTTGAAATCGAACACATATTAAATCGGTAATCAATTTAAGCATTGGACAATATTAAAAAAAGTACCAATATCCTAGGTTTTCAAATTTTGTTAAAATACAAAAAATAATTGAGTATGGCAAACTTAATTCACTATGGCACGTTGAGCTTGATTTTTTTCAGAGAAAAAACTAGTTGTTTACTTTGACAATATTTAAAAGAGACAACTTATTTATCAAACTACGACAAAGAGAAGACTAGAATTTGGATATAATATAATATACTAATATACTATATAATACAGATTTTCTAGTCAACAAATGCACAGCACATAAACGTTAATGATTGAATTGGGTTAAATTTTCAGTATGGTTACAGTGTCTGGTGCACATTTCCATTATGTTCCTGACATTTTTTTTTGCACAGGTAAAATACAAGATCCAATCAAAGTCAATAGCTGCTTATCACACGTACATGTACAATATGTAAGCGATTCATCCTTTGGTTACAGAATCTTTTTTGCAATACGTCAAAACTGATGTTGACACCCATGGGTTCGAACCAGTAAGCCCTGTATAGATAGTCTCTGATGTTATTTATTGAAGTATCGCAGCTATATCCGAAACTGTTAGGACTATACTATCTATTCAATAATAATATGTAAATTATTGACAGTTTCATCGAGAACCCCTATCATAAGTTGTGCGCTGTCGAAGGATAGACATGAATCATTTGTTTAAAAAATAGTCCCCTTTTTAGCTATGCTCGTGGTAAGGGCCATATCATTTGCCATGGATTGTCATACAGATAAAATATGAATTTCTTGGTGTATACCTCCATGCTTTCAAAGTTGATACATCAAGTTTAACATGGAGGGTCAAATATGGTTGCCATACCAGATATTTTGATAAGAATGGCTTAGACAGAGGCATTTGCGTCTTCAAGACTTAACATTTCTTCACACAAGGTAACCTCAACTGAAAGGCAAGTAAGATGGAAATTGTTATGAATAGAGAAGTGGTTTTCCGCTTGATGCTGCACAGAGACATTGATAGCTTCACAATCATAGACATGAAGGAATCAAATGCTGACATGTCAAGTTTGCTTTGTCATATAATCAGTTTGAAGAATACAGTCTGAAGCTTATGTTCAAGTATTAACTCATATTCTTCATATGCTTACGTCATTTCATCGGTTCTCATGTATGAATAATCTCAAATAGGTACACTAAGTCTCAATATCCAGCTCCATCTGTTAACGGAAAAATCAGATATGTTACACGGAATGAAATATTGTAATGACATTTTTGAAAACGAACGTTAGGTATATTTCATATGATGCTATTGTACTGAATACAAATATTCTGTTCAATTTCTTTGATATTGCTGCACTTCGTTGTTGACCAAAGATTTGTAAAATGTATTTAAATGTGGTAAGTTTTAAGATGCGCTTTTAGTATTCTTAAAAATACAATAATCGACTTATCTGCATGTATCAAAAATGTTGTATTTGTTGACATCGCCTATGTTATTTCTGGTGAAGACATCTGACTTACATCTTCTATTCAAAAGTTTCATTTTAATACTCCTTGAGATCTGTGTAGTTGTCATTTTTTCATGTGTGTTTCTAGACAACTGTTCGACGTCCTAACAGGGGCCCATGCTAGTATGTCAAACATAAAAACAGGTAAAATATATTTTGAAAAAAATATTGATGGATTGGTCAACCTGTAAATGTAGATACTTACTGTATGATAAAAAATCGCATCAAATTTATTTAGTTCTATATAATGTTTGTATTTAACTTTACTTACAACATTGTTAGTTTCTAATAATGTTTACAAGAAACTGATCCTCGATGAAAATCTTAGTACCAACGATATAATCCTTTTTTGGCACAGAAAATATGATGTGCATACCTCTTAGCAAACTGTAAATGTTCCCATGTTGTTCTGATGCCTTAAATATCTAGCATGGCCCAATTAAATAGAAAGGGAGGTGTCTAATCAACAGCGACAAAAAATTAATTTTGTACAGGATCGTTATACGCTAGCTAGCATTTACAGTTAGATTAAATGAGCGCAACAATTTCCTATTTGAAAATTGGACATATTCACTTTCTTAAACATGCAACTCAATTCAAAAACCGGATATAGGGTTTGTTATAAACCGTATATAGGGTTTGTTATCGGCTTTATTGGAATAAGTACGGTATTTAGCTCTTATGACATTTTTAGCTCGACTTTTCGAAGAAAATGAGAGCTTATACTGTCACCCGGGCGTCCTCGTTGGCGTTGCAACAAAGGTTAAAGTTTTTTTCAAACATCAATATCTTCCATACTATCAAAGGGATTCAACTTGGAATACTTATTCACCATCACACCCTCTACCTTACTATCAGGGCCCATGACCCTGGCTCCACTATATTTGGAGTTATGCCCCCTTTATACTAAGCAACTTAGAAAGTCGAGCGCACTGTCTTCGGACAGCTCTTGTATGTTATAAAGTCAATTCTGGTATCAATGAATTCAGACAAAATTTTTCCATAATGCAAGTGGGATAACGGAGCTCTTTCCGATCGAGTCATAAGTACCCAAGATTTGTTAAAATATTTTAGTTTTGCATTATTTTGAAAATGACAAATCATCTTACGACGTAGGCTAAAATTAAATTGTCCAAAATTTCTGGGTTAATCAAATTGTAAATGTAAACATCTAAAATGGTACTGTTGACAAAAGTTGTGTGTTTTAACAGTGCATTTTAAAACAAGAGCCGTCAGAGACGGACAATGCTCCCCGAATAAGGCATTGTCACAATAAATTTATGCCATGCAGAGCTAATATAAAGCTAACAAATGTTAAGCCCCCTTTTTCCATGACATATTTTGTATACGCAAATTTTAAATAGTTTATTGTCAAGGGCATCTGATTTGCTACTCAAATATGAAATTTCATCAAATTCTGACCATTAGACTAGGAGAAATTAGAGAAAAACTATATTTAACCCTAAGTCCCCTTTTCCCATGACGAGGCCTCAAATCCAAAAACCGGGAAAAGTACATCGGCATTTTGTCATAGGGAGTTCACATAGTAAGTTTCATTTGATTTGGCCCAAGGGTTATGGAGAAATCGCTTCGGACGGACGGACGGACGGACGGACGGACGGAATGACGGATGGACGGACGGACGGACAGACGAAGCGGCGACTATATGCTCTCCCTTCGGGGAGCATAAAAAATGCAACGTGAAAGTGATATTCTGTATGTTTAAAAGGGTTTTATTGCCCGTGATACGGTAAAAGATTATCAAAAATAGTGCCAAAGAGGTTATATTTACTTTTAGAATTATTTACTCATTAGTTTTAAACAATTCATAGCATTATATCTTAACAATTTGGTTAAGATTATGCCAAAAACTTTGATATTGTATGGCAAATTTGATTTTTGGGCGGCCATTTTGAAAATATGCAAATTAGATGATAAAAGAGCCATTTCTGTTCCTCGCTCTCCTAGTAAACCATTTAGTTTTAGTCTGTAAACATGAAATGTGGGATTTTTAGAACATAACATGTCAAAACATGATTAAAAAACGACATTATTATTGCATAATTGAGGTTTTGGAGGCCATTTTGAAAATATGCAAATTAGATGATGAAGAAGCCATTTTTCAGCTTGGCAACATTGTTTTTCGGATTCAGCATACCAAATTACCTCTAGAACTGATCTCAAACCCTTTTCTTCACAAAATGCCTTTGGGTGATAACTTTTCTGAATTCGTGCCCTGACTACAATATTTTCTGTGCTACATACTGTACATAAATCCTATCTTGATCATTATCATCTGACATCTGCACCATCTTTGAAATATAAACATTACTCTAATTATTGCCATTTGCGAAAAGGTTCATTCTAAGTGAAAGTCCAATCATACATCACTTTGGTTTCCTTAACCTTTCTCAAACAAGACCTGATTTTGACGTCACTAAGAGTATATGCTTGGAAAAACAATGAAACATCAGAAGAAAATGCTGAAAATCAGCATTTTCTCCTTTTGCCTCAATAAATTCTGAGTAATTTTGAGTACAAATCCTCTCTCTGTCAGCACCAATTTTTGTCGTCTGCAGCAGCTTTTGAATTGGACAACCCTAAAATTTTGTCGTTTGGGAAAGGGTTATTGAGAGCACTGAGTTTCAAAAGCAACAAGTTTTCATTGTATTAATCTATAGTCCCTTCCAGACTCAAGTTCTGTATTATGAAGCACCCAGTTTCTACCCTTTCCAAAATGGCAAAATTTTAGGGTGGTACAATTCATAACCTGCTGCAGACAACAGATGGATGTGGATAAAGACAGGATTTGTGTAGAATAAAGCACAGAAAATATTGAGGCAAATGGAGAAAATGCTGATTATCAGCATTTTCTTCTTTTGTCTCAATATTTTCTGAAGCCTTTTCTGTAGGAAAGGTATTGTTTAGAAAAGGGTCAATTGTAATTTTTAGCCCGATTCAGAGACAGAGTCAAATTGTATAAGATTGTCCCTTTGAACTCTGTATAAGTAGCAGGGAATTTCCGAAGCGCCAAATTATAATCGTAATTAAGAGTGCAATCGCGTAAGATCTTCCTTTCAGATTCTGTATTGGTAGACCTGTGTTTCCTAAGCGCCGAGTTACAAAAGTAATTTGGAGTCCAATAGTATAAGGTTGTCCCTTCAAGTTCTGTATAAGTAGCATGTAGTTTCCAAAGCGCAGAGTTATAGTCGTAATTCAGAGTCCAATCCAGTACAATCTTCCCTTCAGATTTTGTAATGGTAACAAGCAGAAGCCCAGAGTTACAATCGTAATTTGAAGTCCAATCGTGTAAGATCCTCCTTTTGGATTATTGATAGTACAGAATTTCTGAAGTGCCAAGTTATGATCATAATTCATAATCCAATCGTGTACGATCGTCCCTTTGGGTTCTGTATAGGTAACACTGTAGGGGACCTCAGGCACCATTCATACCAGACATTTTTAGACGTGACGCGTCGCCAAAAGTCAACTGACACTCTATCTCCCTTTTTCAGGTATACAGGAATCTGGAAAAACAAACTCTTTATGAAATATCCAACAATATGATTAACCCTTTCCCAAACAAGAACTAAGTCTGATTTCCCTTGTAGAAACAGCTAAGGAAATTATTAAGAGAAAAGTAGATAATCATATCATTCTGGTAATCATAAATTTCTCCTTTTCCCTCAATATTTTCCGAGTTATAACATACACATTTTCTACTTTCATGGTCATTTATTTCGATTTCTTCAACTCCTCTTGAATTAACATGTCTAAAAGATTGTGGATTGGGATATCGTATTATCACGGTATTTTAAAACAATTCCCTAACAGTCCAAACTTGGACTATTCAAATTTGAAAGCTCCTGCATGCAATTAAATGGATGTCGATAAATAAAGGTTTGGTGTAAACTATTGCTCCAGAAACAAATTTTGTGTTAAATTTTCAAATTAATATTCAGACTAACACACAGACAAGTGTCAACGAACATGCCCTAAATATTTCAATATATAGGGAAAAACATGTGATTTCTGATGATGGAAGTCATAGCACTATAACTGAAAATTGGAGAAGGGCATAAAAAAATGAACAATTTTACTTTAACCCTTTCCCAAGCAAGACCTGGTTTTGACGTCCCTAGTAGAAATGTCTTGGGAAAAAATTGAGACAAAAGAAGAAACTGCTGATAACCAGCAGTTTCTCCTTTTGCCTCAATAATTTCCTACCTATATTGTACATAAATCCTTTCTTTTTCATTGTCCATTTTGTCGTCTGCAGTAACTTTCAAATTGGATCACCCTTAAATTTTGTCGTTTGGGAAAGGGTTAAAAGACTGTAATACCTTTATAGGGAACAGAATAGGAAACCAGCTAAACATGCCTGGAGAGTGAGTCTCCGGTACTATACCTACAATATAAATCAACATAATAAATAGGGAAAAAGAAAATGGACCCATAGCCCATTACCACACAGTGACTCCTTTTGACTTCTCACAAGATAAAGGCTTTGGAAAACATCGTGGAAAATGAAGAAATTACTTGTGACATGCAATTTCTTCATTTCCCACAATGTTTTCCATCCAAAAAGTCCTAAAAATTAAAAATTCCATTCACTTGAAATTGCCGTCTGCAGGATCTTTCAATTTGGACTGCCCTAAAATTTGGCCGTTTGGGAAAGGGTTAAACATTTTACCAAGTGGTTTAGCCTAGTTCAAATCGTCAACTGTTGCAGGCAACAAGAAAATAGCTGCTACTGTAATAAGTTGTAATATAGAAATCCTCCATGGAAAAGTAGAAAATACTGGACATCAGTATTTTCTTCTTTCCCTCAAGGGTTTCTAAACTTTATAAGGTCTTGTTTGGGGTAGGGTTACAGCACTTGAATTCAACATGTGTCCAAGGCAGCTAAGCCAAAATCATTGTTATCAACATGATCCTTTTCCTCAATATTTTTGATACTTTGACAATGAAGTTGGTCAAATGCATCATTGTTTTGGAAAGGGTTATAATATAATATCAGGAATATGTTACAACCATGAAATGTTCCAAAACAATATTAACCAATTGTTTGCTTAACGACTTTTCAACCAATATTATAATAATCCTTTTCCAAACAAGACCTGGCCCCGGTTTCTCAAAAAAACTTAAGTACGTTCTCATGCTCAAATCTGAGCACTGTGCTCAAATCGCATGAAATCCATGTGAACTTCAATCAAATACCCTTCAACGTTGGAGAGTATCCCTTTGAAGTTGAGCATGTTCTCATGAGAATATACTTAAGTTTTTTCGAGAAACCGGGGCCTGGTTTAGAAATCTCACATTAGATGTGCTCACAAATTTGCACACAAATTCTACACAGAACTTTACAACATCTATGTTATAGTCTGCAGTTGGGTTAACAATATCCTTATTGGGATTATTCATTGGCAATCAGGATTTCTTTGCAAGTAATGTAAATCTAATTTGAAAAGATATTAGACTTACTCAGATAAACATTTCCGTACAGTTTTGTATCAAAGTACCCAGCAAACCCATGTAACACTGCTGTCTTGTCCACGGTGAATTCTAGACTTTTAAACCGACTGTTGTCTATTACTTCATCTGTAAACAAACCAACATTTTTGACAGCCCTCAGGAACAAGAGCCGTCACAGACGGATTATGCTCCCCGAATAAGTGTTTGTCACAAAATAAAAACTGTCATATATTAAGCCCCCTTTTCCCATGACAGATTTTTTGTACACACATTATTTATAGAATATGGTCTAGAACATCTCACTTATCACATAAGTACAAAATTTCATTAAATTCTGCCCATTAGATGAAGAGAAATTAGACAAAAACTAAATTTTACATTAAGGCCCCTTTTTCCATGATGCAGCCTCAAATCAAGAAATGGAGAAGGTCCCTAGGGATTATCCCAGGGAGTTCACATGTGAAGTTTCATTGAATTTGGTCCAAGGGTTGCTGAGATCTGGCTGTGGACGGACGGACAGATGGACACACAGACACACGGACGGACGGACAGCATGGCGACTATATGCTCCCCTGAAATTTTTTAGGGGAGCATAAAAAGGCTTGGGAGAACATTGAGGAAAATGAAGAAATTGCTTGTAACAATCAATTTCTTCATTTTTTTTCTCTTTCCACAATGTTTTTTTTAACCAAATGGAAAGAATTATAAATTTCATCACTTTGAAATTGTCGTCTGCGACACTTTTCAAAATTAGAACAGTCCCAAAATTTGCCAATTGGTAATGGCTTAAGTGTGACATCCACCATTAACCTGACCTTCATCTTTTCCCCAAAATTTGACTGTTGAAAAGAACAAGAGTTGTCCGAAGACAGCGCGCTCGACTTTCTAAGTTGCTTAGTATAAAGGGGGCATAACTCCAAATATAGTGGAGCCAGGGTCATGGGCCCTGATAGTAAGGTAGAGGGTGTGATGGTGAATAAGTATTCCAAGTTTGGGTTGAATCCCTTTGATAGTATGGAAGTTATTGATGTTTGAAAAAACTTTAACCTTTGTTGCAACGCCAACGCCGACGCCCGGGTGACAGTATAAGCTCTCATTTTCTTAGAAAAGTCGAGCTAAAAAGCTGTTCCAGACCACTTAACGGATTTTGATAGAGACATGAATGATCTGTGCACATTAACCCTTTCCCAATCAAGACCTGGTTTTGACGTGCCTAATTGAAACATCATAGGAAAGTATTGTGACAAATGAAGAAACTGCTGATAATCAGCAGTTTCTCCTTTGGTATCAATATTTTCTATGCTATATTTTGCACAAATCTAATCTTTAGTAACATTCGTTTTGTTGTCTGTGGCAGTTTTAGAAGTGGATCACCTTAAGATTGTGCTGTTTGGGAAAGGGTTAAAGTACAAACAGACATACAAGATGACAGACAAAAATAGGCAATTAAAGTAAAGCCATGGCCCAAATCTTATAGTACAGGGCCAAAAAACAGTCCAAAATTTTGCCAATTGGTAATGGCTTAAGTGTGACATCCACCATTAACCTGACCTTCATCCTTTCCCCAAAATTTGACTGTTGAAACAAGAGCCATCAGAGACGGACAAAGATCCCCAAATAAGGCATTGTCACAATAGATGTATGCCATGGAGAGCGGTTTATTGTCAAGGGCATCTGATTTGCTACTCAAATATGAAATTTTATCAAATTCTGACCATTAGACTATGAGAAATTAGAGAAAAAGTGTATTTGACCTTAAGTCCCCTTTTCCCATGACAAGGCCTCAAATCCAAAAACCGTGAAAAGTACATCGACATTATGTCATAGGTAGTTCACATGCTAAGTTTCATTTGATTTGGCCCAAGGGTTATGGAGAAATCGCTTCGGACGGACAGAATGACGGACAGACCGGACGGACGGACATACAAAGCGGCGACTATATGCTCTCCCTTCGGGGAGCATAATGAACAAGAGGACCATGATGGTCCTAAATCGCTCACCTGAATCAAGATGACAAGAGTGATAATGGCAATTTTGTCAAATTCAAAGGCATGAAACTTATAAGGACTTTCTGTTTGGAAACAATTAAGAAATAATTTTGTTCCAATCGATCCTGTAAGGTTGGGTATGAATTAGCACAATTGTTGAGTTAGTTAATTTTCAACAATTATTTCATGATTTCGCAATATACAACATAGGGCTAATTTTCAAAGCATACTGATCTGTTAGAGATTGATCATTTATGATAGGCTCAATTAACAAGATTTTGTCTGTGATTGATAGAATTTAGTGAAAGATTACCATCTGATAAGCTAAAGCTAATCCCTTATTTGTTTACATAAGATAAACATGGGGCCAGCCTGAGAGCAACAGATAAGGGAAATAGAAAATTGGCCCAATGGTTTATTTTTAAAGAATTTTCTTATGATTTCTCAAAGTCTGATAAGCCCTTCCTCCCTGCCATGCCCACATTTTTTGACCAATGGAAAAATTTGTGAACACATTTTGAAAAGAGTAACTCAAGGAACATTCCAGTAAAGTCTGGTTCAATTGGGCACAATGGTTGATTTTTAACCCTTTCCCAAACAGCAAATTTTTAAGGTGATCCACTTCAAAAACTGCCACAAATGACAAAATAGAAGTTATGAAAGATAGAATTTGTGTAAAATATGGCTCAGAAAATATTGAGACAAAAGGACAAACTGCTGGTAATCAGCAGTTTCTTCTTTTGTATCAATGTTTTCCCAAGAGTTTTCTGTTAGGGGCGTCAAAACCAGGTCTTGTTTGGGAAAGGGTTAAAGAATTTTCTTATGATTTCTTTAGGTCCGATAAGCCCCTTCCTCCCTGCCACACCCACATTTTTTGACGAATCAAAAATCCACGAAAAAGTTTTGAGAAGGGTCACTCAAGGAACCTTCCAGCAAAGTCTGCTTCAATTGGGCACAACGGTTGATTTTTAAAGAATTTTCTTATGGGTGAAGTTCAAAAAAATGAAGTCAAAGTGTGACATTGAGGTAAAAAATCAAACAGCCTTGTAGATGTTTAGTTTTGGTATAAATCATTACTAAAGATGTTGAAGTTTCAGAAATTGATAGCGAACACTCTCTGAAAGTATCCATGTTTTTGCAATCCATATGGTTTTGTCAGTAATGGCACTTTATTTCAAAACACAGTACTTTTTAGCAGAGCGCCATTAAGTTGTTGCATACACGTTGGAAATAAAACATTTGTCAAGTTCAATTCAATATATCTTGGTTTATAATTCTAAAACGTTAATTTCAGCAAATTCCTTCGAAAAATATTTTTTCACAATTTTTTCATACAATTTACCTGAAATTCATTGTTTCTACCAATAAAAGTTATCAAACCCATTTGATTTCTCCAGATATATTGCAATTAATATATTTTTATTTAACTTCAATACACTCCAAAACAGCTCTGAAAATTTCGAAGCGATACAATGATTAAATCTGGTAAAACATGACCTTCAAAAAGCTGCCCTTTTTTCCTCAATGCGTTGCACTTGGGACAAAAATATGTCAAAAAGGCTTCTTTTAGCAAAAAAGAACACTTTTCACTTAATATTTTAGTATCTTTGTGCCATATGTATGTCGAATAACTAATGAATGTAAGAAATTTTAACTTTGAGCATGAAAAATATTCAAAACAGCACACTTTATTCCTTTAGAATTGAATGCTATAGTTTATGTATGCTTATCACGCTGGTTGTTTTCCATTGGTTTGAAAATGATAGTAAATAAAAAAAAATAAGTCATAATATTGTAAATTTGATATTTTCCTTGATCTTCAGAAAATCCTAAGACAGGTCATCAACATATCTTTGGTAATAAAATGTTGCACTTGGGACAAAAATCAGATTCTTCGAATTTAAGGTTTCCTGGTTAAAAAAAGATCATATTTTTGTTTTATATGAACATGATAATGAATGAGGGTAACACCATGAATGATGATAAATGTAAGGTGTGGAATAATGTCAGTTTAGGTTGACTTTGGTACCATGCAAAGTATTCTTTAAAAGCGTCTCTTTGAAGTTTGTGTATTGTAGATATTTTGAAATCTCTTGAAAGTGAATTTAAATCGATTTAAAAGCTTCGTTTGTCTAGTGTATTGACAAAAAGTTATGTGAATGTACAGGCTTGTCAAAAAGGTACTCTCTGCACATCAGTCAACGTTTTAACCGATGCCAATCTCGCCTAATCTGGAGATCAGTAAGAGATTTCATTGCCGAGTCATAAGCTGTCAATGGAATAAAAATTAAAAGTCTAGTACAGTTTCCTACTGGGTTTATAAAACTCATGTGACACCGTTAACGAATAAAAGTAAATTGTTTGAATTGACGAACAAGCAAAGATTTCATCCGACGATTATAAATGTTTGGATGTGTGTCACTCAGAGTATGTGATTACCATTAGCGTAGACTTTCATTGGATAATGCCAAATAACAAACATGACACAGTAATTGACATCATAATATAGTAAAATAGGACAAATTTGATGACCTGACGACAAAGTTTGAATCAATCGATAAGATTGATAAATTCTGTACTGAAAATAGTTAAAAGCATAGATATCAATTATGTCCCAAGTGCAATGGTCTAACTGTAGCTGTATTGATCTTCTAAAAAGTAACAACCGTGTTCCTTTGAGATTTTCTCTTTGCATCAGAAATACCAAACATGAATGGTCAGTTGTTTCATTCTAAGCAGGCATATACCTAATATGAACCAAATATTTGTCTTGATTGGTTCATTTTATTATTTTGTGTCCACTTGTTTTCCTTTAAAGGGAACTTTTATAGTTAGTTTCTTCATTTACTTTGCATATCAGCTAAAGTTCTTTGGAAAAATAAAGATTCCTGCATGAATTTTCTTCTTTTAGATTTTTTTGTCCCAAGTGCAACGTTTCAAGGTTCGTTGTAAAACAGTTACTCAAACATGTCAACAGACAGTTAAGCTTAAGTTATTGTTGCGACTGACAGATACATTGAATAAGCGATAAATAAAAGCAAAAAAGTGTGTTTTTCAAGTTTTGAGTTCTGAAAAAAACTCCACTGAATATATTTTTTGCCAAAATAAGCTATTCATTTCCAAATAATTTCTCCGTACGGCATAACAAAGTTTTTCCAATGCTGTTACTTGATAGATATATACTTTAACAATAAGATAAAACCAAAGTATGGCAAGTTCAGTTTGTTTTTAAAGTTTCACAATGCTCTGAGTTTGCTTCGAAAAACGCGTTGCACTTGGGACACCACTTTCGGCAAAATTTAGGAAGACAGCATGCAAAGAATTGCAAAGAATTGCCTGTGAATTATAATTTCTGACTTGCTGATCTGAAAAATGAGGAAAAACAACATGTTAGGCAGGTAATGCTTCTTTTATGGATCTAAGACCTCAAAGCGTTGCACTTGGGACAAATTCAGGTAGCTGTTTAAAAACGCTATTTTCTAACATATCTTGCTCAAGACAAGCTTATTTGCAATTGAAAATTGATCTTAGGACATACTGCTATGCCTCGAATACCTTTCAAAGTGTAAATTGATGATGAATTATGAAATGTACTTGATCAAATTCTAAATTTGTTATTTGGAAGGATACATTTTTTACAGGGGGTATCATCATTAATGCTTAAATTTGAACTAGCAAACGTGGGACCACATAACTTAATTACATTAGAACCTTGAGTTTAATTGATGACTTTCCAATTGCAGGATCTTTTAGGTACATGAAGCATCACGCATTTCTTAAAACAACATTTGGAATTGATGAATGTATCAAAATGTCACGCTTTTTACGTTGCACTTGGGACATTTTGGGGCATATTTTTCGCCGTAACTTTGGTTTGGATGGTTCGATTTTCATGAAATTTTCCATGGTGTTTAACACCATCAAAATGCATCGTTTTAATTCAAAAATAATATTATTCTTAAGTACATATTCATTCAGGCTCTGTTTTTAATAAAAACTTCATTTTTTTGAACTTCACCCTTATGATTTCTCTAAGTCTAATAAACCCCTTTCTCCCTGCCACAGTCACGGTTTTTTACAAATAAAAAAAACTGTGAACAAATTTTGAAAAGAGAGACTCAAAGAACATTCCTGCAAAGTCTGCTTAAAATTGGCCCATTGGTTGATTTTTAAAGAATTTTCTTATGATTTCTCCAAGTCTGATAAGCCCCTTTCTCCCTGCCAAGGCCACAATTTTTTACAAATAAAAAGATTTGTGGTCAAATTTTGAAAAGAATGACTCAAGGCACATTCCTGCAAGGTCTGATTCAAATTGGCCCAATGGTTGATTTTTAAAGAATTTTCTTATGATTTCTCTAAGTCTAATAAGCCCCTTTATCCCTGCCACGGCCATGTTTTTTTTTTTTTTCAAATATAAAATTTCTGAACAAATTTTGAAAAGAATGACTTAAGGCACATTCCTGCTAAGTATGGTTCAAATTATTGGCCCAATGGTTGATTTTTAAAGAATTTTCTTCTGATTTCTCCAAGTCTGATAAGCCCCTTTTCCCCTGCCACAGCCACAATTTTTGACAAATGAAAAAATTTGTGAACAAATTTTGACAAGAATGACTCAAGGCACATTCCTGCAAAGTATGGTTCAAATTGGCCCAATGGTTGATTTTTTAAGAATTTTCTAATGATTTCTCTAAGTCTAATAAGCCCCTTTCTCCCTGCCACGGCCACATTTTTTGACGAATATAAAAATTTGTGAACAAATTTTGAAAAGAGTGACTCAAGGAATATTCCTGCCCAGTTTGGTTCAATTGGGCCCAATGGTTGATTTTTAAAGAATTTTCTTATGATTTCTAGTCTGATAAGCCCCTTTCTGCCTGCCACGCCCACATTTTTTGACAAATCAAAAATTCATGAACAAGTTTTGAAAAGTATCACACAAGGAACATTCCTGCCAAGTTTGGTCAAAATTGGTCCAATGGTTTAGGAGGAGAAGATGTTGAAAGAAATTGTGAACGGACGGACGGATGGACGGACAGATTGACGGACAGACGGACGGACGACGGACAAAAAGCGACCACAATAGCTCACCTTGAGCACTTTGTGCTCAGGTGAGCTAAAAAGCTGTTCCAGACCACTTAACGGATTTTGATAGAGAAATGATCTGTGCTTATAAAAGTACAGAAAATACTGAAGTAAAAGCAGAAAATGCTGATTATCAGCATTTTCTTTTTTTGCCTCGGTAATTTCCCCTAATTTAAGATCCTTCAATTAGGGACGTCAAAACAAGATCTTGTTTGGGTAAGGGTTAATAATGGATGCCTTTGTTCACGGCGCCAAATGATGTGCATTGATGAGGTGTAACTACATACAAAATATGCCATTTGTAACTTTAAAGGGTGAGGGGTAATATTCAATTGTCATATTAAGATACATAGACAGACATACAAAATGACAGACAATTATAGGCAATTAAAGTAACGCCATGGCCTATATCTTATAATACAGGGCCAAAAAAACATTTATGTGTCCACCAATCAAATATGTATATTTGAAGCAACTAAAGGCATTAACAAGCAGGTAGTAAACATTTTCCTCTTTTCCCTCAATGTTTTCAAAAGCCTTTCCCCTTGAAGATGCCCAAAACTACAAAATCCTGTAATTATAACACATTTGATTGATTGATTGATTGATTAATTGGTTAATTAATTGATTGACTGATTGATTGACTGACTGATTGATTGACTGCTGTTAAAATTACATGCTTATTTGCTTAATTCATTGGGGTTCAATTCCATGTTCAACCAGTTTTCAGTTATGTCCTAGTTGCTAAGGCTACCTACCTCTATTTGGATGGTGAAATTTGAACACAGGTTGCGGGTCTGTAAGGATCTGACAGTTGTGTAGACGAACAACATATGGCATCTCAAAATTCATCTGAAGCAGATAGTTTCATGTTTATTTGAATACAAAAGACAATGCGTTATATGTCAGTCCAAAAGATTTCTGGTTTATTAAGAAACTTAACAATGTGTCTTTGTGGATGCTAAAGAACTCACAACAAATTGATGAAGCACAATCAATACAAAGGAAAAAGTAACAACAATAGCTTGTGTATAAATAACATATTTGACACCCCAACAAGATAAAGCCTTTGAAAGACATTGTGGAAAATGAAGGAAATGCTTGTGGCAGTGTTTTCTTCACAGATAGACAATAAATGTATAATTCTATTCACATGAAATTATCATCTGCAAGATCTGCAACGTATTTGAGTTTAGAAAAGTCTAAATGTTTGCAAATGTGAACCGGTGAAAAGCACTTTGTGCTCAGACAAGCTAGTAAATCCTCCAATTTAATTGTTAGTACATACCTCTGGGGATTTGTCCTTTTCCCTGGATGTTCTGACTTCATTGTACAACTTGGATGATTGCATGGGAGCCAGATAAGATGTGTATTCACATGGTATACTAACTCCATCATCTGTAATCAATACAATCAAAGATCCTAATTAAATATTACCAAGCATAAATGAAACTAGCTCAGAAAACATCAAGGCAAAAGAAGAAAATGCTGATTATCAGCATTTCCTTCTTTTACCTCAATGTTTTCCCAAGTCATTTCTATTAGTGATGTCAAAAACAGGTCTGGTTTGGGAAATTGTTAAACAAAACTAAAACAAAAATCGGATATGTTGAACTTGGGACGTTTCCAAATACAATGAGATTACCTAGAACATTGACATGAGAAGATTCAAAACGATGTATCTAAATTTGAGTCCACAAGCCGGCATTAAATAAGAACAGGATGGTTTCAACCTTTGGCACATATGAAACAATACTATAGCATAACTTACTGTAGTGCTGTTACGAAAAAACCTTAACAATACCAAACAAGACCTGAATTTGATGGCCCTCATAGATAAAACTTGAGAAAATCAAGGAAGATAATGCTGATAACAATACTTATAATTAGCATTTTCTCATTTTGCCTCAAAGTTTTCTATGCTAAAATTGTGCATAATGCTTTTCTATATTGACATTCATTTTGTCATCTACAGCAACTTTTAAATTGGAACAGTCTTTAATTTTTGCAGCTTGGTAAAGGCTTAATATGCAATTTATGCAAATTGGGAAATATTTATCATGTCAACTTTATAATATTTCGAACCCCTGGCTTGATTTTTTTGGAAAGATAACTTGCTCTTTCATAAACAAGCCCTCATTTTGGCATGCATGAAATACTTGGAAAAATAACCAGACAAAACAAGAAACAACAAATCAGCATTTTCTCCTTTTAACTCAATATTTCCAGTTACATTTTATCATTAATAATTAAATCAACATATATTTCATCATCTGCAACAAATGTCTAATTGTCACAGTCTAAAGCCCCGTTCCCACTGTCACTGTGTTGGTCCCGGACACCCACGGTACCTCCTGGTGGGGAAAGAGCCGGTATTCCGGGATGATCCGGGATCTTTTCTCTAAAAAATGATTCATATTCCCATATTCCCGACATTGCCCCGGTGTACCCCCGGTTTATTACTAGCTGGATCTTCCCGTTCTACCCCAAACTATGCCGATTTGTTCCCGGTTTGCCACGGTGTATTTACGGTGCAGGGGCCGGCGTAACCCCGGTCGTCGCCGGTAGCGCACCGGTAGCCGCCGGTATCGCCCTTTCGTATCACGGTTGTGCGCCGGTGACAAGCCGATGTTTCCCGCTGGTCACTCGTGGATCAGCATCAGTTCTTTTTCGTCTCTTGAAGTTCTGGTTTATGGGTGAAGTTCAAAACTAGATGCCGAAGGGCAACATGTCGAGCCCGCTCATTTTGAAGAAAGAAGACCATACCTATGTCTACAGCTGTCATTACAATGGCGTTGTAAAAGTGGGGACAAAATAAGTTGGAATGATGGGGATCATGGTGAGACAGTTTATTGTTCACAAAATATTACATGTCTATGTATTTATAACGAGATACCAGAATGGATTAATTTGAGTATACATATGTGACCCGTCACGCTAAAAGGGACCTTATGCTAAGTCCATAAAACCAAATTCCGAGAAATATACCAGACCAAGCAGAAGTCCATCCGATGTCGTATTTGGAAAACGAAAATATTGTAAGGTAGAGAAAACATTCTAGATTCAGAAAATACTTAAACGTGAAAAGTTTCGACCCTAGTCAGGCTGCGCGGACTGCGCAGACGGACTAGGGTCGATACTTTTCACAAATCCGATAAGGTCCCTTTTAGCGCGACGGGTCACATATAAGGAAAATAAGCCATGCCCCCTGGCACCCATTTTTTGTACGGATCGGAATAATTTGAACATTCTGAGAAGTACGAAAATTAGCTGCACGTAGCTGTACGTGGCCATGTTTTTTACGGATTGAGATAATTTGAACAATCTTGGTAGAGGGCCATCCAAAGAATATTTGTGCCAAATTAAGGAATGGCCCGGACAAGCAAAAATCAACTCATTTTTTACATTTGACCTCAAAGTTTGACCTTGACCTTTCATCTTGGAATCTGGTTCTTGCACGCGACACTCCATCTTACTGAGCTTGACATTTGTGCCAAGTTATTTCTGAATCCCTCCATCCATGGTGAAGTTATGGCCCGGACAAGCAAAAATCATCTCATTTTTGACATTTGACCTCCAAGTTTGACCTTGACCTTTGAGCTTGGAATCTGGTTTTTGCACGCGACACTCCGCCTTACTGAGCTTGACATTTGTGCCAAGTTATTTCTGAATCCCTCCATCCATGGTGAAGTTATGGCCCGGACAAGCAAAAATCATCTCATTTTTGACATTTGACCTCCAAGTTTGACCTTGACCTTTGAGCTTGGAATCTGGTTCTTGCACGCGACACTCTGCCTTACTGAGCTTGACATTTGTGCCAAGTTATTTCTGAATCCCTCCATCCATGGTGAAGTTATGGCCCGGACAAGCAAAAATCATCTCATTTTTGACATTTGACCTCCAAGTTTGACCTTGACCTTTGAGCTTGGAATCTGGTTCTTGCACGCGACACTCTGCCTTACTGAGCTTGACATTTGTGCCAAGTTATTTCTGAATCCCTCCATCCATGGTGAAGTTATGGCCCGGACAAGCAAAAATCTTCTCATTTTTGACATTTGACCTCCAAGTTTGACCTTGACCTTTGAGCTTGGAATCTGGTTCTTGCACGCGACACTCCGCCTTACTGAGCTTGACATTTGTGCCAAGTTATTTCTGAATCCCTCCATCCATGGTGAAGTTATGGCCCGGACAAGCTCCATCCGGACGGACGCACGCACTAACGCACGCACGCACGCACTAACGCACGCACTAACGCACATACACCGAACCGCCATTGTGACAACTATGTCGAGCTCACCGCAAGCGGGCTCGACAAAAATGAAGTTTTTATTATAATCAGAGCCCGAATGAATATCTTCTTAAGAATAATGTTCATTTTGGATTAAAACTATGCATTTTTATGGTGTTAAACACCATGGAAAATTTCATGAAAATCGAATCAACCAAGCCAAAGTTACGGCAAAAAATATGCCCAAAAATGTCCCAAGTGCAACGTAAAAAGCGTGACATTTTGATACATTCATCAATTTAAAATGTTGTTTTAAGAAAAGTGTGTTGCTTTATGTACCTAAATGATCCTGTAATTGGAAAGTCATCAATTAAACTCAAGATTCTAATGTTATTCAGTTGTGTGGCACCATATTTGCTAGTTCAAATTTAAGCAATAATGATGATACCCCCTGTAAAAAATGTAAGCTTCCGAATAACAAATTTAAAATGTGATCAAGTATATTTCATAATTTATCATCAATATACACTTTGAAAGGTATCCGAGGCATAGCAGTATGTCTTTAGATTAATTTTCAATTGCAAATAAGCTAATCTTGAGCAAGATATGTTAGAAAAATAACATCTTTAAACTTCCACCTGAATTTGTCCCAAGTGCAACGCTTTGAGGTTTTAGATCCATAAAAGAAGCATTACCTGCGTAACATGTTGGTTTTCCTCATTTTTCGGATCAGCAAGTCAGAAAATATAATTAACAGGCAGTTCTTTGCAATTCTTTGCATGCTGTCTTCCGAAATGTTGCCGAAAGTAATGTCCCAAGTGCAACACGTTTTTTTAAGCAAACTCAGAGCATTGTGAAACTTTAAAAACAAACTGAACTTGCCATACTTTGGTTTTATCTTATTGTTAAAGTATACATCTATCAAGTAACAGCATTGGAAAACTTTGTTATGCCGTACGGAGAAATTATTTGGAAATGAATAGCTTATTTTGGCAAAAAAATATATTCAGTAGAGTTTTGTTTAGGACTCAAACCTTGCAAAACAAACTTTTTTGCTTTTATTTATCGTTTATTCAATGTAGCTGTCAGGCGCAACAATAACTTAAGCTTAACTGTCTGTTGACATGTTTTGGTAACTGTTTTACAACGAACCTTGAAATGTGCACTTGGGACAAAAGCAATCTAAAACAAGAAAATCCGTGCAGGAATCTTTATTTTTTCCAAAGAAATTGAGCTGATATGCAAAGAAAATGAAGAAACAAACTGTAAAGCTCTCCTTTAATGGAAAACAAGTGGACACAAAATAATAAAATGAACCAATCAAGACAAATATTTTGTTCATATTAGGTAAGTGCCTGCTTAGAATGAAACATGTGTCTATTCATGGTGCAGAATATGTTTTAAATGGTGTAGATTATGTTTGGTATTTCTGATGCTAAGAGATAATCTCAAAGGAACACAGTTGTTACTTTTTAGAAGATCAATACAACTACAGTAAGACCGTTGCACTTGGGACATAATTGATATTTATGCTTTTTACTACTTTCAGTACAGAATTTGTCAAATGTATTGATTGATTCAAACTTTGTCGTCAGGTCATCAAATTTGTCATATTTTACTATATTATGACGTCAATTACCGTGTCATGTTTGTTATTTGGCACTATCCAATGGAAGTCTATGCCAATGGTAATCACATACTCTGAGTGACAGCAGACACACGTCCAAATATTTATAATCATCGGATGAAATCAAATTTTCTTGTTAGTCAATTCAAACAATTTACTTTAATTAGTTTATCGTGTCACATGAGCTTTATAAACCCAGTAGGAAACTGTAACAGATTTTTAATTTTTAGTCCATTGACAGCTTATGACTCGAAAATGATATCCCTTACTGATCTGTAGATTAGATGAGATTGGCATTTGTTAAAACGTTGACTGATGTGCAGAGAGTACCTTTTTTACAAACCTGTAAAATTACAGAACTTTTTATCAATAAACTAGACAACGCTTTAAATCGATTTCAATTCAATTTCAAGAGATTTCAAAATATCTACAATACACAAACTTCAAAGAAACGCTTTTAAAGAATACTTTGCATGGTACCAAAGTCAACCTAAACTGGCATTATTTCACACCTTACATTTATCGTGGTGTTACCCTCTCTTATTATCATGTTTAAATAAAACAAAAATATGATCTTTTTTAACCAGGTAACCTTAAATTCGAAGAATCTGATTTTTGTCCCAAGTGCAACATTTTATTACCAAAGATATGTTGATAACCAGTCTTAGGATTTTGTAAGGTTCAAAGAAAATATCAAATATACAATATTATGACTTATTTCTTTGAATTACTATCATTTTTAAGCCAATGGAAAACAACCAGCGTGATAAGCATACATAAACTATTGCATTCAATTCTAAGGGAAAAAAGTGTGCCGTTTTGAATATTTTTCATACTCAAAGTTAAAATTTCTTACATTTATTAGTTATTCGACATACATATGGCACATAAGTACTAAAATATTAGGTGAAAAGTGTTCTTGTTTGCTACAAGAAGCCTTATTGTCATATTTTTGTCCCAAGTGCAACGCATTTAGGAAAAAAGGGCAGCTTTTTGAAGATCATGTTTTACCAGATTTAATCGTTGTATCGCTTCGAATTTTTCAGAGCTGTTTCTGAGTGTATTGAAGTTAAATAAAAATATATCAATTGCAATATATATGGACAAATTAAATGAGAGGGATAACTTTTATGAGTAGAAACAATAAATTTCAGGTAAAATGTATGATAAAATGGTGAAAAAATTTTTTTTCAAGGAATTTGCTGAAATTAACGTTTTAGAATTATGAACCAAGATATATTCAATTGAACTTGACAAATATGTTATTTCAAACGTGTATGTAACAACTTTGTGGCACTCTGCTAAAGAAGTACTGCGTTTTGAAATAAAGTGCCATTAATGACAAAATCATATGAATTGCAGGAACATGGATACTTTCAGAGAGTGTTCGCTATTAATTTCTGAAACTTCAACATCTTTAGTAATGATGCATACTGAAACTAAACAGCTACAATGCTGTTTGATTTTTTACCCCAATGTCACACTTTGACTTCATTTTTTTGAACTTCACCCTTATGAGATAGTTCATCTTGTTTGCTTGTGCTTGCATCAGAAAATGAAACTACATTGATTAAGCTGAAAATGTACACGGATCATCAGAGACTATCACGGTTGAGCCAGGGTAGAGAACCGGACTTGCCCCGGAATATGCCGGTGTTTCCCCGGATAAAGCCGATTCTTGACATCATCCCGGTGAGTCCCGGTGACTGCCGGTTGTATTAAACATTTTAAAACATCCGGGGTCGGTTGCCGGATCAACAAGGTTCATCCCGGATGGTCCAGGATGTTCACGGTGCCGCCACGGTTGTACTCCCGGTTTGTCACGGTTTCCCCCGGACCACTCATCCGGGACTAACCGGGGGTCCAAACCGTGACAGTGGGAACGGGGCTTAAAGTTTAGCCTTTTGGGAAAATATCACCAAACTGTCCCACCTTTGAGGAATCTTTGAGCTCCATCTAAACATTCTGGAGATAGTTCGTTATCACCAAACGACCCGAGCAGCTCGCTGACGAGAATATCCGCCTTTTCCGGTGCTTTCCACTGTCGCATGTCACATGATACAACCTCCACCTGGTCACCCCACATTTCATCTCGCAGATTTTCTAGCCTGCAACAAATATCAAATGTTTCGTAAATAGGGCAATGTAAATAATAATTTTCTTCTGCACATAACAAACATTTCATGATTTTTCAATTAAGTATGTACTCACCTAATTGTAACCCTTATCAATATAGAAAGAGAAACTATCATTTCAAACACTTTTGGTATTACTTTTGTCTTTCATTACGATTTCTAAATAACAAGACCGGGTTTTGACATTCCTTGTAGAAATAGTTTGGGAAACAAGAGCTTCGCAGAGCGGCACATATACGCCCGAGAGGGGCTTGTCAGTAAAACGGGTATTTCTTTAAATTCAAGGGGAGATAATTCAAGAACGAAAAGAGTTATCTCAATTCCTTAAGTAGTGTGCACAACTAGACACCATAGAGATGCATTGTGGCAACTTTGATCAAATTCCGATCAAAACTGTAGGAAAAGTTGCGCACACAAGAAATTGCTAACGGGCGGACAGACAGACGGACAGACGACCGGGACCATAACATAATACGAACCTTCGGCGTATAAAAATTGAGAGAAAAGAAAATAAATCTTACAATCAGTAATTTTCCTTTTCCCCATCAATGTTTTTCTTCTTTTGACATCAATTATTTTGTCATCAATAATAGCTTTATAATTGGAGAAGTCTAAACTTTTGCTGTTTGGAAAGGGGTTAAGTATGATAAGAACAAGAGATGTTTGTAAAACATATATGCCCCCTCAAGGGCCTACATTTGATGTAGGTCAAAGTCCAAGGTCAAGTTAACAAGGTCCAAGGTCATGGTCACATATGAAAGGTCTTGGTAGGAGGTGTCTATGTGTGAAATATCAAAGCTGTATATTTAAAAGTAAAATAAAACATTATGCCAGGTTAAAGTTTTTACAAGTAGGCCAAATGTCAAGGTCATGGTCAAATGTGAAAGGTCTTGGTTGGAGGTGTCCATGTGTGAAATATCAAGGTTGTAGGTGTAAAAGGACATGATATATATGCCTGGTTTCAGTCTTTTTAAAAGTAGGTCAAACTCCAAGGTCAAGGTTGCAATATTCAAAGTCATGGTCAAATGTGAAAGGTCTTGGTAGGAGGTGTCTATGTGTGAAATATCAAGGCTGTAGGTGTAATAGGACATAAAATAAAGGCTATGTTAAAGATTTCTAAAAGTATGTAAAAATCAAAGGTCAATGACATACAGGCCAAGGTCATGGTCAAATGTGAAAGGTCTTGGTAGGGGGTGTCCATGTGTAAAATATTGAGACTGTATAGGTAACAGGACATGAGATATAGGCCTAGTATAAGTTTTTTTTAAAGTAGGTCAAACTCCAAGGTAAAGGTCCAAGGTCATGGTCAAAAGTGAAATATCTTGGTTGGAAGTGACCATGTGTGAAATATCAAGGCTGTAAATGTAAAATGACATGAAATATAGGCCAGATTAATGTATTATTAAAGTAGGTTAAACACCAAGGTCAAGGTCACAAGGTCCAAGGTCATGGTCAAATGTGAAAGGTCTTGGTCGTAGGTGTCCATGTGTGAAATACCAAGGCTGTATGTGTAAAAGGACATGATATATCGGCTAGATTATAGTTTTTTTAAAGTAGGTCAAAGTCCAAGGTCAAGGTCACAAGGTCCAAGGTCATGGTCAAATGTGAAAGGTCTTGGTAAGATGTGTCCATGTGTGAAATACCAAGGCTATATGTGTAATAGCACATGAGATATAGGCCCAGTTTAATTTATTTAAAAGTAGGTCATACTCCAAGGTCAAGGCCACATGGTCCAAGGTCATAGTCGTATGTGATAGGTCTTGGTCGGAGATTTCCATGTGTCAAATATCAAGGCTGTATGTGTAAAAGGACATGATATATCGGTCAGGTTAAAGTTTTTCAAAAGTAGGTCAAACTCCAAGGTCAAAGTCACAGAGTCCAAGGTCATGGTCAATTATGAAAGGTCTTGGTAAGATGTGTCCATGTGTGAAATATCAAGGCTGTATTTGTAAAAGGTCATGAGATATTTGCCGGGTTTAATTTTTTTCAAAATTGGTCAAACTCCAAGGTCAAGGTCACAAGGTCCAAGGTCATGATTAAATCTGAACGATGTTGATAGGAGGTATCTATGTGTGAGATATCAAGGCTGTATGTGTAAAAGGACATGAGATATAGGCAAGGTTAAGAATTAAGTGTAAAAATCAACAAAGGGCAATTACTCCAAGAATTTGATTGGCAGAGTTACGGTTCTTGTACACTGCGCCTCTCCATAATAAAATCTATTCACCTGTAAAGTTTCATGATTCTACCTTACATATTTTTTGAGTTGTGCTCCGGACAAGAATCAAGTTATAAACTCAACAAAGGGCAATAACTCAGAAAATTTGATCGGCAGAGTTACGGTTCTTGTGCACTGCACCTCTCCATAACGAGATCTATCCACCTATTAAGTTTCATGATTTTACCTTACATACTTTTTGAGTTATGCTCCGGACAATAATCAAGTTTGAAAATCAACAAAGGGCAATAACTCAAAAAATTTGATCAGCAGAGTTACGGTTCTTGTGCACTGCACCACTCCATAATGAGATCTATCTACCTATTAAGTTTCATGATTCTGCCTTCCATACTTTTTGAGTTATGCTCCGGACAATAATCAAGTTTGAAAATCAACAAAGGGCAATAACTCAAAAAATTTGATCGGCAGAGTTACGGTTCTTGTGCACTGCACCTCTCCATAATGAGATCTATTCACCTGTAAAGTTTCATGATTCTACCTAACATAGTTTTTGAGTTATGCTCCGGACAAAAATCAAGTTATAAAATCAACAAAGGGCAATAACTCAAAAAATTTGATCAGCAGAGTTACGGTTTTTGTGCACTGCACCTCTCCATAATGAGATCTATCCACCTGTAAAGTTTCATGATTGTACCTTGCATACTTTTTGAGTTATGCTCCGGACAAGAATCAAGTTATAAAATCAACAAAGGGCAATAACTCAAAAAATTTGATCGGCAGAGTTACGGTTCTTGTGCACTGCACCTCTCCATAATGAGATCTATCCACCTATGAAGTTTCATGATTCTACCTTTAATACTTTTCGAGTTATGCTCCGGACAAGGTTTGGTCTACGGACAGACCGACCGACCGACCGACCGACCGACCGACCGACCGACCGACCGACCGACCGACCGACCGACCGACCTTCCGACCGACCGACCTTCCGACCGACCGACACTTGCAAAACAATATACCCCCATTTTCTTCGAAAGGGGGCATAATTATTTTAGATTGGCAGTGATTTTGAATAAATGTATTTTATAACATACTTACGTCACAACTGCATTAGGATTTTTCTCGACTGCATACACCTTTCTTATTTGTCTGTCTGCCTGTTTGGCTGCAGCTAATGAAGCTCGAACTAGCGGTCCACGTCCTGCGCCAACCACCATTAATACACTGTAAACATATGTTAACAATTTCTAAAACAAAATTTCATTTCTTCTACTGTTAAAGCCAGGTATCTCTGTTACTGCAAACCTATATCAACCTTTATCGCATTATTGTACAATATCTTTATTCTTGTGGAAACTTATCTACAATTCCTTTGAATTTGGACGAGTCTTGAATTTTGTTGCTTGGAAATGGATAACTCATAAAATAAGTCATATAATAAATACTTCTTTTTTCACAGGATAGAAGTTGTTTAGGGAAGAGATTAAATTGCTAGACTTAAGCATGCTTTACTTAAAAAGCTTTGCATATTCTTTCTCAGATGGGAATATAAAAGTGAAGATTATTTGGATCAAATTTTACCTGACTTATCCCTGTAAAATAATCAATGATAAAATAATGACTTACACTGATTTTGTGTCCTTCTCTGCAGCTGATATTTTGTCCATCAATGCATGGTATACAGCCTGCAAAAAGATTTATGCAACAAATATGATGCATGAATAGTAAACTAATAATTATTCTTTTGGAACCAGTTGTATGAAAGAAACATAAAGTAATCACTGGGAAATATAAAACTTCACTCCAGAGTTTACTTTAACCTGTTATCAGACAGCAAAATTCAAGACTGGTCCAAATTCAAAAAGTTGCAGACGACAATTTTTGGTAAATGAAATTTCACATTTCTTGGTCTTTCTGGGAAAAAAAACAATATGGGATATAAAGAAATTGCTTGTCACAAGTATTTTCTTCATTTTACAATGTTTACTGAAGCCTTTATCTTGTGGGGTGTCAAAAGGCATAATTATGTGGGAATGCATTAAAACCGTTTAATGCCACTACACATTAGCGTGTCAAACTCATACTAATTATATTGGTGGTGTAAACAATAACTCTTTAACAACTTTGCATTTTGAGCATCTTGCTTTTCCAGACGGTAACATCCCAATTGGTCTACTCCCATTTCGTCTTCTGTTATTTTAGTGCCCTGAGTCCCAATTCGTCTACTGTCCCAACTCGTCTACTTTCATGTCAAATCATCAATAAACAACATCATTTTTTATTTTAGAAAAGAAATTAAGTCAATATATTCAGAAATGAAAATGCAAACAATCTTATAAAAATCATAACATATCATATTGATTTACAAACTGTAGAAAAGTAGATGAAATGGGAATTATGTCCAAAATAATAGACAAATTGGGAGTAGACGAATTGGGAGTAGACCAAACGGGATTAAACCTTCCAGACATCATATGATGTTTGCATAAATTTCTGAATTCCTTATAACTGATATACTTAATCTGATAAATATTCTGCTTCTATTTCACATAAAGGGGTAAAAGTTACCTTTTGATATTGTGAGTATTTGATTGGATCTTTCTCGAATATTTCGTAAGTCTGTGATTCTAGATTGTCCATTAGAGGTTGTAACGGACACTGTAGATAATCCTCGTAGCCGCGAGCAAACTGTGAAACTGTGTCAGGACTTGGCTGTGTCTGAAAATATCATGGGTTATTCAAGTTATATGGGAATGATTCAGTCACAAAAGGTCTTTTGGCAGGATTTCAAGCCCATGTGAAAGCCTTGACACTTTCTCAATGGCAAAAGTTTGGACTGTTCCAATTTGGAAGCAGCTGTTGACGACAAAATGAAAGACACTTAATATAATTTGTTCCAATGATGTATTTGCTAGTACAGAAAATATTGAGGAAAAAGGAGAAAATGCTGATTATCAACATTTTCGGTATTTTGCGTCAGTATTTCCAAACCTTTTTGAAAACAAAGTCTTGTTTGGGAAAAGGTTCAAAATGAAATTAATTCAATTGGTAAAGCATAATGGTTTCAAGAATAAAATGTACAGTTGTTACTCTTTAAATATTGGCTTATTTCAGATATCACAAGTAAGGATGGGTTGCAACAAGGGGTCAAAAAATAGCTTTTCTTTAAATTTTGTGGATTGATAGGGTTACATATCTTTAATTTGTATGTGTAAAAAATCTGGTTTCGGCTTATTTTCCGGGATATGGGTAAATAAAGTGGGTGGGGTAAGATGGTCTGAAACACAGTAGGGGTCAATCTAAGTCGCTTATCTTTCTTATTTTTAGCCCCAGATGCGTGAAAATTTGTATGCATGTCTTGTGATATGTGCGCTAAACATTTATGGGCTTACATTTGATATTCTATGTATATCTTTTTCCGTAATATTCATTCTTCTTTCTTTCGAAAAATTTCGCTATTTTTAACAACCAACTTTACCAAACTATCTCCACATGTTTTATTTGAAACACTATTTTTATGAAACTTTACAGATGTATTATTCAGATATTAATATAACTTTGTGTGAAATTTGAAAGAAAAGCGTTGGTCCATTGTTGATATATTTGACCTTGACCTTCAAAATAACATCAAATTCGGGAATGTCCGTTAAAACTATGCGTTGTTGGGAAAATGGTCAGGATTGAATGGCATGTGACAGCCCATTCATAAAAGAATGCATTTCACATATGATTGGGTTTTTTATTGTATGATTTTACCGTTAAAATTGATATACTCAATATGTTAAACTTGGTCACCTCTCAGACTTACCCGGTCATTTCATCTAATGAAATCATTGATAGACAAATATTTGTTTAAGGCCTGTCTATACATTTAACATTATTTTCTTTTTGTTGATATTATATAACGTTATATAAATATTTAGCTCAAGTTAATTAATTGTAAGCACATTTGGTCATTTAGTGAAATCATTCACAATGCGTCTTCTTTATAACCATATAAGAAATACAATCTGAAAATGATTAGTTTTCTCCTAGCAAATTGATAATTCTTGTCCATCATGAGATGAGTGAATATAAACTCTTAGACAATTCAAGTTGCATAAAGCTTTGGTAGTCTAGCAATCTTAACATGATGCTAATATTTAATTTCACTCACGTGTGGTAGTAATATTAATCACAGCGCTTTCCGCGTAGACATGTTTCATGTGCAATATTTAGTTTGATAAGAAAACTGAGAAGTAAAAAGAATTTCTTTTCTTTCCCATTCTTCCGAATGGGTTGTGTGATACAAAAAAGTAAATATTGCTACGAAACTCATTACGAACAATGAAAAGAAACCATGCTTCCAATCCTTATGGATAAAATTGGCGCTTTAACTATCACATTTTGGCATTTCCCGAGTTTTGAAGTCATTTTGAAGGTCAAGGTCAAATATTTCAACAATGGACCAACGCTTTTCTTTCAAATTTCACACCAAGTTACATTAATATCTGGACAATACATATGTAAAGTATCATAGAAATCAGGTTTCAAATAAAACGTGTGGAGATAGTTAGGAAAAGTTGGTCGTTCAAAAATAGCGAAATTCTTCGAAAGAAAGAAGAATGAGTATTGCGGAAAAGATATACATGGAATATCAAATATAAGCCCATAAATGTTTAACGCATATATCACAAGACACGCATACAAATTTTCACGCTTCTTGGGCTAAAAATAAGAAAGATAAGCGACTTAGAATAACCCCTACTGTGTTTCAGTCCATCTTACCCCACCCACTTTATTTACCCATATCTCGAAAAATAAGCCGAAACCAGATTTTTTACACATACAAATTAAAGATATTATGTAATCCTACCAATCCATGAAATTTTAAGAAAATCTATTTTTTGACTCATCCTTGCTCTGTTTTCCAAAGCCTTTATGTTGCAAGGCATCCATATTCGCAAGCCAAGGGTTCTACCTCCACTTTGTTAATTTGTAAGGAACGAAGTGGAGGTAGAACCCTTGGCTTGCAAAGGTGCAAGGCATCAAAAATGTTATTTCGTGGGAATTAGTTTTGAAAAATTGCCATAAAAACTATAAGCGAGTACCTCAAGTGTGAGGAACTCTGGATAAGTACAGACACCATTATTCTGCCATAGATAGTCTATATAATTCTCAGTGGTGGGCGGGGTATTTTTGTGAGTAGTCTGAAGGTATAATAGGTTAACACGTTCCCAAATGACAAAATCTTAAGTTAGTCCAAATTGAAAGATGCTGCAGACAACAAAATCAGTGCTAATTAACTGTTTCCCAAACAGCAAAAAATTAGGGTGTTCCAATTCGAAAGTTGGTTTAGAAGACAAAAGGGACGTTGTTGAAGACATAATTTGTGCATATGAAAGCACAGAAAATATAGAGACAAAAGGGGAAATTGCTGGTCATCAGCAGTTTCTTTTTTTATCTCAATGTTTTCCCATTCCTTTTTTATTAGGAATGTTAAAACCTGGTCTTGTTTGGGAAATGGTTAAGATAAACATCATCTATGATATAGAAAGAAAGTGTTGAGTTAACGTTAAAGGAGAAAATATTCTTCTTTTTGGCTCAACATTTTCCCAATTTTTTTTCTATAAGGGACATCAAAATTTAGATCTTGTGTGAAAAACGGTTAACCCATTAGCAGATATCATAGATGATAGTTTCAAGTGAATAAAATGTTACACTTTAAGGTCTTTCTAAACGAAAATATTGTGGAAAATGATGATATCAATTTCGTCATTTTCCACAATGATTTTTCAAGCCTCTATCTTCTGGGGCGTCTGAAAGCATCAATATGTTGTTATAGGCTACCTTTTCAAAAACATTGCCTAGTTTTGATATACCAAGTAGAGAAAGCTTTAGAGAGTGTTTAGAGAAAAGAAGAAAATGCTGATACACAGCATTTCTTCTTTTCCCACAATGTTTCTAGACCATTACATATAAAATTTAGGCATTAATCACCATTATTGCCTAAAATGTGTGTTTTCAGTCTGTTATTGGCGTTGGATAACAAGCAAAAATCAGTCTGATATTGTCAAAAACGGTCGTTATTCAGTAAATTCACATGCATTATCGGACCGATTTTGCATTCACATATACTCGATCGGGGATTTGTTGTGAGTGCTTCAGAAAATTGAAAATAAAGCCGAAATTTTGTCATTTCCCTTTTCCGCGATGTAAATTCTTATAATTTTATAAGACCCCATTTCCAGTTTATACCCCAATAAATTAGGTCTCCCAGTGTAACAATATCTGATGACGTAATTATAGTGACGTAGGTTTAATTCTTGGAATCAAAAGGTAAACAAACGGGCAGCTGACAGATTTTGAACTAAAAGTGGATTTCGTGGACATGGAAGAATATGAATTAGAATTGAGTGGTTGTGGTCTAGGTCAAATGTGATGGTAAGCCTATGTGTTTCTTGTTCTTCTTTTAGTTACTGCAATTTTTCCTTTACAACTTTGTTTTTTATCGAAATGAACGAATGTCTGAAACGAACCAGAGATCTACCTCGGAAGTTCCGACCTTTTGTTTTATTACTGTACCCGCACTGAAATGAATGTTAGAATATCCAGAGTATGTTTCCAAAAGAAAACTTAGTCGAATATTGTTACGATTTCGCCAACCCAAATGAAGATTATGTCAGTAAAAATGCGATGAAACTTGACTACATAGCTACACGATGAAAATCTAACGGCCCGTCTAGTGGATATCGGACTTACTCGATATATGTCGAGTCGAATGCCGGAAAACTCTGGTGTCTGTCGGTGAAAATGTGGCTAAATTTTCACAAAGTTTTTCAGTTATTCGTCTTATTTTATTACATTTCTTTGCAAATTCTTCATATTTTATGCAATAATAGCGTCAATTCACGTTTTTTCGGTCGTTAACATTCTGAGAGGCCCACAAAATGGGTTATCGCCCTCGACCTTCGGTCTCAGGCGATAACGCATTTTTTGGGCCTCTGAGAATGTTAACGACCTCAAAAACGTGAATTAACCCTATATTACAATAGAAATTGAAAAAGTTTTCAAAACATTAACAATCTGGGTAAAATAGTTGAATTTCCATTGCCCAGTGTTTATTCTAGGGCGCGGGATTGCGGGAATCCCCCACTTTTCTGACAAATCCCCCAAATTTTTTCATCTGCGAGCGGGACAAATCCCGCAAATTGAAAAACTCTCGGTACTTTGATTTTATATTACCGTAGAAATCAATAAAACAAAATTTGAAGCAAAATCAATTTCAAAGCCTCGGATATCGATGTAGATGGGTTGAAAAGTATTTAATTTCACTTGAAAATACAAATATACTGCACCATTCATTGTTTTAAGAAAATTATTGGTGTTTACAAAAGCCAGTCTATGTATTGGAACAATCATGGCGGACATCGGCGAACTTTTTATGCCAAAATGCTATTTCTTTTATAAAGAAACTATTGTAGTCGATAAAGGGTAAATTTTCATGAGAAAATATGAACTTGTGATCTGAATTTTGTTTCATTTTGTTATGAATATGTTTTGATACTTTGTTTTGAGACAAAGAAAGGAATTGTTTATCTACATTCGTACCCAAAATTGTTCAACCCCAAAGATAACTTAGCATTTTAAAAGCTACCATTTCCTGACCAAATTAAACAAAATAATGAATGAATCATTAGAATCAAGTTAGAAAGGTAAAAAATGTAATTTTTTTATTTTTTATGATCATTAATGAAGGATTAAAGTATGATAAATACCCTACAAAAAATAATTCACTTATTGTCATTTATAGCGATTACTATATTTCCCCCACATTATTTCAAAATCCCCCACATTTTTTAAGGATGTGGGGGCAGATCCCCCACTTCATTCAAATCCTAGAATAAACACTGATTGCCATAGAAGACAATAGGCTTGGCAAAGTGTTTGGTATGGAATTATGGTTGGAATGCCTGAAATGTCACTTTCATCAATTTTAGCGTGACTCGAACCACTGACGTCATGACTTTCCAATGTCCTAGATCCTGAGATCAGTATGTGCACATGTGTAGAGTCTGATCTTGATTTACACTACCTGTTTGTCTTAACCCTTTCCCAAACGGCAAGATTTTAGGATGATCCACTTCAAAAACTGCCACAAAAGACAAAATGGATGTTATTAAAGATAGGATTTGTGTAAAATATGGCACAGAAAATATTGAGACAAAAGGAGAAACTGCTGGTTATCAGCAGTTTCTTCTTTTGTTTCAATATTTTCCCAAGCATTTTCTATTAGGGATGTCAAAACCCGGTCTTGTTTGGCAAAGGGTTAAAATGTTATGTTTTGATACCCTCATGATGTAAAAAGTGAAGGAACTGATAATATACAATGTTCTCCCCAGCCCAGTAAGCTGTAGGGGCCCACTGCGGCTCCAAATAAATCCCTGCAATGCCCATACACAAATCATCTCTTAAACCGGATAAGCTGTAGGCTGTAGGGGCACACTGCAGCTTTTGGTAAATCAGTGTTTTAACCTCAGGATATCTAAAATGCTTATCAGTGCAACAAGTAAGTGGGGTTGAAGACATTCTTTGTTATTTCAATTCCAAACCCTATGTAGTGGGTACCCATGAGTACCCTCTACATAGAATTTGATGAGCATTTAATGAAATATTGCATTTTGAAGCCTTCATTCCCTGATATTTGTAGTTATGCTAACACTATGACACATACCTGATGTAAATGATCCAAGTACTGGTAGTATGAATGTATTCCCTTGTCTTGATGTCTGTCAACACCAGTTAAGATCAGTTGAACTTCCAGCTGTAAGAAACAAAAGTACTTCAACTTTAACAATTTCTCAATAACACAATTATAAACTGTTCTTACATGAAAGATTTTATGGACGATGAAAAATGGATGTTGATCAAAGAAGAATTAAAGTTTCTGTTTAAATAACTTCAAACTGGATCATATTCTACTCAATAAACGATTTATAACACCATCATTGAATCTCAAGCCGGCTGTTAAAAGATTTGTATTAAATATAGCGCAGTGACTGGAAAATGCCCTGCACCATAGTCACATTAAAATCACAATTGTCACATTGCTTTAGCCAATGAGTGGGCCTTTGTCCCAATAATTCTTTCTGTTGTAAAGATAGGAGTAAATCTGACCTGTAATTGTCATGTCGGTTTTCAAAATGTCACATTAACATTCTAAGAGGAAGGGACATTGTGTCCCATTGATAGAAGTTCTCTCACAATCACTGATATCCTAGAAAATATTGAGACAAAACAAGAGAATGTAGTTTATAATTTTCTTCTCTTGTCTCCATGTTTTCTTATTGGATGTCACAAAACCAGGCCCCGGTTTCTCGAAAAAAACTTAAGTACCGGTATATTCTCATGAGAACATGCTCAACTTTTAAGGGATACTCTCCAACGTTGAAGGGTATTCGATTGAAGTTCATGTGGATTTCGTGCTATTTGAGCATGGTGCTCAGAATGAGCATGAGAACATACTTAAGTTTTTTCGAGAAACCGGGGCCAGGTCTTAAAAGGTTTATCAACATCCAAATTACAGAGTCTTATTTAGGAAAAGTTAAAGACCCACCTTAAACAGGCTTCTCAGGAATCCCTGATGAGCCTTGGACATGACTGGAAACCCCTTCTTGTTAGTGAGAAATAGACTGGTGGGTATGATGACAGCCTTGACGGGCTCAGCTAGCCATCGCTGTAGAATCTCCTCCGACGGTAGGTCCGGTGTGAGCTCCAGCGCTACGCTCAGACGCTTGTTACAGTCACACATCGTTCTAAATGTATTCCACCTGAAAATATTTGAGCCTTAATCTGGGAAAAGGGCCAGGGATTTTTTTGGCAATTTTGGGAAGGGGCCCTGGGGCCTTTTCAATTGGGAAAATTAGCGGCATAAACCCTGAAATTGGGAAATTTCAACCATTATACACTTACCTAATATAAGGTGTTAGATTAAGAGAAATTCATTTATAAACCGAAAAGATCAATATATTGATATGGATATTGAATGCAGAGCTTTAGTTTGTTCTCAAATGACTTGTAAAAGCAATTTTACTGATGTTTTGATAATTTTAATATTTTTTCTAAATTGTGATTGGGAATTTTTTCTTCAGATTGGGAAAAAAGTAGGCTAAATTCCATTGGGAATGGGGCCGAAATTCGGTCCCTGAGGCACCCCAAAAAAATCCCTGAGGGCCCATATAGAATTTGGGAGTGCCGTGTTTCCAGATCAGGCTTTGGTCAAATGCAGTCATTACATGAACCATGTTCTTGTCATACAGTTGTCACATGTCATCATAAAGCTGCAACTACAGAACAGCATGGATCTTGATCAGACTAGGCCAATGAACAGGCTGATCTCGATCTATCATCTATGTTGTCCTCAAATTCTTTAAAAGCCCTAGATTCCTAAAGTGTCTAGTCCTATCCCAAACAAGACCTAGATTTGACGTCCCTTAGAAAATAGGCTTGGGAAAACATTGAGGCAAAAGGAGAAAATGCTGATAATCAGCATTTTCTCCTTTTGCCCCAATATTGTCTTATATTGTGCAGAAATTCTGTCTTCATCAGGATTCTTTTTGTCGCCTGCTTCAGTCTTCAATTTGAAAAAAACTCAAGTTTTGCCGTTTGGAAAAGTATTTGACCTGTCCTAGTTTGTGTCATCTTGGTAAACAAATCGTGAAATCTACAACATTGGCTTGCCGAATAGTCATTTCTGTATTCACCCTTGGCAGATTTTCAAATTTTCTTGGTGCCATGTTTAACATTTTCATTGGCCCCGATGATGTCTCATCAATGTCAATCAAATGATATGTTACATCTTCGTGTCATTTGTAAACAACTCATTGTATCGGGCAGAAAAATGTATCACATTTGCAATTCAAACACTGAAGATGAGCATATTTTCCTCTGAATTTTATTACAATAGACCATATTTTTTAATTTTTTTTTTACTAACTACTAAATTTGCAAAAAACAAAAAATTAGCTAAATTTTACTAAGTCTAATTTTGCTGTCTGCTAATGACGTCACCAATGATGGACAAATTAATGTCAAAAGCATCTAGAATGAGACATTTGATTGGTTGTTAGCCAGCGTATCACGATACAAAGAAATTCAGACTAAATCCGCCAAGGGTGAATACAAACATAGGTAAGTTCAACCTAGGCTAGCGAAGATGAGTTTGTGTAAACACTAACCATTCCCATGTATCTTGTACATCTCTGTCGGGATCCTGTGTCTTTCCATCAAATAATATATCATCAACACGATCCTCCATCGACAACAGCGGGACAAGAATCCAGAATTGCTGAATGTATATGAAAATATATAGTCAAGTGACAGAGTCTGAAAACAATCAATTTTGGTCACATGTAAAATGTTGTTTACATGTTATTCAGATTTGACAAGAGATGTTTGTAAAACATATATGCCCCCTCAAGGGCCTACATTTGATGTAGGTCAAAGTCCAAGGTCAAGTTAACAAGGTCCAAGGTCATGGTCAAATATGAAAGGTCTTGGTAGGAGGTGTCTATGTGTGAAATATCAAAGCTGTATATGTAAAAGTAAAATGAAACAAATGCCAGGTTAAAGTTTTTGAAAGTAGGCCAAATGCCAAGGTCAAGGTCATGGTCAAATGTGAAAGGTCTTGGTTGGAGGTGTCCATGTGTGAAATATCAAGGCTGTAGGTGTAAAAGGACATGATATATATGCCTGGTTTCAGTCTTTTTAAAAGTAGGTCAAACTCCAAAGTCAAGGTTGCAATATTCAAGGTCATGGTCAAATGTGAAAGGTCTTGGTAGGAGGTGTCTATGTGTGAAATATGAAGGCTGTAGGTGTAATAGGACATAAGATAAAGGCTAGGTTAAAGTGACATTTCAGAATTTATTGTCATAAATTTTACTTTTAATTTTATCTGAAAGAGCATATTTCCTTATGAAAATTCTGAAAATTTCGAGCCAAAATATTGCGCCATTTATGAGAAATTTGTATTTTTGTGTTTAAATTGAACAAATTGTTGTGGACAACAGTTCAGATTTATATGCAATTTATCGATTATGTCTCAACTTTAAATGCGTGTTTCTCGCTTATTGGCAACAACTTCAAACAAGAGGGCCGTTGGCCCTAGGTCGCTCACCTGAGATGGGGTTTTATAACAGATCAGATTTGTTACAGGTAATGCAATAAAGGGTCAAAGATCATATGAACGCCGCTGTGCGATTTCAAACCATAGAAAACCCAGTAGTTTAGGAGATGTTGTTCAAAGAAATTATTGAGAATTAGTCAAATTTCTCCTTTTCTGGTGCCATGGAAACCAGAGTGTTTAGTCAATTTCAATTCTTTTAGCAATTCTTAAAGAGGACCTCCTAAGAAATATTTCTGCCAAGTTCAGTTGAAATTGGCCTGGTAGTTTAGGAGGAGATGTCGTTCAAAGATAGTATTGAGATTCAGTCAAATTTCTCCTTTTCTGTTGCAATGGCAACCAGAGTGTTTTATGGATTTCAATTCTTTTAGCAATTCTGAAAGGGGGTCATCTAAGGAACATTCCTGCCAAGTTTGGTTGAAATTGGCCAGGTAGTTTAGGAGGAGATGTTGTTCAATGATAGTATTGAGATTCATTCAAATTTCTCCTTTTCGGTTGCCATGGCAACCAGAGTTTTTTATGGATTTCAATTCTTTTAGCAATTCTGAAAGGGGGTCACCTAATAAACATTCTTGCCAAGTTTGGTTGAAATTGGCCCAGTAGTTTAGGGGGAGATGTCGTTCAAAGATAGTATTAAGATTCAGTCAAATTTCTCCTTTTCTGTTGCCATGACAACCAGAGTTTTTTATGGATTTCAATTTCTTTAGCAATTCTGAAAGGGGCTCACCTAAGGAACATTCCTATTAAGTTTGATTGAAATTGACCCAGTAGTTTAGGAGGAGATGTCATTCAAATATAGTATTGAGATTAATTCAAATTTCTCCTTTTCGGTTGCCATGGCAACCAGAGTTTTTTATGGATTTCAGTTCTTTTAGCATTTCTGAAAGAGGGTCACCTAAGGAACATTCCTGCCAAGTTTGGTTGAAATTGACGCAGTAGTTTAGGAGATGTCATTCAAAGATAGTATTGAGATTCAGTCAAATTTCTCCTTTTCTGTTGCCATGGCAACCAGAGTTTTTCATGGATTTCAGTTCTTTTAGCAATCCTAAAAGAGGGTCACCTAAGGAACATTCCTGCCAAGTTTGGTTGAAATTGACCCAGTAGTTTAGGAGGAGATGTCATTCAAAGATAGTATTGAGATTCAGTCAAATTTCTCCTTTTCTGTTGCCATGGCAACCAGAGTTTTTCATGGATTTCAATTCTTTTAGCAATTCTGAAAGAGGGTTACCTAAGGAACATTCCTGCCAAGTTTGGTTGAAATTGGCCTAGTAGTTTAGGAGGAGATGTCATTCAAAGATAGTATTGAGATTCACTCAAATTTCTCCTTTTCTGTTGCCATGGCAACCAGAGTTTTTTATGGATTTAAATTCTTTTAGCAATTCTGAAAGGGGGACACCTAAGGAACATTCCTGCCAAGTTTGGTTGAAATTGGTAAGTAGTTTAGGAGGAGATGTCATTTAAAGAAATTGTTGACGGACGACGCACGACGGACGGCGCACGACAGACGGATGCCAGACAAAAGGTGATCACAATAGCTCACTTGAGCACCTTGTGCTCAGGTGAGCTAAAAACCAATAGTATTTATACTCATTAGAATAACCAGTCTTGGCATCAAGACATACTTTGAAAAATTGAAATTGGAATGAAATGTCCCTTTAAAGATTTCTAAAAGTATGTAAAATCAAAGGTCAAGGTCACACAGGCCAAGGTCATGGTCAAATGTGAAAGGTCTTGGTAGGAGGTGTCCAAGTGTAAAATATTGAGACTGTATAGGTAACAGGACATGAGATATAGGCCTTGTTTAAGTTTTTAAAAAGTAGGTCAAACTCCAAGGTCAAGGTCCAAGGTCATGGTCAAAAGTGAAATACAGTCGACACTCGTTGTGTCAAAGTCAGAGGGGCCGTCAAAATACCTCGACATATCCGGAGTTCGACTCATCCGATTTTCATTATGTTCGATGAAAACAAAATTTTACCATTCTTGATGGGCATCATATGTGTCCATGATTGAAATATAGTAGGAAAAGGAAAGAAATTGCTCGATACGAGCAATTTCTATCCTTTTCCTACTAAATTTCAATGGCTGTATTTGTTTCGAAATTATTTTGATTAAACACTTTGATATCCATTTGTTGAGGACGGGGCATGACTTTCCCTTCGACTTAAGCGGAATTTTGACTTATCCGATGTCGAGATAATGAGTGTCAACTGTATCTTGGTTGGAAGTGACCATGTGTGAAATATCAAGGCTGTATATGTAAAATGACATGAAATATAGGCCAGATTAATGTATTATTAAAGTAGGTCAAACACCGAGGTCAAGGTCAAAAGGTCCAAGGTCATAGTCAAATGTGAAAGGTCTTGGTCGTAGGTGTCCATGTGCCAAATATCAAGGCTGTATGTGTAAAAGAACATGATATACATGTATAGGCTAGGTTAAAGTTTTTTTAAAGTAGGTCAAAGTCCAAGGTCAAGGTCACAAGGTCCAAGGTCATGGTCAAATGTGAAGGTCTTGGTAAGATGTGTCCATATGTGAAATACCAAGGCTGTATGTGTAATAGCACATAAGATATAGGCCCAGTTTAATTTTTTTAAAAGTAGGTCAAACTCCAAGGTCAGGGCAACATGGTCCAAGGTCATAGTCGTATGTGATAGGTCTTGGTCGGAGGTTTCCATGTGTCAAATATCAAGGCTGTATGTGTAAAAGGACATGATATATTGGCCAGGTTAAAGTTTTTTAAAAGTAGGTCAAACTCCAAGGTCAAGGTCACAAATTTAAAGGTCATGGTCAATTGTGAAAGGTCTTGGTAAGATGTGTCCATGTGTGAAATATCAAGGCTGTATTTGCAAAAGGTCATGAGATATATGCCAGGTTTAATTTTTTTTAAAGTAGGTCAAACTCCAAGGTCAAGGTCACAAGGTCCAAGGTCATGGTTAACTGTGAACGATGTTGATAGGAGGAATCTATGTGTGAGATATCAAGGCTGTATGTGCAAAAGGACATGACATATAGGCAAGGTTAAGAATTAAGTGTAAAAATCAACAAAGGGCAATAACTCCAAGAATTTGATTGGCAGAGTTACAGTTCTTATGCACTGGACCTCTCCATAATGAAATCTATTCACCTGTAAAGTTTCATGATTCTACCTTACATATTGTTTGAGTTGTGCTGCGGACAAGAATCAAGTTATAAAATCAACAAAGGGCAATAACTCATAAAATTTGATCGGCAGAGTTACGGTTCTTTTGTACTGCACCTCTCCATAATGAGATCTATCCACCTGTAAAGTTTCATGATTCTACCTTACATTCTTTTTGAGTTATGCTCCGGACAATAATCAAGTTTGAAAATCAACAAAGGGCAATAACTCCAAAAATATGATCAGCAGAGTTACGGTTCTTGTGCACTGCACCTCTCCATAATGAGATCTATCCACCTGTAAAGTTTCATGATTCTACCTAACATAGTTTCTGAGTTATGCTCCGGACAAGAATCAAGTTTGAAAATCAACAAAGGGCAATAACTAAAAAAATTTGATCAGCAGAGTTACGGTTCTTGTGCACTGCACCTCTCCATAATAAGATCTATCCACCTGTAAAGTTTCTTGATTCTACCTTACATACTTTTTGAGTTATGCTCCGGACAAGAATCAAGTTATAAAATCAACAAAGGGCAATAACTCAAAACAAGAGGGCCAAGATGGCCCTGTATCGCTCCACTGGCTTTTGGACATTTAGACTACGAACTTCTTCAAGGAATACAATAGAGGTCTGTTTAAAGAAGATTCATGCTACACCAGAATGAAATCCAATAAGTGATTAAGGAGCAGAAATGTTTTTAAAATTTTCTTAAAATTACACTGTTTCATATAGCGAAAATAAGCCTAGCCTACAACAGCCAAGCTTTTCATCCGATCGTGAAGGAATTTGGAAGAGATTCATGCAAGGAAGATTCCTGTGAAGTTTGGTTGAAATTGGTCCAGTAGTTTGAGAAAAAGATTGTTTAACAATTTTTCGAAAATTCAATTTAATTAAATTTATAAAAAATTTAAGTTCTACACAGTAATGATTTTTAAAAGGAATTTAGAGGAGATAAATGCAAGGAAGGTTCGTGTGAAGTTTGGTTAAAATTGGTCAAGTAGTTTTGGAAAAGAAGATTTTTCGAAAATTTAATTTTTATTAATCAAAATTTAAGTTCTACATAGAATTTATTTATATTTCCTTTTTGAGAGAATTAAGAAGAGATTAATGCAAGGAATATTTCTGTAAAGTTTGGTTGAAATTGGTCATGTAGTTTTGGAGGAGAAGAATTTTTAAAGATTTTTGAAAATTTAATTTAACCCATTACCAGACGGCAAAATTTTAGGCTGTCCCAAATTCAAAGGTGCTGCAGACGAAATTTTGAAGTGAATGAAATATAACTTTTTTATTCTTTTATTGTAGAAAAATATTGTGGTAAATGAAGAGATTGCTTGTCACAAGCAATTTCTTCATTTTCCACAATGTTTTCCAAAGCCATTGTATGGTAGGGAGTCAAAAAGAGTCATTGTGTGGTAATGGGTTAACTAAATTAATTACAATTTAAGTTCTACATAGAATTTATTTTTTTGAAGGAATTATGAAGAGATTAATGCAAGGAACATTTCTGTAAAGTTTGGTTGAAATTTGTCAAGTTGTTTTGGAAAAGAATTTTTTTTTAATTTTTTTTCGAAAATTTAAATCAATTAAATTATTTAAAATTCAAGTTATGCGCAGATTTTATTCTTTTGTAAGAACTTAGTAGAGATTCATGCAAGGAAGATCTGTGAAGTTTGGTTGAAATTGGTCCTGTAGTTTTGGAGAAGAAGAATTTTTAAAGATTTTTCGAAAATTTAAATCAATTAAATCATTTAAAATTCAAGTTCTGCGCGGATTTTATTCTTTTGTAAGAACTTAGTAGAGATTCATGCAAGGAAGATTTCTCTGAAGTTTGGTTGAAATTGGTCATGTAGTTTATGAGAAGAATTTTTAAAGATTTTTCGAAAATTTAAATCAATTAAATTAATTAAAATTAAAATTCTGCATAGATTTTATTCTTTTGAAGGAAATTGGTAGAGATTCATGCAAGGATGATTTGTGTGAACTTTGGTTGAAATTGGTCCAGCAGTTTTGGAGAAGAAGAATTTATAAAGATTTTTCGAAAATTTAAATCAATTAAATTAATTGAAATTCAAGTTCTGCTCGGATTTTATTCTTTTGAAGGAATTTGGTAGAGATTCATGCAAGGAAGATTTCTGTGAAGTTTGGTTGAAATTGGTCCAGTAGTTTTGGAGAAGAAGAATTTTTAAAGATTTTTCGAAAAATTTAATTCAATTAAATTAATTAAAATTCAAGTTCTGCATAGACTTTATTCTTTTGAAGGAATTTGGTAGATATTCATGCAAGGAAGATTTCTGTGAAGTTTGGTTGAAATTGGTACAGTAGTTTTGGAGAAGAAATTTTTTAAAGATTCTTCGAAAATTTAAATTAATTAATTCAATTAAAATTCAAGTTCTAAACGGAATTTAATTTTTTGAAGGAATTTAGAAAAGGTTCATGCAAGGAAGATTCCTGTGAAGTTTGGTTGAAATTGGTCCAGTAGTTTTGAAGAAGAAGATGTTTAAAGAAAAAGTTGACGCACGGACGCACGCACGCACGGACGCACGCACGACGGACACAGGGCCATGACATAAGCCCCGCTGGCCTTCGGCCAGTGGAGCTAAAAATTGATCGGCAGAGTTATGGTTCTTGTGCACTGCACCTCTCCATAATGAGATCTATCCACCTATGAAGTTTCATGATTCTACCTTTAATACTTTTCAAGTTATGCTCCAGACAAGGTTTGGTCTACGGACAGACCGACCGACCTACGGACCGACCGACCTTCCGACCGACCGACCTTCCGACCGACACTTGCAAAACAATATACCCCCATTTTCTTCGAAAGGGGGCATAAACATCATTGCTCCTTCAAATACTGTATAGCACTATTATTCTGCTGGGACTTAATTTCTGCTGCATCTGACAAAATGTACAAGGTTGGGCAAATAGGAACATTCATGAAAATATCAGCAAAATATGTCTAATGTAGGAAAGGAGTAGACATATATCTTAAATGTAGGGATAGGTGAACAGAAGATGATACCAATACTTAAGACAACCATGTTCACAGTATATCAGATGCAGTGTTCTCCCCAGCCCAATAAGCTGTATCGGCCCCACTACAGCTTCATGGAAATCAGTGTAATGCCACTACAGCTTCAAAACTACCCCACAGCTTAATTTCTTCAAAAAAGTCACCAAAGAGAGACATTTAGATGTATTTCATGTCAAAAACTAAGAAATGGGGCATTCTTTTAAACTAAAAACTACTTATTCTGTGTAAAAACATTATGGGAAAAGAAGAAATTGCTCAAATTGAGCAATTTCTTCTTTTCCCATTATGTTCTTAATTCACAATTATTTGCATGAACACTGTGTGTTGCAAGGTTTATTAAAACTTAAACTGGTTACATTTGATTAAACGCCTATTTTTACGGAAATCCATATTCAATGGCGTTTTACAACAATGATATACACACAAACTATACATAATATTATTAAGTCCTACGTTCTGTGTTTAACAAAACTCAGAACAAGCTATAAAAATCTCTGAAATAGTGGGTTTTCAACTGCTTTTTGAACCTATATATTGAGTCACAAGATTTTAAACTGGATGGAAGATCATTCCACAGTTTGGGTCCAATAGTTCCAAAGCTTCGGTCGCCGAATGTCTTTCTGTTGTTAAAAGGAACTTGGTAGCATTTGTCACTACGGCTTAAAAATGTTCTGCAGAGAACCCTGAGATGTATAGGAAAGGAGAAGTTTTATTTCCAGAACAATTACGAAGCCACAACATATACCCACCTGTTGTAAGTACCCACTAAGTAGATGCTCATTGAGCATCCTGGCCAGATTCATATTTCTCTCATCTCTCAGCTGTATCAGGATAGCTGGCAGACCCAAATGTGAGGAACAATTACGAAGCCACAACTATACCCACCTGTTGCAGGTACCCACTAAGTAGATGCTCATTGAGCAGCCTGGCCAGGTTCATGTTTCTCTCATCTCTCAGTTGTATCAGGATAGCTGGCAGACCCAAATGTGAGGCGTAGTTCAGCTCTTCTTTCAAGGCCTGAAAATATAAATTTAACACTATTCATAGGCTGGCAGGATAGAGCAAGATCAGAGTGCATGTACATGCAGGCTGATCTTACTCTATTCTGCGAGCAAAAGTGTCCACATTTCAGGATGCTGATTTTATACCAGCTGGTAGAATAGCGCAAGATCAGACTGCCTGTACGTGCAGGCTGATCTTGCTGTATTCTACCAGCCAAGGTGACAGTATGTCTCTCATTTCTCAGTTGTATCAAGATAGCTGGCAGCCCTAATTGTGAAGCATAGTTCAACTCTCAATGCCTGTCAATATAGATTTACAACTGTTTACATGCTGATTTTGTACAACCTGGTAGAATAGAGCAAGATCAGACTGGATGTACATGCAGGCCGATCTTGCTCTATTCTGCCAGCAAAAGTGACTGTAAGTCTCTCATCTCTCAGTTGTATCAAGATAGCAGGGAGCCCTAAATGTGAGGCATAGTTCAGCTCTTCTTTCAAGGCCTGTTAATATAGATTTACAACTGTTTACAAGCTAACTTGTGTATGCTGACAGTGGCAGGGCAGAGTAAGATCAGACTACATGTCTGTGCAGGCTGGTCTTGCTCTATTCTGCCAGCCAAAATGACAAGTTCAAACAGGATAGCCTGAAGCCCTAAATGTGTAGCATAGTTCAGCTGTTCTTTCAAGGCCCATCAAAATAGATTTAACACAATTTTATATGCTGGCAGGATAGAGCAAGATCAGACTGCATGTATGTGCAGGCTGATTTTGCTCTATTCTGCTAGCAAAAGTGACTGCGTGTCTCTCATCTCTCAGTTCAATCAAGATAGCCGGGAGCCCTACATGTGAGGCATAGTTCAGCTCTTCCTTCAATGCCTGTCAATATAGATTTACAACTGTTTACATGCTGATTTTATACAAACTGGCAGAATAGAGTAAGATCAGACTGCATGTCTGTACTTACTGGTCTTACTAAATTCTGCAAGTCAAAGTGAATTTAACCCTTTCCCAAATGGCAAAATTTTAGGGTGGTCCAATTCAAAAACTGCCACAAATGACAAAATGAATGTTATTATGGATATGATTTGTGTAAAATATGGCATAGAAAATATTGAGACAAAAGGAGAAACTGCTGGTTATCAGCAGTTTCTTCTTTTTTTTTCAATGTTTTCCCTAGCATTTCCTATTTGGGACGTCAAAACCAGGTCTTGTTTGGGAAAGAGTAAAGTGACCATCATATAATTCCAAAATCAGCAGGAAAAGATATGCCACAATAGTTAAATATTTTCGAGAAATTTTGAAAAATTTTAATTTGAAAGCTGAAGCAGAAGACATAAGGCCTGGTCACATACATTATTCCAGAATCCACGTCCACATCACAGAAGGAGCACATCTTCAACAGGGGACCCTTGCAGTATAATATTGAATGCCATGTGGATTTGATACAGACACAGTAGCATATGTGACTGGGCCTTACATGGGAGATAAAAAATTTTGTTATGAGATTACACAGAAAATATTGAGACAAAAAGAGATAATGCTGGTTATCAGCATTTTCTTCTTTCGTCTCAATGTTTTGTACAGCCTTTCTTATCTGGTTAACACATAATTTTCTCATTTTGACTTACTGATGTATGATACTTTACTTATGCGGGCTCTAAACTCTGCATTATTCCCCAACCAAACATATTTAATCTACTGCAATCTTTTACCTTATCAGAAGTAGGAATTCCATTCTGCACAATAATAAATTTTGGTCAATGAATACCATACAGATTTCATTAAAGTTCCATTTCCAATTAAGACTAACATTTCATTGATGGTAAAGGAACAACCCTATTACCCTATATGTCAACGCTTATTTTTTTTTCTATGCAATGCCATTAATTTCGGACTGTTTTATAATTTTGAGGGTAAGAAAAGTGTTAGGAAAGAGTTATAAACTGTTTCCATGATTGACAAGACACTTACCGCCTCTGAGTTTGATCGTATATAATCAACATCAGAATCTAGCCGTATCCATGGCGACGGTTTACCAACAATCAAATTACCCCAATCTGAAAATACACAAACATACAAATCAAGATCAAAATTTTAGTACCATAGAATCCTTTATGCAGGGTTAGACACTAACTTTCCCAACCAAGGAGTTCGCCCGACTCCCATCAAGAGAACTTGGGGAGTCCAGTTGAATATAAAGGAGTCCGAAAAAGAAGCAAATATTTTATGTTACATGCATGTTAACTAGTCAATGTCATTCTCATGTCTGCATAGAATACTAAACATACATTCAGGATACTAGATCCTGTTATCTAGAGCTACCAGCTTATTTATCATTTTGCTTATAATTCTTCGGCAGAATTTTTAAGGAGTCAGCCGGACTCCCCAAGTTGAAAATCAGGGAGTCCCACCAATTTTTAGGGAGTCTCGGACTCGCGGACTCCCCTTAGTGTCGAACCCTGTTATGGAAGAGGTTTAAGAATACATCGAGACAATGGGAAAAAATGCTGCAGCACTTTCACCCATTTGTCTAAATGTTTTCTTTGCTTTATATTACACATGTTCCATATAGATCTTTTTCAAAAACCATTTCATCTTTTGCTGCAGCCTTGAAAATATAGTAGTTCAGCATTTGGCCAGACTAAAGATAACAATAACTGATGACAATTAAATCATTTCATAATCCATTACCACACAGACACTTTTTGACAACCTACAAGATTTTGAAATCATAGTGGAAAACAAGGAAATTGCTCGACATAAGCAATTTCTTCATTTTCAACAATGTTTTAAACCCAAAAAATAAAAAGAAATTAAAATGTCAATCACTTGAAGTTATTGTCTTAGTGAATGGGATTTTTTTTTTCAATTGGACAATGTCACTTCCTCTTCAACTTCAAATTATTGTTTATTTTTTAAGTTTTCATTGGCATGTACATTTTTATCTGTTTTTGAATAAGTCAGAAGATTTGTCAAAAAGCTAAAATTGTTGATTATAACTTAAGAAATCATGATACATGTATTATAATTACCAACCTCCACTGTTCAAGCACAAGTCAGATCTTGTCAATGCCCCAGGTCTGTTCTTGGCTGGCCCTTTAATACACTCCCTTTTGTACCTCGGATTCACTATGGGCATACAAACAAAGTCAAATCTGTAAAACAAAGCGACATCAGTGTTACAAGCCCAACAATACAAAATGAACTAATTAGGCAGTCTAGAAGAAGAAAAATTTAGATAACAAAAGAGGGTTTCGTTTTATGGAAAGGGGAAGGGACCCTAGGACATAACTTGAGCCTGGAAAAAATGTGTTGAACATTAAAGCTCCTATTTCCCAGATTTGGACCCAAAATTTGTCAAAAACAAATGTAATGTACACTTTTTAAGCTTTATATGACCTGATTAAATGATTACGACAAACTATTGAAGCAACGACTCATTTTTTCGCAATTTGATACCAAATTCATGAAGCGATGTCGAAAGTAGGTCAAAAACAGTAGGACATGCGACTTTCTTAAATGACGTCACAACATACATGATTACGTCATATTGAAATTCAAGTATGAATCTTGTTTGAATCTTGGTCTGCGCTGTATGCGCATGCGTGACAGTTAAAAAATAAATTCAACCGCATCTGTGACGGAGTTGAATTTGGGATTGGATTCTCCCTAAATTCGGCTATCTTTCTTATAATTTCAGCTCAATCTCTGTCTGAATCGCATATTATTAACCATTCTGAGGTGCCCAACACAAAAGTTTTGCATATTTTTTCAAAAAATTTCATTTTTTGCAATTAGACCATCTGTTACCCTCCAGCTTTAAAGGGGAAATAACCATTTCTATATTTTGCTTGCTGGAGTGAACCACTCCAGGCCCTCCTGTTAAATTGAAACAAATATGAAGGAATTGTAACGGAAACCCAGATCAAAATTCAAAAAGGTTTCAGTTACATTATAGCAACTAGTTTAACCCATGTGCCCAAAAAATTTGGTCACTTGATACCGCGAAATATCTCACAGCAATTTGACTGCTTGCTCTTTTCTTTCAATTTTGCTCTTGGCCAAACGGACAAGATTGCCTCATCAGGAAATTTTATCTGTTATACCTGAGGGCACACCCTTAAGTGCAGCCTACGGGTAAAGCGACCGAGTCATTGAAACCCGGTGTCTATCCCTGAAGTGTCTGTGGATGGCATTTTGTAATCCATTGATACTTTTTGCTGCTATCACTTGCTCTAGGAGACGATTCCAAGTGTTAATGACAGGTTGGTTAAAGTTGTTATGCCTTATGTTCAATCTTGATTGAGGTTCAACTAAATTTGGGCTTTTTTAACTGCACTAGCACATTGTTTAGAAGGCTTCAAATCATTTGACACTACAATACCCAAGTCAGTCTCCTCTGTAACGAATTGTAAATTCTCTCAATTCGTGCTGTAGTTGTGATGAGCGTTGTTATGTCGGATTATGTCCTATATGAAGAACTTTACATTTCTTTATGTTGAAAACCATTTGCCAGCCTTCAGACCATTTACACGAATTGTTGACATTTTGCTGATGTAAATCAACATCCTGCGCTTTCGGGACAGACCTGTAAACTTTGCAATCATCCGCAAACTTCTGAATATGAATGTATGAAATTAAATTACAGTGTCGACCTGCGAAACCTGTCGTTTCGATAGGATTTGACTTTTATTACATTTCTTTCATGGAAATTTGTTCAACAGAGGTGAAAATCAAGCCTCTAGAAAACTTTGCTCTGATGGAAACGATTCTGGGTACGATTGAAACTGGGTACGAATAGCAATACCGTCTCAAGAAAGGATCAGAAAGATTTTGGAATTATTGCAACTAGACAAAGACCTTACCCAGCCTTACAAGCCGAATCAAGGGCTGTATTTATGTCAGGGACGCAATGAAAATCGCGACCACATGAAACACGTGAGGACATTTTTCCCGGCATTATAATTTACTCTGACACCGGTTAAAAAATTCGGGAAGACTAGAAGCCCTGTCAATAGACTGGAATTCATCTACCGTTTTTGGGAAGCAAATTTTGCAAAATTTGCTTTTCTTTGCAGCCGTGCTTCTCTGCACTTTAACATTCTCTGCATACCACACAACATCTTCCGGTCCTCCTCACTATAAATAGTTCTATCAAAAGCAAAAATTAATGAGGTAACAGTCATTCGAATGTTCATATGTAAGTCTGAAGTTATACATGTAGATATTGAATAGTGTGACTGAAAGTGAAACATTCTATTAATCATGTCTTTAAGCGAAGAAAAGACCGACGTAGTAATTTGCTTTATTATGGTTCAAAGATCAGTCCAATGATCTTCCTTGTAAATGGGTCAGTCAAGTTTACTGAACTATGAAATATATTCAAAGGCTCAAAGCTATAAATAGACAATTTACACACCGATAAACCGTAGCGTGTATACTATGTATTTACAACTGGTAGTACCTGGCAAACCGCGTCCATTGATTGGTTAGTACTAGTATACACATAAAGGTTGTCAACTTGTGCTAAAAATAGATTCAACATCACCAGCATGGAATCAAAGTATTCAAGGTATTCAAATGGATAATCAAAGTACCTAATCAAAGTAATCTACTTCTGGATAGGCCTACATTGTACATTATTAACAAATTTGCTTCCCAACAGTACTTTCAGTACTTTGATTCTAGTTTTTCAGTCTACTTCTACCGCATAACGGCAGCTGTCAACTTGCTGACAATTCTGCCGCGTTTGGGTGTGCGCATTGAAAATAACAATAATTTAAAGAGTCCATCTCAATATTAAAACACTTTGTGCTATACAAATTTTTGTACAGGTGAAGCTAAAAACATAGTTCCGTGGTTAAGTTGTGAGGTGGGCCTTGAATGCCTCAAGGCTCGTTGCTGACACAGTGCTGGTGGGCAAGGTATTCCACTGCGTTATAGTACGCGGGTAGAAGGACTCCTTCCTGGTGTCGGTTAGACAACGGGGTATCTGGAAGGCTTGGTTGTTGAATGTCCTAGAATTTCTCTGTATGGGGATCAGTTTGTTACTAGTGTCAATGTATACATCACCATGCACCATCTTGTAAATCATAGCCAGTCTTGCGTTTTCCTTCTTTCTGTGAGAGAGTACCACTCAAGATGTTCAATCATTTCTGTCACTGAGGAGGTGTTGTGATATCTGTTCAAGACGTACCTGGCTGCCCGTCGTTGAACTTTATCTGATTTGTCAATGTCTGTTTTCAGATATGGATCCCAAACTGAACTGGCGTATTCAAGTGAGGGTCTAACTAGTGACTTGTATGCATTCTCTTTAATAGATTGGTTGCAAATGTTCAGATTCCTTTTTAAGAAGCCTATTGTGTTGTTTGCTTTGCCACATATCTGATTTATATGGGTTGTCCATTTTAGGTCGCTGGTGATTGTTACGCCCAGGTATTTTGCTGATGTCACATGTTCTAATATGTGGTCTCGGAGAGTGTAGCTTCTTTTTATTGTGTTTCTATTCTTAGTGATGGATAGAACATTGCACTTATCAGGATGAAAATTCATGAGCCATGTATCCTCCCAGGTTGCTAGTTTATTTATGTCTTCTTGGAGTTGTTCACTGTCTGTGTCAGATGAGATGGTGAGGTATGCGATGGTGTCGTCCGCAAATAACCTGACTCTTGATGTTAAACTACAGGGCATGTCATTAATATAAAATAGAAATAAGCTCGGTCCCAGTACCGACCCCTGGGGGACCCCGGACTCTACAGGAACAGTGTCTGATGCTTCTCCTTCAACTACTACCTGCTGACCTCTGCTTGATAGGAAGCCAACGGTTTGTTTTGCCTTTGATACCGTAGTGATTTAATTTGTGGACAAGGAGTGAATGGCTGACCTTATCAAAAGCTTTGGAGAAGCCCAGCAAACATGCTTATATGGGTCCCATTTGGGATGTGTATGGGTAAGCCCATGTGGGTAGGCCCATATTGGACCCAAATAGGACCTATGTAGGTAAGCCCATGTGGGTTTGATCATAAGGGACCCAGATTGGTCCCATATTTCCAGCATATGGGCTGTGTATGGGCAAGCCCATATAGGTATGCCCATATAGGACCTATGTAGGAAAGCCCATGTTGTTTTGACTATGGGGCTTGCACCCATTCAAGTACAACAGAATAATTGTGTATACATGAGCATATCTAAACTATCCATAATCTGAATCATGTATCCTATAGAATTATAAGTTTTCAATTTGAATGGCGATCTTATTTATATCCATCAAAATTAATGACCATCAAATCAATACAAATTGAAAAACAACAATATTAGATTCAGCAAGACAAGTAAGGCAACATCAATAAGACATGTCTAATCCTTTCTCGAACAAAACCTGGTATTGACTTCTTTAATGGAAAGGTAGGCCTAAATTGCCAAAAAAACATAGGCCTAGATATATTAGCAAAAGTTGATAATCGGCATTTTCTTCTTTTGCATATAAGTTTTTTCTGCGCTATATTGTACAGAAGTACATTCTTTGTCAATATCGTTTTTTAAACATGGGCTCCATGTTGGATTATCCGAATTATTTTGTCGTTTTAACAGTGTTTAAACTGTAATTAGTCTGTTCAAATCACTAACATAATCTTATCAATTAGTATGTTACAAGGAGTTTTATGTATATTAAAGGGAAATAATTTAAAATCTTGACAATAAATCATGTTTTTACAAAGCGTTTATGTAAAGAAAGCATTTGGCTTGATAATTCTATATGATTCTGTTAAAAGAAATTAAATTGTGTACACATTTTCAAAAAAAAGATAGAAATAAATCTAGACATAAAAACATATCAAAAAACATATAGATAGTTATAGAAAGCCTCGAAAATGTTATGACAGTTAAGGGGGAATGCTCCAGTTTCCTAAATTTTTTCCCAATAATAGAATTTATTTACATTTTTTATATTGAAATAACATGTTATTACCAATTGAAAAATAAAATAAAAATGGATGGTCAGCGATCTTGTTTAAATTTTATAGGCATTCGTATCACATACCCCTTCATCGAAAAAATGCACAATTTCTTGCACCTGTCCAAGGTCACTAAAATGCTAATACAATGCTGTACATTGACCGTTTAGTCCCGAAAACGGATTTAAAGGAACGTCTTACATTTAATAAGAACAAAATCCAAAATATGTGCTATTATAAACGCATAAATGTATGAAACGGCATGCTCATGTGTTCGGTTCAATCAAGGAAACTGGAGTGTTTTATGTCAAAATTTGCATATTTTTGGAAATATTTCAAGTTCTACATAATAAAATTTGATAAAACTCCCTCATTGTATTAAGCAACATGTCCTGATAATAATTCAAAAAGAAAATGTATAGGTCCGCGCACTTATTAGTGAATTACAGCAATTTTTATCAGCTACACATGAATAAAATGACGCAAAACAGTGGTAACTGCGTACACACTTACGACTGTTTTGCTCTAAATAAACGATTTCTATCTTGAGGAAATCAGTTTCGTATAATAAATACACTTTTACTGTCGAAAATGGTAAATTGTAATGATATGTTATATTAGTGAAAATATGGTAGCGAAACATATTGGTACGAAACATTTAATTTACTACAGTAATGACCGAGTGTTCCGAAAAACTGGAGCATTCCCCCTTAAGACCAAATTCCTAGGTATCAAACCTTAGAAAATATGTCAAGGTCGTCAGATATACCTGGCGAGACCTTAACCCTCTATGATGGGAAATAATTACCCCTTCTGAGCGAGAAGCTCTGGAAGGTTTTCATCTTCGATCAATACCAAACGAAAGTCAATAGAAAAGGGAAAGATCAGGGCTATCTATATGGGTCTACCCATTTGGGACCCATATGGGTCCAATATTGCATGTATATGGGCTGCCCAGATAGGACCCATATGGCCCCCGGTTGCACATCCTAAATGGGTCCCATATGGGTTGCCCTTATGGGACCCATAAAGGTGCCCATAAGGGACCCATATGAGACCCATACAAATTGCTTGCTGGGAGTCCATAACAACACAGTCTGTTTGTTTTCCATTATCCATATTTTTGGTGACATCATCTATAAATTCTATCAGCTGTGTTTCGCAGGAAAGTCCTTTTCTAAAACCATGCTGGAGTGGATAAAGAATATTCTGTCTGTCTGCATGTGCCATGATGTTACTGGTCACTATGTGTTCCATTAATTTGCAAGAAATACATGTCAAGGAAACTGGTCGATAGTTAATAGCCTCATATCTTTTGCCTTTCTTGAATATTGGGCAAATGTTAGCCGTCCGCCAGATGTCAGGTACCAAGCCGGACTCATATGAGCAATTGAAGATGAGGGTTAAGATTGGTGCAACCTCTGTGGCAAGTTCCTTCAGCACCCGTGGTGAGATGTTGTCTGGCCCAGGGGCTTTGTCTACTTTGAGATTTTTGAGAAGTTTAAGTACACCCTTTTCTGTGATGTGAATATCAGGCATGTCACTATATTGTCCTGTCATCTTACAGCGCATGCTGAACTCCTGGCTCTGGAAGGTGGTACTGTCTGAGAATGCTTTCTGGAATTGCCTGTTTAGTATGTTTGCCTTTACTTTAGGTTCCGAGTGAAGAATCCCATCAGCTTTAAGTGGAGGAATATAGTTTCCATCAGATTTTTTGTGCTTTACGTATGTCCAAAACCTTTTGTTTGTACCTTTTTCTTCTTTGTCTGGTGGAGTTACAACACACCCTATTACCGGCTATCACTACAGCAGTTGCTAACCTTGGGCAGTATCATCTATAAATAGTGGGTGTACTGGGTAGGTCATACTTTTTCCATCTTTGTTTTTGTGTTAAAGCCTTTCTCAGCTATATTTGTAGTGCACTTGGCTGGCCATACATTTGAGCACCTACATGATAAATATTAGCCCAACGAATCCCTAAACAACAAAATTATTCAGCGACAAAGTCGTAACTTCACAATTTTTTACGTAAAATCCAACTTTCAGTCCATATAATGAGAAAATGATAAGACGATCATTAGAATCAATATAACTATTGAAAAAGTCAATCAATTTTCTTACACTGTGTAAATTTAGAAAACTGTCTGAATTGAATTAACTTCAGACTGACCGATTAAAACTAAACACTGATGCCGATTTGGCTATCACGAACAGCATATTGAAAATTTGAATGGCAAACCCGGACATAAGTTGATGGCAACACAGAACAATATGTCTTGTTGGAAAAGCGGCATCTCTTTCAACAAGAAGTCGCCTGAAAGGAGCATAAATAATGAATTAACACCATTTCTTGATAAACTAGCCAATTTCTGAATTATAGACATAGAAATCGTGCAAGTTCCTTTCATCCAGATATGGTTAAAGCTGAGTAACACAAAATTGAAGGACGTATGCAACCATTAGTTGTAGATGATAGTTTGTCGGTTAAGGTATACATCCCATCATTAAAAACACCACTTTTTAGCCGTACGAAATGCATCAAATTACACTCATTTGTACATACACTTCTTTTAAGTTGATTCAACGTGCCGGATTTCAAGATTATGCTTCAAAAGGAAAATAATTTACAAATATTACTTTACTCTATATTCATATGCAGCGAAGGTAATTTTGAACATTTCTGTCAAATATTTCCGTATGTATGCATTGATTCAAAATTCTAAACCGTTCAAAATGATTATGTTTAGAATGGAAATGTAACACAGTTTAGGAATTACTGGCACTTATCAAATTCACCTCTGGCTCTTTAGTGCTAATGATGGGTTGCAAACCTTAAAAAACTACACATACTTTACAGTGAAAATTGTGGATTTTACATCATGTCGTCGCTGTTTCAGGCACACAATATGTCTGTAATATTTCTAATGGGATTAAATTTCATTTAGTCAGACTTAACTTAAATAGATGGAACCCACGCAAATATATGTATATGAATCCTGCTATTTCAAAGTCGGTCAATGAATCTCCAAACATTTCGATCGAATGTTTTGCGCGGTGCAAATTTGTATTTTTCATTGCGAAACGATTTGGTTTATTGGGGTTTTACGCCGTTTTCAACTGCCATGGTTAGATCGCAGCACCTTGAGCGCCTAACCATGGATTCCTGTTGTTTCTCATACAAGTACTAACACAATAGACTAACCGAGCCTCCAGCTGCTCGCCCACATAGGTTAGCAATATCAAACCATTGGTGGGTAACATTAGTTAGAAAAGATATTTGCCACGGCCGGGGATCGAACCCGGGTTCTCTCGAATGAGAGACAGATGCGCTATCAATGTTCAGCGTTTTGGCCTCATTGCGAAACGAAGAAGAGATATCGGTGATAACGGATTATCAAGCAAGAATCTGTTGATATCGATAAAACAGCATGGTTGTTTGCATAAAGCACATGATTGCAACTAGCCTAGGTAAGTGAATACAGAAACTAGTGAAGGATCAAAGATCAGTCAGCTAGATAAGGACTTCTATGGATAAGGCGAGAAATCTCCCTAAACGTCTCAAATGGAAAAGTCAACTTTCAAAACATGAAAATTGATAAATATCTCGAGCTGTATTGTTAGATCTATACCTGGGTAATTTCAAAAATAATGCATCCTTTTTTAAAAACTGATATACAGTGCGAGTGAAAAGGTTTTTTAGTGATTGTCTTACTCCTGAATATGTGTTCTGTTATTGCTAAAATGTATACAAAATTTTAAAGAGAATATCTACTTTCGTTTCAATTTAATAGCATTTTTAGTGTCCAAAATTGTCCCAAGTGTAACGCTTTTAGCGTGACATTTGTATAACAATTCAATTTTTAAGTGGCAATCATTAAAACTGCGGGATTTTAAAGATCACACAACATACAATTATACAAAGTGTTGCAACAATACAACAGTTTTTAAATAGTCGTTTAATGGACAACATATATATTGTCCATGAACCATGCCCAGAAAATGACACACCCTCAAAAAACATAAAGGCATAAAGATACAATACTCTGGACAATCGAAGGTTATCATTTTGCTACTAGACATCTTTATGTCTCAAAATAGGTATCCTTTGTTAGACAAATATCATTGGTGCACTGTTAGTATGATTTTATGTAATTACTTTCATATAATCAAGTTCTCCTGATGCCATGACTATGGACACCCCAAAATGTCCCAAGTGTAACGTTTTGTGTTAGAAAGCCTGTATTTTTGTCATGTGATATTGAAACTTATTCTGAATTCTTTTTTACAGATACGCATAGTCCCCATGAAAGATCAGTAATAGTTACACCTGAAAAGAATTGTTACTATGAACTTAATCAACCAAAATTCATTGTCCCAAGTGTAACGCTATTTTTGCGATTTAGAGTGATCAAGTAGAAATGCTTAAATATTTAAGTTGCACAGAAAGTTTGATCAAAATATTGCAAAACATGTAGGATTCTGTCTGAATTTTGTTTAGAAAACAATCATTTTTCAGAAATGATTGAGTTATGTGTCAATTTAATTTATTGTCAGGCTCATACCAATTATCTAGCAGAGATATATATCATTGACTTCTTTGGATCTGTATGAGTTATTTGAACATCCTAAATCAACAGATACAGTTTAATTCATTTGATATCCTTTAAATCCATCTTAAATGTATCTAAAATGTTTGTCCCAAGTGTAACGGCGTAGAGCTTTGAAAAATTCAGCAAAATCTTATGCTGTGATAGTTTGGAAAGTGTTTTTTTCATTTGTGTTTCTAGGAAACCAAGTAAAGTAATCACATATTGACTTAATAAGACTAAGGGTTAAAAATGATAAATTTGATATGCCAAGGGAAATATTTGAAGCAATGTATTTCACATATAATATGTGGTGATTACGGTAATGAAACTGTGTCTTTGTGAGGAAAACAAGAATAATATCAATTCACAATGTTTTAATGTCAGTTTTCACTAATACGCCCATTTCGTAACAGCAAAGTCTCTTTCAAAAGAAATTCATATTGATATTTTTTGTTTCAAGAAAAGTGTATTTTTTTCTTTATCTTTGAAACTAAATCCAACACACTTAAAAGTTATATAATTTATTATTTTACACCTTTAACGTGTCAAATTTTGATACCCACTTACATCTTGGTAATACCTAATACAAAATGTTGAAAATCATAAATGATTTCAACAAATAAGAGACTTCTTGGAGTTTTTAAACAAATTCATGTGATTTATGAAGTTTATTTTGGAAAATGGTACCCATCTGTATCCAAACAGCTACTTTTATAATCGCATCCAGGTGTGTTCTTATCTATATTATCAAAAGCAAACATGAATTGTAACTAGAAAATGGATTTTCTGAGAGCTATTCATGTCATTAGTTTGTCCCAAGTGTAACGGTTTTGCTGAAATTTGATTTTTGATGTGTCCTCATCACATATCAAGTTATTGTACCCAAATAGTTTTTTGTATGCTGGCTGCAAGTACCCTCCTAATGTAACAGATTAAGTATTGGCTTTGTATATCATGTATGGAACATTTTATGTAAACTTTCAGAGGTAATTGATAAAATTTTTGACAAAAACATCACTAAAAGTGGCCATAAAGTTGGTATGTTCACGTTAGGTAGCCATATTATACATCAAATTTTACCTTAACGTTCGTGTAACAATATTAAGTGACATAAGAGATGAAATTTATACATTTAATAGAATTAAAGGAGCGATATAAGGCAAACATATTTGTTTAAAATTCTCCAATGTTTCAAATAAAACCGTTGAAATTTGAAAAAATGTTCAGTATTTATATTTTCGTGTCTGATTTATAAAAATTTGACATATTGGGATTTACTTTTGACGAATAATATTTCAATATCAACAACTTCATTTTGGACCCCCTATGTCACGTTTTTTATGCATTATTTTTGAAATTACCCACCTAAATCATATGAAAATTGATTTTGTACAATCAAAACGATCCGACATGTACAGATAACTCTTGGTTTCTGTACCTACCCCTTAAATTATATTTTCTTACCCCACCGGTATTCATTTAACCAGAATTAAGTTTTCTATTGTTTTATCAGCAATATTTTTTTGTAAATGTAAGGAAAATTAGTTTTGAAATCACAAACCAGTTTTCGTTTTGTCCTTAGTGCGCATGTGCACCATTGAAATAAGTTTAAAGGCGAACTCTTCCCGCCATAAATATGGCAATTGGTATATGAGCACTATTTTTGATATAAAAGTATGTTCCCCCCAGTGACCCAGGAAATCCTTTTTACCAAGGAAGTCTATGATCAAGTGACAAAACATATGTCAATGGGAAGCTGGGTCAAGGGGGGAACGATGTTTGCCAGCCAAAGGAAGGTAGGTATTCATCGGTTTTTGGCGGGAAAGTGCGTTTTTAAGGTTGTTTCAGTGGTGCGTATGCGCAATACGGACAAAACCAAAGCTGCCATATAAAGTCAACACCATTTATCCTTGTATCTGTAGAAATTAAATTGGTAATAAAATAAAAAGAAACTTCATTTAACATCTATGAATACAGGTAGTGTAAGAAAATGAAAAATCAAGAGTTATCTGCACCTATAGAACTTTTTAAATGGCATAAAATCGGTATTCGTTTCATTTATTTATCTACCTAACCATAAAGCTATATTTTGTTTCTCAATTTGTAATTTCTCGCCTTATCCATAGATCGAGGTTCTTTACACCTAGGGTTGTAAGATTATCATTTTACATTGAACCATAACTACAAAAATGTATACGGACAAAATTGTGAATGGCCAAATTGACAGGCTGTTGCAGAAGACAAAGTGGATGCTGACAAGATGCTGACAAGAATATAACTTTGTACAAGATAGCAAGCTTTTTCTAAAAGGAGCGTAAAAAGAGGCATTTTTTTGGAAATGGTTAAAAATGTTTATTTCTTTATTCTGTGTTATGTTTCACCTTGCATGGCGAAGTAAAGCCGAGTGGTCATTGGACAAATATACCTCTCAATAAAAGTACCCAGCCTCCAGCTGCGCTCTCACATAGATGGTTCACACCCATTGGTGAGAGACAAATGATTTTTGTCAAATGTAAGAATAAATACTGCAGGTCGGCCTGGGGTTCGAACTCGCGACCCCTGGATTGACAGACTCCGACGTTAGTTGGACTCGGCTTAAACAGATACATGTTGCAGCAAATACTCTTTATAAAGAAAACCGCACGGAATCTCGGACAAACAAAAGTGCTTTGTCCGTATGATTCTAAAACCACACAACTGCAGCTTGAATGAAGCCGTGGTTACGAGATTTTTAACAGCTAAAACCACTTGGACCCTTCTATTTATAGCGTAAGATTTAACCCTATTAACCATAAGATTCCATTTCCTCTATCATCAATAGCAATGAACTCTGTGCTAAAAGTACGCTATATTTACCGTTATAAGTAAACAAACCGTCAGTGTAGGCCTAGTTATAAAGTCTTGCAACTATGGCCACATACGAGATTTTATAACAACACATACGATGTACTATTGTTTCACCAAAATTGCGCCACGGTTAACTGGATAAAAACATTCTCCAATTATCTGATTTTAATATCAAATAAATAACAACGACATCGCTGTATTGTCCACCCAAATTAACCCGGGACAACTTAATTTTCGTGTGCAAAGTCCGTTAGTTGAGTGCCTTAACCTTAACAAGTGGGGTCATTACATATGCAGATGTCTCGGGTTAATCTTGCTGGACAATATAAATGACCATTCTGATATTTGGCTAGTATAATTACCCGGTCAAGGTCAGTAATTATCCTCCAAATAGTGTTCATAATTAAAACTCTTATTAAATTCCCCTGCAAATAATCGAGTTCATAAGCAATAATTAGATAAAGCGGAAACTCACAATTTTAAAACTTAAATTTATATTGCTATAATAGACGAATAACGCAATGGTATTTTTGAGCATAGGATCTAATGTTGAAGGTATTTTTTAAAAGTTAGTCTGTGTCCGATTTTATAAGCGCCGGCTAGAGTTAACCAAATGGCCAAGTATCTGTTTCGGTTATTTTTCGATTATTCATATCGGAAAATTTGAACAAATCAGTGAAATATTTTGTTTGTGCTAAACAGTATTGATACAATCGGGCCTATGATTTGATTTCATGAGATGTAACGCCGTTTTAAACCGCTATGGCCATATTGCAGTGGCTGGAGCACCTAACCGTGGATTCCTGGGAAGTTCTTGCTTCATATATAGCTTATTCCTATCTGACGCTCTTTTATCAAACAAAAGTACCAGCATTCATGTATTGTTGTAATTATCATCAGCAAATTTTAAATATTTCACACCATGATCACTTGGATAATGAAAAAGAATTGTACATAGACAAGCAAAATAGTATCATTTATGCTGTCTGTGATTGCCTATTTCAAGTACGAATCTCCTGTCGGTGATCCCCCTATGTGCTGTTCGTGATTGCATAAATTTGTAGCTCACCAAACTTTGTTTGACTATAACGACATAACGGAATAGTTGATTGTCTTCACAAGCAATTAGTTGGTAGATAATATACTAGATATCCATTTTGTAATAAAATTTCTAACATTTGCTTCAGTGTTTTTCTGCTATTTGCATGGAAAGATGAATTTCATATGCAAATATGTGAAGTTTCGACTTTGTTGCTGAATTTTTTGTTTGTTTGGGGACTCTCTGTGCTAATATTTGACATGTAGGTACTCAACTGTATGGCAAGCCAAGGGCACTACAAATTATAGCTGAGAAACGCTTTTACACAAAACAAATATGGAAAAAGTATGACCTACCCAGTTCACCCGCTATTTATAGATGATACTGCCCAAGGTTAGCAACTGCTGTAGTGATAGCCGGTAATAGGGTGTGTTACAATACCCTCAATGTATTTCCAGTAGGCTTTCCTTACTTCCCGCTGGGCTCTTCTTTTAAGATCCTTGTACTTTGAGATATCATCTACATTTCCGGATTTCTTCATTCTTTTGTACCATCGATCTCTCTTTTTGATTAGTCTACGGATATCGCCTGTAATCCAAGGATTTCGGTCTTTGCTCTTAGCTATCTTACATGGGATATTTTTATTTACACTTTCCTCAATTGAAGTCTGAAATTTATTCCACAAGTCATTTACTGATTTGTTCTGGTTTCTCATGGCTGTTATTTCTTCTAGTGTATGTATCAGGTCCTGTCAGTCAGCATGAAAAAATGCTCAAAGGTCCTAAGAAGTCTCGTTTTACTCATTTGGTTACTAAATTAATTGGTAGCAAATTGAGGATTGCCTAATTTGAATCTTTTCCAAACAGTTTTCACGGACATTCAGCAATAAAGAAAAAAGGGAAAACGTTTTCACAGGGGCCTACTGACCCAAACAAAAAATAAATCCTGCAAATAATACTTACTTGCTGAAAGGGGGCGACTATACTCGCAAGTGCAAGCAATATATATAGAAACAATATTTAAAGCGAGGAACCACGTGCAGTTTTACTTTAGCCTACCTGTAACAACCCTACATGTAGGCCTAATGTATGCTAGACAATCTTAGGCCTATCTTTGCCGCCACAGTGACACGCACACTTTCTATCTATTTGAAAACATTTCAAATTGCACAAAATTTCTGCACGTACATTCTTGCACAAATAAGGGCTCAATCCTTTCCAGAAGCGTCAAAAATGTAGACTTCTCTTTTGACGTTATTCCCACCAGAATGCAGAACGTTAGCCTATATAGCCTATATGCGGGCATGCAATTTGTACAAAAAAATAGATTCCGTCAATTTCTGATTGATACCGAAAAGAACACGGATAATTCTGACTGGTATTTGAAATTGTAAGCAAGGTCTTCTAACATACACTGTAAGAGAACAAAAAAACGCAGATTTGCATTTCTAGTAGGGTTTCGTTAGCTGTATCATCTAATCCGGGTCTTCTCTGATGAAAATTCGCTCTTTGATATTTGGATGTCGCTATTTGAAAACAAAGACAATGGTGATTGCAACCGTAGCATACTAACGGGAGGAAGCAAGCAGGCAGTGTAGATAGAACTAAATGGCCATTTCCTAGTGCATTCTCCCCGCAGAGTGATCGTGCGTTGCTCTTCACATGAGAGCAACTGTGAAAGAGAGTGTTCCTATTGTCCCTTTAACCCTCTCCCAAACAAGACCTGGTTTTGACGTCCCTAATAAAAAGGCTTGGGAAAACATTGAAAAAAAAAGAAGAAACTGCTGATAATCAGCAGTTTCTCCTTTTGTCTCAATATTTTCCAAGCAATATTTTACACAAATGTCATCTCTGATAACTTCCAATTTGTTATTTATGGCAGTTTTAGAAGTGGATCACTCTAAAAAGTTGCCGTTTGGGAAAGGATTAAGGTAGAATACCCATAACATGTAGCATACCCATATGCATAATAATTAGCACCAAAGAGCCAGCGGCGAAATTTGAAAAATGACAGTAATTCCTAAACTGTGTTACATTTCCATTCCAAATATTAATATACGCCTTTGGTACGGTTTAGAATTTTGAATTCATACATACTTATGAAAATATTTGACAAAAATGTTCAAAATTACCTCCCTTGCATATTAATATAGAGTAAAATGATATTTGTAAATTATTTTCTTCTTGAAGCAAAATCTTGTAATCCAGTACGGTGAATCAACTTAAGTGAAGTGTATTAATTTTACAAGTGTGTGTAATTTGATTCATTTCGTATGGCTAGAAAGTGGTGTTTTTCAATTATGGGTCTTCTACCTTAAACCCAACTTGGTTGTGACGTTATCATGAAAGTTGGTAGAGCCTGCAACGTTTGACATACCGCACTTATGAGCTCGCTTTGATATATTTGTTTAGCAAATTGCGAAAAAAATCGGCTTGAGCTGCAATGTCTGTACTCTCTAGGCGCCGCTCAAACGTATACAATGACTTCTGCTTGGTCCTGGTGTTTTAAGTGTCAAACTTGTATAATTTAATCAGTTCATATGGAGCTTGAAAATTGAATATTTGGTTCGGTTTTTGGCGAATATTGGGTTCAAATCAGTTTTACAATTATTTTAACGCCTATTTATTATTTAAGTAGGATACGTCATACGAACAAAGACGACTGTGTACTTGTAAGATACATCGAGATATGCCGATCATTTTTGAAACCGGGATGATAAAGGATGGGTTGCAACGATAGTTCAAGAAATAGATTTTCTTTAAATTCTTTGAATTGATAGGGTTGCATAATATCTTTAATTTGTATGTGTAAAAAAAACTGACAGGGGCTCATTTTTGGAGATAATGGCTAACAAAGTGGGTGGGGTAAATTTACATGAGAAGCATTTTTTTACTTTGAAGTTAAATAAGTTTTTCTGTGTAGATCAGATCAAATTGAAATTTTGCATGTACTTTAAATGTACTGAGGACAGAAGATTTTTTGAATCATTAATCACGTATATTAGTTCGTTGATTTTCTGTATTCGTCCTTATGTCAAGAAGGCGGTCTTTTTTATTCATTTCCTTTGTATTATAGTTTTTAACATAGAAAAAGTCTGTAAGACCATCCTGATTCAAACCGTTTGTTTTGGCTTTAAAAGATAGATAGATCTACAATATCAAACAATGAAGGCATTTTTCATTATTAGTACCGCTAGTTACATCATTGAGCCGGTATTAAAATTCTCTAGAAACTTTACATATCAGAAATAGATCTAGATAGATCTATGAAAGAAAAAAAATCAATAATACATTTTCCTTAAAGGTGGAAGGAAATCAAAAATTTGGACCACCCGCTTAAAATTATTTTCATTTCTTTAAGATAACAGAAATCGGTATGAAAAATCCGCGTTCAAAAGTTCGATTCCAAACAGACGATATTAACAAATAACACAGCGTGTTTTATCGGAAATTTTTACCTGGCCGAAATCGATTTTTCGCGCATGCGCCAAAGAGACCTACGTTGACGTTCGCACGTCAGGATTCCTGGTTTAATTGACACTTAAAAAAGGAGGCATTTCATTGGCTGAAAAATTACCGTGGGCGTGTTATCGATAAATTGACATATCGATAATATTGGTAAAATTCCGATACTATTCTAAGATCACGTTTGATTAGTTGAGAGATTATGGTGGGCGTGTTATCGATTTTTATTATAAAATAGACACCAATAAAATCATATCAAGTAGTAAACGTATGAAAGGACTTAGGTCCTTTGTATTTACACGTATGAATATAACCATCGACGACAAATAACTCCACCTTATCCCAATAAATGAACTTTAATAAAATTGTATTATTCTTTTTTAGTAATTTTTGTACCTAAAATATACAAATATCAATATATAAATGGACAAGTTATTGTCCAGCAAGGTTAACCCGGGACAACGTAATTTTCGTGCGCAAAGTCCGTTGGTTGAGCGTCTTAACAAAACAAAGCCGAAGTGGGGTCATTACATATGCAGATGTCCCGGGTTAATCTTGCTGGACAAAACTGTATAGATCTTTCACAAGTTTCTATGTCTCTAGATTATAACATGTAATTTATCGAAGTTGTTGCATTATTTCTACACTTTTCTGTACATTTATCGTTCTATCTAAACGTCTTCACTCACCAAATAATATATTTGCTTAACTCATTCCGAAAAGACTTGCTTCTAAAGTCTCATGTGGGAGTTGTTCTAGAAAATATTAAAGGGTAAATGAAAATGCTGATAATCAGCAATTTCTTCTTTTCGCTCGATATTTTCTGTGCTAAAATACATTGATTTCTTCTGACTCAAGCAAATTATAATCAGATTTCATTTCACTCGTTATTTTCTGCATATGCCATGGCATTGATTGAAATAGAATTTTAACTAATAAATGCGCATATAATTGCATAATTATGTAGACCAGATTCCATATCTAAAATGAACCAACTGCACTATAAATGTATCGTAGTTGCGAGATTTTGAACACAGACTTACTAACAGTAAGAAATGACTCCCTGTAACCCGATTACCAAATGCCAATAAACAGAATGCTATTATGTTTATTATCTCTACAGTGACAAGATATTTGACGATACAACACATCCCGATCTTTTGTATATCAGATTCATATTATAACAATGGAAAAATATAAATATCGCTGCTATTCAACAAAACCTCGTAACTGCAGCTTATAACCAGCTGCAGTTACAAGGGTTTCGTTGCAAAGCGACGATATGCAATGTTAGCCTTCCTAGCATATAGGCAGCCAATTTATCGTCCGCCTACGGTGACGTCACGCTTATTTGACTTTCTCAAAGCCTGTACAGGTAAGCGATTAGAAAATTGTGAATTTCTCCCTTATTATAATGAATATCAAATTTTCAAATATTGCGTTGTTAATATTTTTCATTCGTCTTAATAATAAGTGTAGATTATTTTGACGTTACATTTGACCTTTAAAAACCTTTAAAAATGTTTAAGTCCAAACAGTTAAAAAAAATAGATCTAGATCTAATAATAAAATGAATAAATTAATAGAATTTTAAAAAAATGAAGAAGATCTAAAAGTGTTAATGTAAATGGTGGTTTTCTTATCCCTGCTGTTTGTTAAAAAGTACCATTGACTCCACCTCTCTTTGTGGTATTGGGTTAAAGTTTTAATTAGCCTACAACATTTCATTTCATTTTCGTTAAAGGAAAAATGCTGATTCAGCTATATTTCTCCCTCTTCCTTAAATATTTTGTCATCAAGTACATATGTTGCAGAATTGACTTTGTCCTTTAAATCAACGTTGATTATTATTTACTGTAGATAATTGTCGCTTGGGAAATGTTTTAATTGCCGCGAATAAACTTTTTCATGGGAACTACATTACCTGTCGTGATAAGTAGGCCAAATGTGTGTAATCAGTCCAAATTTCCCGCCACAACTTGCGTGCTCGCAAATGTGTGTAAATCGGCGATTTCGGCCATTGTTCGGAAGGGTGCTATGAAATTGTAAATAAAAACAAAAATATGGGGCTTTCCGAGGACGGAGAGGAAAATGTGGAGCAAAGATATGAAGAGCTTTGTTTGGACCTCAATATGGACAAGAAAACAAAGGAAGAAGCTTGGCGATCGTACGACAAAATAAGGAAAAATTACACGTTAGAGGTGGGTTGTTTACATGTAGATTTCACTTGCTGTGTCCCGTTTCGCGATAAGATCGGAGATGTTTTCGTAATTTCTAAGTTAGGGATTATTCCTCAGATCAGGTTGTCTAATCCCCTATTGATTTTGTGTTTCAGGGTCGACAGTTACACTGGCTAGCGTGTGCTCTGTATGAATCTTGTCGCAGAACGGTCGTGCCCACTGTGGGGCGGGGCACGGTAGAAGGGAACGGAGTGTCATTAACCCGGCTTCTGCGATCAGCCAAGTTCAGGTAACATTGTGCCACTTATGAAATTTCTCTTTACATGAAGTACGGTAATTATGCATTACATTGAAAAGATTTTAAATGTATCATACTTCACACATGATAAATTAGCAAAAATTATAATCGGGTCGGGGGGGGGGGGGGGGGGGGGGGGTTAGGACCCAACCCCCTGAATCTGCGAGCTTCATCAAGGTATTATGTATTCAAATGCCATGAAAATGAAACTAAAATGGTTTTAGTATTATAGTCTAATCTATTCTAGTTATGATTTAAATTAAATAGAACACCGAAAAACTTATAGACTTACAAGAGAAAATGCAAACATTTTCTTCTTATGTCTTAGCCGCAGCCATAGGCTCATAGTGCAGTTGGAAGCGCAACTGCCTCTTACTTGAGAGGTCCCGGATTCGGTCCTGGTCATGGCAAATACCCATTGTGACGGAAATGTCACCCACAAATGGTTTGATGTTGTTGACCTTTGTGGACAAGCAGGAGGAGGCTCGGTAGTGATGTGGTAGTACTGGTATGAGAAACAATAGGAATCCATGGTTAGGGTGCTCCAGACGTTGCGATATGGCCATAGCAGTTAAAAACGGTGTAAAACTTCAATAAACCAATTTTCTTTTGTCTACATGTTTCCCAACATTTTCTCTTAGGACATCAATAAGTGGTTCCTGTTTTACTATCAAGTTTGGGGACATTTCTTACGTAAATCAGACTGTATAACAACACATTTGATTGCAGCGTTTTTTTCCCTTCTTTGAACGGGTCCGTAAAACGGACCCGTTCCCAATGCCAAAAATTGTCCATTTTTCCCAAAGTCCAGAAAAAAATTCCCAATTCGATCGAGGATCCCAATCCCAATAGTCTAGATCTAGTAGGTATTTTTAAATTACCATCGGCAATAAATTAAATTCGATAACTCCTAATCCGAGTCAAGGAAACAGAATAAATCTGTGTTACTCATATGCGATGAGTTGAGTGAGATCAAAAACGCCGCAAACACAGTCATTTGATGACGTAGTAAGTCATTCCAGTTTCAAATATAATCATGTGATTTTTCCACATCCAAATAAGGTTACGCTTTACTACGATTTGTTTATAAACAGCGTTTTTTCTCGCCAATTGGGAAAGGTACCTATACCCCTACGATTGGGAATTTTTCGCGTCGTGAAATCTTCAAATTGGGAAAAGATTAATTCGCAAAATTGATGAATTGGGAATCTTAAAGGTGCATCTTAGTCTATCATTAGTGGCTTAATTTTGCACCACATATCATTGTAAGGTCTTGGTTTAAACAGGAACATACTTGTGACCATATATTTTGACCATTTATCATATCTCTATATATTTAGAAATTGTTGAAAGGTAGATAATGCTGAAATCCAGCATTCACTCCAATTCTCTCAATACTTTCCAGGCATTTAAAGTAACATTAATTGTGTTGTCTGCATAAAACATTCCTGTTATTTTCGCAGTGACACCATTCCAAGACATTGTGGAAAGGGTTAAGAAGCATTGGAGCTAAACACAAAATGTTTGTAGATGTAAATTCTCCTATATGTTCTAATCTAAATCTTTTCCTAGCTACTTTGGAAGTGTTTCTATTTTGGGAAATGATGCTTTGGTCTGTTGAAAGCTTAGAACTTTGCATTAGGATCTGTCTAAAAAGAATTCAACTTCTCAGTAACCCATATAAAACTGTTTGGGTGAGATATTTCTAGTCAAACTAAAATGTATGGCATGATTGGCGATTGGGAACGGCACATAAGATCATTGGGAACGGTAGCTATGGAGATTGGAAACGGCCTGTACTAAAATTGGGAAAGAGCCTGTAGTCATTGGGAAAGGTTCCTTTTACAGGTACTAATTATAGTAGGGGAAAAAAACCTGATAAAATTCGTGCGTGCCAAGCAAGCGCGGGAAAAAGGATGAAAACAAAACGCTGTCTACCAAGTAAATACACTGACGTTAGATGGTTTTAACACAGACGCGTTGCCTCTTTGTGTCATGCCGCCTCGCGATTACACAAAGGAATTATGTCCCGGTCAGCTGTACA